>JASDFA010000010.1:157552500-158152500 GCA_035772735.1 Datura wrightii | reverse complement strand
TTGATGAAATACAGATTCCACTGCTAATTTTGAGCTCAACTGAGAGTCTACTTTCTTGAGTTACAAACATTTGTTCTATCAGAAGAAGATTATTGAAACACCCATCGTCAAGCAGCCCACTGCCACCCAAGGACTCAACCGCTCACCTGTAAACATTTCATACAACTCGTCAAATTCGTGCATTCTGGTAGAATAAATGGATAAAAGATAAAATTTAGTATGGTATGGCGAAAAAGGAGAGACACCATATTCTATTGCTTGATCTCTGTTCTACTATCTTTCTCTCTTTAATACGTAAGTTAATGTGCTTTAGGTTACATGTACAGGAGAAAATTTTGAGAAGAGGAGCAAAATTTTTCCTCCACTTTGTTGACTTGGGAAAAAACTGTAAGTGTTCAAAGAATAAGAGCTCTCTAAACAAAAACAGAGCAAAATTTTTCCTCCACTTTGTTGACTTTGGAAAAAGTTGCAAGTGCTCAAAGAATAAGAGCTCTCTAAACAAAAACAGAACCCTCAACCAGCAGAAGATAAACAAGTTAAGAGTAAAAGAATGAGGTACCTCCATGAAGATGAATAGGCATATAACTGACGTTTTTTTGATTGGTTAAATAGGCATTATGCTACATGCAATCACACAAGCAGATGAAGCTTCCAGTTACATTAAAAACGGGCAAGGGAAAAGATCATGATATTCCAAAATATTATGAAGTGGTCAAGCAAGAGAGAATTACAAGAATAACTTCCTTTCAAGATGAGGCCTTAAGAGAGAATAACAATGCTTAGCCAGGAAAATGTTTTTCGTATTTAAAAGTATGATATCTAAATATCAACTTTATGTTCTCATATCGGCAGTGACTCAGCATTTCATCAACATCCTATTGTGTTGAGGTTTCACTAGGATACGGGCAGTAATTTGGTTTAAGAGTAACGCATGCAATGTTTTTAACCAGCAAAATAATTTCAATTCTGTAAAAGAGATGAGAAAATTAGTCCAGACAATTCTACACAGCAAGCAAATGAGATAATTTACCTATTCTAGCAGCCTTCCAAAAGAAACCTCGAAACCTGCCAAGTTTACCATCTAGTTAGGATGTAGAAGAGAAATGGAAAAAAATAAGGGAAAAAAAAGACAAATGAAATGAGACATAAAACAAAATAATAAGCCACAATATCAGTGGGAGATACAATTGAAGAACATATTACAAAATGTTCTTTAGCTACAAAACCTGAAAATTCAATTTTCAGATAAGCAAAATAGTCAACGCTGAGATGCCTTCAACTGAAATGACATGTTGAAGCCCATTAAAAGCCAACCAAAAAAATTAGATCCAATAAAAGTGCCATTATGGGCATCTTTTATCCCCAAAAACTAGCATTATGTGTAACCACAGCGAGAACATTTCAGATAATGAGTTTCCCATCTTTTGACCTAGCAAAGCCATTTACTAATGAAAACCAATCTACACATGTAGGTGTAACCACCAATTTCCCCAGAGAAATAGAAGTACATATGATACATAAAGTGGGTTACATGGCTTGTCATTGAGGATATACATAGTTCAGGAGTAGGATAATTTCATGAAATAACTCATCAGTGTTAAGCCCCTCGTACATAGACCATGTTAGAAACTTCATTTATGGGGTTAACCTTTATGAAAGACAGGATATGATTATGAAGAAGGATAAGAATTTTGATCTCACAAGGCATGTGCATCTCTCCTGAACCCCCTCTTCTTCTGAGCTATTTCATCCAATCCTAACCTGTCTCTCTAGCCATCACCACCACCACCACCACCGCCCTTTTTTTTTTTCCGTTGCAAAAAACAATGAGGGGAACGGACAGTGAAGGAGGAGCCACGAGGAGGGGAGAGGGTACAGGCCCGGAGGGATGGGTATGGAGAGGACTAATATGTGTCTTTATGAGAGGACAGAGCGCATCCAACGACAAAAAATACCATATTGTAGGTATACATAGCACCCAGTAACAGTAGCACAGGCTTACCTGCTGCCTAAGACAGAATAAAAGAAACATGGGTAAGTAACATAAATTCAGAAAATGCACTACAAAAAGACATTCTTCAACCAGGCATTCACATAATAAAGGAATTAAAAGAAGCATTATTAACCCTTTACCAAACAGTTCAGATGAAATAAAGAAGGACCTGCTATATGAATTATTAAGAATCAGCATAGGTAACATTGATACCAACGCCAAATTCCTATCCTGTAGCTACAAGGAACCACTTATAGAGAAGACTTACCCAGTTCTCTGTTCAAGAAGTGCAGGAAAATGCATCTTCACATAAGTGCATGTACAAATCCCTAACAGCACTACTGTCAGAAAGGAGTGGAAATTGAAGAGTGCCGACTGAAAATCCCAGCAGAAGAAAATGAGCATCCTACTTGTAAATTCAACAACAAAAATAACAATAATGATAATCAAACTTACCATATCTGAGTTTTCCTCTCTTAATCAGTTCTGCCTTCGACCAAGCCTATACAGTAAAGAAGCATCTGTCAACCCTCTCATACTCGCAGAATGTCAAAACATTTAATGCAATAGAAAAGGTTTGCAGTTCCTGCTCTTCGTCTTTTGATCAAATGATGAAATGAAATAAAGAAATGATGGATGACTATGAGCACCTTATGACCAGATCATAATGAAAACGGCATACTCCAACACTAAATTGACACTAGATTCATTAAGTAAATAAACCCTACAAAATAAACAAAATTGCAGAGGCAAAAACCATTAAGGTTTCATGAGCAATGCTTTTGTATAAAAAAATATCTGAGTCTCTATCGTAGCTTTCTGCACTGAGCAAGAAAAATGCTCTTATTTTCTTCTCACGTGTCATCTTTTGAATTTTTCAATTTTCTCTATTATCTTTCTGTATGCATCGCCCAAGGTTATAACTCTTCCTGTCTGCTCAATGACCTTAATAGGGAAACCTAGCAAGAAAAATTTAGACCAGAAATGAAAAACACATAATAGTCGAAAAGAGACTTTAGTGTAAAACTTATAGCTGTCAGGAAATTAAATCTCCATTCGAGCTCAAATACAGCATAGCCTGTAGTCATATTTTAAGTTGCAACTGCGTTAATATTGCCCCTTCCAGTCAAACGGTAATGACATTAACTCTTGTCATTTATTTGGAAAAGAAACATTCCCAACTCCGTGATGTCTGATGCTGAAGAACCAAGGTTTGCTGTCCCCCCCCCCCCCCCCCCTTTTTTTATTTGGAGAGAAGACTCCCAATTAGTGCCAGCAAAATAAGCCCATAGTTTGATAACCCACCCATATTTTAATGGGTTGGGTGAGTGACTTTTTAGATAGGTAAAATTTGGGTTTAAGCCCATATCAACCCATAGAAATATAGGTATTCATGGGTTAGCTTAATTGGTTAAGCTTCCAACTTTTATTCATTCAAACTTCTTGATATCACAAAAATGTTATAACTTTTATATCGGAGTCGAGGGTCGGGGTTGGAGGCCGGGGTCGAGGTCGGAGGTCGGGTCGGGAGTCGGGTAGAGGTTGAGAGTCAAGGTCGGGAGTCGAGGCTGGGAGTCAAGAGTCGGAGTCAGGGGTCGAAGTCGGGCCCGAGGTGGGGAGTTGAGGTCGGGACCCTGACCTCCGACTCCAGACCTCGACACCCGACCCTGACCCCGATCCCAACCCCTGACTCCGACTCCGACTCCCGACCCCGACCTCGACCTCGATTCCTGACCCCAACCCCACGATATACTATTGCATTTACCACAAAGCTCCATTGTTAATGATCCTATCCAGCTACTACTACACATCAAAAATTCAATCAGACTTTCTCCTATCGCCTGCCTGTTTAATACCTCAACTGAAGGTTATACATAACCCAGATTTTAACCACAAATTTTAGTGGTTAAGACTTGAGACATCATTTACTATTCCAATCTCTAAGATGCCCCAATGCCTGTCTTCTACAACATCTTTCATTGCAATGCTCTAAAATTCTATAAAGTACCACAGTCTACACGTTCAATAGCGTATACCACCATATGGATAGCAAGTAGTAGAAAAATTTTGAACTTGGACACTAGACTGTCTTGGTTCTATAACGGAGTCAGTATCCAGCTATGGTTATGCTTATGCAAAGTTTACAGAATATAAGCTCCTTTGACCACACAATACTTAAATTTCCAAGTTCAGAGTGAAGCCACATTGCTGAAATTTCATTAAACTTGAATTATATATAAGCTTCATATCATATTCTAGATACAAAAAACTTCCAAATCCCACAATTGTGCTTTGATAGGTAATATTAACTTCCAATACAACATTGATTCATAGCTTAAAACACATAAGAGGACATAGAAATTGATGTCATACAAATATTAACATTAAGCAGCTAAAAGCAAAATGGATCATGAACAAAATCTATCAGAGCCCAACATGAAGCACAGTTACCAAAAGTTCTGAATACTTATATAAACCAAACGAACTGAAGAAGTACCAATATTAACTATATTCCGCACAAACATTACATTTAGGATTCTAAATATTGGAAAACTTGAACTCATGATTTAATCTTTTGTATTTCAACAGATAGCAAAGCATTAAGCCGACTGCAATACATCAGTTCATAAATCAAAAGCACAAGGAATTAGAATATGAGACTGCATCATACACCACATTATGTTGCTTTTAAAGCAATAAACATCTTGGAACCTTAATTCATTTCTAGTTTGGTACTTCCGAAAGCAGACAGCAAGCTGACTAAAATCCTACTCTAAGTACAAGTTTTCTTACTAGGGTTGGTAATTGCGTGTTATTTGGCTGGGTGTAAAGGTTAAAAGAAACTGAAGAAAATGTTTAAACCCTAACCACCAAATTTAACCCACTGTTCCAACAGACCAAATTTTACAGTTCAACCCAGAATTTCTCCTTCTATTTTTCATCCTCAATAAACCAAAATTTCTCCTTTTCAAGAACCTTCCCTTTTGGCCAAAAGGATATTTTTACAAACCCCAACTTCACATCCATTACGAAGAGGCAGTGGTTGCATATAAGACAGTTTAAAATCTGCAATAAAAAGAATAAGGAAAAAGGGTATAAAGCAAACGCCGGAAGGGGGTTTTGGGTTACCTAAAATCAAGAGCCCAAGAGCGAAATTGCAGTGAATACGGGGATTTTAGGACACTCCCTGATCTCCAGATCCAATCCGTTTGTCAAAACACTTGTCTCCCACCTCGGAGAACACAGCAACTCAAGAGTCAATTCAAGCTAAGTCACCTCTTGATAACCAAAGAAGCTTAATGAAGAATCTATGAATCGGAAGGTTGAAGAAGATTGAGAAATGAAAACCGTATGTTGCTAATATTATATGAACACTAGCTATGCCGCCCTTTACCGTCTTGGGGAAACACAAGGGGCAAACAAAAAGAGAAAATAAAACCAAACAAAACAAATTCAAAGGGAAGATATCCCATTATAATTCTGCAATTAATTTATTCCACGAAAATTTAAATATAAATTTATCTTATGATTAATTATATTTTTAATTAAATAAATTATAAAATTAGTTCAAAACTTAATTTAAAAATATCTCATCAAACAAACTATCCTTTAAAAGTAAAACTTGTGCTATGATTTCAATTGAAGCACTAGTGTTCGAGTTGTTTTAGTAAATAATGTTTGATCTCCAACTATGCTTGGTAAAATATATTCTAATGGTGATCTAATTTTGTGGAATTTGTGAATATGAGTTGTTTATATTGAGTATTATGAGAGGGTTATGGTTATTGGTTTTTGGTTATCGGTTTGTAGACATGTTAAACCGTTAAGAAATCGTTAAGATATCGGTTAATCGATTATTAATAGTTATCGGGTCGGTTATCGGTGTCCCGCCCCGCCCTGAGGGGTATGACTGGCACCTGGTGCCCTAGTAGGACCTAGACTGCTATCTGGTGAGCCAAAGCACATCTGGTGCCTGGCTGACTCTAACTCAAATTCCTGGAAATAAAGGGCTATATAACGGCTGTAAACACAGCCTCCGGCCAACAGGCCTATAGCCACCTGTACCTGAAAAACAGCTAACTAGAAACATACTACTGTCAAGGGGACCTATGCGGGCCGGCAAGGCCACCATGCTGTCTAGTTCTCTGTAACTTAACAATGGCACGCTAAATAATTACGTGACCGGCAAGGTCACCACTACTGACTGGTTATGGCCACACACGACCAACAGGAACAGAAATAACAAATAACTATAACAAGCTGCACGGCCTCACACGACCGGCTCGACTGACCACAGGGAAATATATACAGACTGCAAGCCTCTAGGAATAACAATAGAAATGATCGGGACAGGGCCCCGATCTACCCGTATTGTACAACAAAAGAAAACGAAATACACCTCTGGAATTCAGGCTCCGGATGACAGGAGCTGAATACTCAATAGCTGACTGGAATCACGAGGGATCGTCTCCTCGTCTATGAGTACCTGCAGGCAAGTAATGCAGCGCCCCACTGGGCGTCAGTACCGCAGGTACTGAGCATGTAAAGCAACTGAAATACACAACTGAAATGGATAACAACAGTAACATGACATATAAGCAGACAATAGCTGAGTCTATCTAACTGAGAATAACTGGGGAGAGTTTATTTATTCCATAACTAAACTGAGCGTACCTGATGCCGTGTCGTCCCACTGTCTATCAGTATCTAATAGCACATAGAGGTATACATAATAATACACACAATACCTGACCGACCCCCATAAGCCGGAAGGTGCCAACCAACACACAATCTATTTACCTCTACTCGGGTCTAAACCAACCAAAAATAAGTCACTCCACTCATCTGATAACTGTGAGCTTCTCCTACCGGTCCCCTTGGGTACGTAGCTCAGGCCTTGGCCTTTGACAATAAACTGTGTCTGAGTCCGAAGACTCCTACCTCTGGGCGCAGGTGCACGCGGGGTGTGTAATAAAAACTGCCCCTGGGTGCAAGCACGCAACAGGGTGATTTTATAAAAATCTGTATCTGAAACTGCCCCCGGCCACAAGCCCACACAGAGTGTTCTGCCCCTGTAAACAGGGTGGACTGGCTCTGCGCAGAGTAAACTGAACTACCCCTGCAAGCAGGGTGGTCTGGACCGTATTATCATGGTGGTCGGCCATCATCGTCCTCTAGGCGGACGGCATCGCCCAGCTGGTGGCGGTATCTGAATATGGTATCGACACAACTATAACCCAGGGGTGGTGGGGATGCTAAAAGGGACACCCACATGCCACAACAAGTCTCAACAACCAAATAGCACATAAAAATAGCAAGCATGTATAACTGAAAAGACTATCTGGAATCTAACTTCTTATTCTGATCTGTTTCTATACTGAACTGATTCTTACTAATTATATTGATTCTGCAACCTCTGTTTAACTGTACGGCTAATCTGTAGCCATGATACTATCTGTCTGAATGGCTAATCTGTAGCCATAACTGTCTGTCTATCAGATCTTTCTTTACTGACTGTTATTACGCAAATCTGTTTCTTTTTATTCTACAACATGCTTGCTATCCACATAATAGAGATAATATCATTAAATATCTATTAAATAAAAAATATATATCATTTTTTGTCACGCCCCGCCTTGGGGGGTATGACTGGCACCTGGTGCCCTACTAGGACCTGAACTACTGGACTGCTAAGCCTAGGCACATCTGGTGCCTGGCTGGCTCTAATTCACATTTCTGAAAACAAAGGGCTATATAACGGCTGTAAACACAGCCCCCGGCCCATTGGCCTATAGCCTCTTGTACCTGTAATAACAGCTGACCAGAACAAGCAACTATAGGGAAGCCTATGCGGGCCGACAAGGCCACCATGCTGTCTAGTTATCTGCATTCAGCGATAAAATACTAGAAGGCTACGTGACCGGCAAGGTCACCATTACTGTCAAACTTATGGCCCCACACGGCCAACATAAAAGAAGCAAGAGTACTAACAGCTAACAACTGCACGGCCTCACACGACCGGCTCAACTGACCACAGGGAAATATACAGACTGCAAGCCTCTAGGAATGGCAATAGAACTGATCGGGACAGGGCCCCGACCTACCCATAATATACAACAAAAGGAACTGAGCTACACCTCTGAAATTCAGCCTCCGGATGACTGGAGCTGAATACTCGACCGCTGACAGGGAGTCACGTAGAATCGCCTGCTCGTCTATGAGTACCTGCAGGCAAGTAATGCAGCGCCCCACCGGGCGTCAGTACCGCTGGTACTGAGTATGTAAAGCAATAACTGAAAGAAACATCTGAACACAATAATAGAACTGAGGAAGCTGAAATAGAAAGAATAGCTTAACTATCTGATAATGTAAGTCATACCTTCTCGTTTACACTGGGAAGAAATAGAAGTCATACCTGGAGATATATCCCTCTACTGCTGATCTACTCGTATCTAACATAGCATGGCATAACATGAAATAACATAACACAGCACACACAAACCTTACCCGGCCCCCATAAGCCGGGAGGTACAATCAACACAGAGTCTATGCCCCTACCCCGGTCATCCCATCTCCTATAGTGGCTGTAAGCATCCTGCCGGTCCCCTGGGTATGCACTTGGGCTCGCTGAGCCCCTGACTATAATTGTACCTGAGTCCGAAGGACTCCTGAATCAACACCCCGGGCGTACCCGCTCGACGGGGGTGTATAAGGGCCGACCAAGGCACAATATGGGGAAACTGGCATCCCATCTTCGTCCCCTTGCGGGACGGCATATCACTCCGTAGAGTGACGTATCCTCATCCTCTGGCGGACGAGTCGATACAGCTATTAACCCTGGGGCGGTCAGGGATGCTGGGTAATCCAACCCCAAACAATACAACGGTCTCAACTAGTAATGTTGTCTGTGTATCTCACATGTTGAGGCTAATAGGGGTAAAGTATCATATATATTACATGCTGAGCTAATAATAGTGATTTGTACGTATTTAATACGTGCTGAGGCAGGTAAAGATGTATAAATATGAATATAGTCTCCTGCCGGACTGTACTGGGCAAATGCTATATAAGATAATGTTTCTGTTGAAAACTCTGTTGTTTACTAAGTTTCTGTATACACTATATGCTGGACTAGTGATAGAAATATGTACAAACTTAATACATGCTGAGACTGGAAATAATATATATGTATGTACGAATATGGTCTTCTACCAGACTGTACTGGGGCTAATGCTGAATATGATATAGTCTTTCTGCTGAACTATGCTGTATACTGATTTTTTTATAGTAACATGGTTCACTATTCCTGACATGCTTTCTAAACTTCATTTTAGTCTGCTATTCTATTTCTGAAGTGCTTTACGGATACTATACTACTTCGCGAGGTTTCAGCTAAACACAACAATATCTTAACATGGCATATTACATCACATACTGCGTATACTGCGCAATCTTTAACTCTTACGTCAGAATCTATATCATACTGATAAGTCTCGTACACGTTACAACCCAATGCTTCTCACATTGTACCAATATTCATAATAACGCAATATTCGACTTCTGAACATTCTACTGGTCTGTAAAATACTATACTGTCTCAATGTTACTCAACTTGCCGAAGGAAACTAACTTTACATACCTTATCCTTGAACTATTCGTCCGTCGGACTAAGCTCGGACGGTACTTTAACTGTTTTCTCCCAACTGCATTCATAAACATATCAACCAATACTAAATACAACTTTATTTCAAAAGGCAACGTCACTTTCGATGTAATTTATATCCTAAACTTAGGCTTATTGAAAGACGACCAGAAACTCGCTATTTTTCAGAGGTCCAGAAGGGAGAAATAGTCACTTCTCAGCTAGGAACACATAGATACTAATTTAGAGCAATTCTACTTACTTTAGTTCGGTGGCTCGCCGATTCGTCAGCCGTATTTCACGAAACTAATTCCGTAGAAATGCTCTCTGCTGCTAAATACTTGGGTATCTGGGATTAATTTGAGTTTGGGCAGCGTTTGGCAGCGTAATCGGACGAAAATATTTAATTTTCCTTCGTCCTCCTCTGTTTTCTACGCTTTTCTGGAATTTTACAAGTGTTAAATGATTTCAAACCGAAGTGGGGGCTTTATATACTTGGGCCTGAACTTGGGCAACGTGGCACGGAGCCATCGCGGAGGCCTCTCCTCCGTGGCACGCTGCCATCGCGGAGGGGCTCTGCCTCGGCTCCTTCCGCGATGGTTCGACGGGTTTCTCGTCCGATCTTTTCCCGGGCCTCTCCCCAGCACGTATGGCCTTTAAATATGCTTAACCAACGTGCGAATAGGTCGTCTAGGTGCCGGGAATTCTACGGGGTATAACATTTTTTTTGTCAAATAAAAAAATTTGTTATTCTTTTTCGGTGAAAGTGTGCCACATAAATCAATTTTCAGGAAATTTGACTTACCATCCACCAAACACTAAAATGAAAGGCTCAGAAAAATAATTTTCTAATTATTTATAACTTTTTAAAATTTTATAAATTTTTTACAAAATTTTTTTATTTTTACAAATATAAAATAATCAAATTTACATATAAAAAATCTAACTTACCTTCAAATTGTTAAATACCAGCTCAATTTCTCTAATGATACACATTCTGTATACACCATTCCAGTGCACCAGTAATGGTACATGATACATCCAATACAATATTGCCAACTTTTGCAAGAAAATATTTTTAGCAGTTGCTTGAAAATTGACATCCGAACCGAACACCCTCTCGCCTTCCTCTCTGTTTCTTGAAGCAAATTCTTACAAACCCCATTTCTCTATCAATCTTTGTTCTTCTCACTGTGAACAAGAATCACCAAGATTTCATTTTTTTTTCCCTTCCCTCCTTAGCTGTCTTTGAAAGAACCCCAGTAGCTAGAAAATGCTGCTAACAACTACCCCAGCTAATGACATTCTAACTATTGATTCCTCCTACCCATTATATTAATAAGAAATTTCCAAACTTTCTTTTGTTACTGGGGCATACCCATTAAATCTCTGGTCTTTTTGTTCTTTTGAGCCAATTCAGACTTATTGTTTCCTGTACAGGGAGACGACAGAAAATGAGGGGTTGGACTCGGGGCTTTTTGGGTCTTCTTTATCTTGCTTTCTTGTTGAAAATTGAAGGCTTGAAATTTCATAGGTCTGAACATACTGAGAGAATATCAGGTACATTTTCTTTTGGGTGCTAATTGTTATGGTTTAGCTTGGAATTATGTGTAATTTCATGTTTTACTTAGATGGGAATACTTGTTTGTTATAGTAAATTAGGTTTTTTTTTTTTTTTGATACTGGTTACTTGTATGAATTCCTTTTGTTTTCAACAAGTATATCCCGATTCAGCTGGTTCCTGCTCTGACATGGATGTGTTTTGGAAACATAGGCAATATAGGAGATTTCAAGTGTTTGCTCTAAGAGACACAACTGAAAATTCATGTTGGTGAAATTGGCAATATCAGCTTTAATTTCTACTTAAGACTTTTGTTTAAAGGCCCCAACATTATTGATGACTTCAGCTAGCTTCATTAATGAATTCTAACTTTTATAGGGACGTAGTAGTGTTTAACCTGTAAGATCAATCCTATGTGGAATGACATTCTTGACTGTGTTGTTTGTTTCTTTTGGTTAACCTCCAAATGCATATTGCTATGAAATAGTCTGGTAATGGCTGGTGTTGCTAACTGCTTGAGTAATGGCATTGTCTGCATAATTGATGTGCTTTTGGTCCCTGAAAGTTGAGTATCCTTCTTTGATGATGTTCATACAGTTTTGTTAGATTCAGAATTTGTAGGTGGGATATTGCAAGTCTGTGTCAGACAAACCTTGGGATTTAATTAGCCATAGTGTAGGTTAAAATGAGGTGGAGATGAATGGGCTTTTTGTAGCTGTATTATTTACCTTATTACCTATCTGATGTTAGTCTGAGCAATTCTTGACCCTGGAGCATCAACAATTGTTGCTTAGATGACAACTTAGCTCCAGATCCAGGTTAAGATTGATAAAAGAACAACTGAAATGGGAAGAGAACCATGAGGTCCGGGTTCAAATCTAGTAGAGGCAAAAAAAAAAACTAGATAATTTCTTCCCATTGGCCTAAGCCTTGCTGACAGAGTTACCAGGTACCTGGGGTGGTGGGAGGCATGTATAAGGTGTATAGTCAAGGTGCGTGCAAGTTGGCCTGGATGTCACTATCATTAAAAAATATCAGTCAAAGCAACTGAGCTCACCTTAGAGCTAACCCTGAATAAAAATAAGGAGGTATTTTTTCTCAAAAATCACCAGTCAAAATTTGGTAGTAGAGGGAAGTTATTTCATAGGTACTAGGTAGATGGTCTTTTATTTGTTTTCAAAATGAAGTACTTCATTGACGACTTTGGTAGGCTATAATTTAAATGTTTTAAGTTTTGTCATAAATTTCCAAGGGGTGTTTAAGACTCTCAATAGAACAGATTGGTTCTTCATACATGCATGCGAGTGGAAAGTCAGATATAAATGAATGTTGCAGACACTTGCAGCAACAGATATAAATTTTTGGTGAATAATTTTAATGTTGTAGGTGACACCACAGAACCATTGTTGTGATCATAAAGGAGCATATCTTTTACCTTGTCCAAAAAAACAAAAACAAAGCAGAGTATATTTTTAACCAACTGAATATGTTCACCTGTAATATGGAGTATGTTACCAAAAATATAATCGAATTCTTCGGAGCAAATAAACATCATCTTTTGACTTGTTCAAATGGTTTAGCCTATAATGATATGGATACTTGCTTAAAACACTAAACATTAATTTCTTTGTTTTCCTTCTACTTCCAAATTCAGGGAGTGCGGGTGATGTCCTGGAAGATGATCCAGTTGGGAGATTAAAAGTTTTTGTCTATGAGCTTCCCAGCAAATACAACAAGAAAATTCTGCAGAAAGACCAGCGATGCCTCAACCACATGTTTGCTGCTGAAATCTTTATGCATCGTTTCCTATTATCTAGCGCTGTTCGAACCTTTAATCCCGAAGAAGCAGATTGGTTCTACACCCCTGTTTACAGTACTTGTGACCTGACACCGAATGGCCTTCCTTTACCCTTCAAGTCACCACGTATGATGAGGAGTGCAATACAACTTATTGCTTCTAACTGGCCTTACTGGAATAGGACAGAGGGAGCTGATCACTTCTTCATCGTGCCACACGATTTTGGTGCTTGTTTTCACTATCAAGTTAGAATCTCTCTCTCTGTCTCTCAATCATACGCACACACGCACACACATATTATTGGAGAGAATCCACTGAAAGGTTACCAAAAAATATACCTTAGGTTCAGGAATATCGTTTTTGTTATTTTCAACTGTAGCTTCCAATCATCACTTTCAAGGGTAAATATGTTTTGGTTACACTGGGTTTGCACGATTGCAGGAAGAAAAAGCTATTGAGAGGGGAATTCTTCCATTGCTCCAACGTGCTACCTTGGTTCAAACTTTTGGACAACGAAATCATGTTTGTTTGAAGGATGGCTCAATTACAATTCCTCCATATGCTCCCCCACAGAAAATGCAGTCCCACTTGATCCCTCCAGATACTCCCCGGTCTATCTTTGTTTATTTCCGAGGCTTGTTTTATGATGTCGGTAATGACCCAGAAGGTGGTTATTACGCGAGGTATAACTAAGGCTCGTACCTATGAAAAATCATATTTGATTAGTTTGCTCGTACCTATGAAAAATCATATTTGATTAGTTTCTTTAACACTTACATAGATTGAAAATAGCTACTTATCAATAGGCCCTAGTATTCTTCACCTACTTGATTAATCTGTGAAGTTAAATACAGAGTTATGAGGATCTAGAATTGATGCATAGTTGATTGCTTTATTTGAATGAGATTCTGGGATTGAAGTGATCCTCTTTCCCTGAAAACATGGATGAAGATTGTTTAAATAAATGTTAGATGAAACCACAACTACTGTAGAAGTTGACTAAAAATATTCTCATTTAGTCTACTTATCTCTCAGACATGCATAGACAAAGTAACTAACTCTGATTATTTCTCTCTTCAGAGGTGCCCGAGCAGCAGTGTGGGAAAACTTTAAAGACAATCCTCTCTTTGATATTTCTACCGATCATCCAACTACTTACTATGAAGACATGCAGCGAGCTATCTTTTGCTTGTGCCCCCTGGGATGGGCACCTTGGAGTCCGAGATTGGTTGAAGCAGTTATATTTGGATGCATCCCTGTTATTATAGCAGATGACATTGTCTTGCCATTTGCTGATGCAATCCCCTGGGAAGATATAGGAGTGTTTGTAGCAGAGAAAGATGTCCCAAATTTGGACACCATTCTCACTTCTATTCGCCCAGAAGAAATATTGAGGAAGCAAAGATTGCTTGCCAACCCTTCAATGAAGCAGGCAATGTTATTTCCAACACCTGCTCAATCAGGTGATGCTTTCCATCAGATCTTGAATGGACTTGCACGTAAACTGCCACATGACAAGAGCACTTACTTGAAGCCCGGGGAGAAGTTCTTAAACTGGACTGCTGGTCCGGTTGGTGACCTCAAACCTTGGTAGTAGAGGCTGGCTCTTGGCAATGATTTCACTCTTTTGTTTCGATTCAAACCCTTCTGTGCCGAACTTGCTTCATCTGAATTGTAAATTTTAACCATGTAGTTTTGAAGACTCCACATTCATTTTTGGACCGGTAGGGTACTGCATTAGAGATATGGGCATGTTCAATCCCTACCGCGTCCTTGTGATGCTAGGATGGTATAAGGAATTTCTTCCAGTTTTTGTATTGCTTGAATATACAAGGTTACTTCAGCGTTTAAGTATTCTCAGTTAAAAGCTTATGTCGCTCCCTGCACTCCCCCCTTTTTTATGTTTCATTTGAGTCTTGAGTGAAAGCCACCCATTTTCATCCATCCTAGCATTTTCATCCATGATGATCCCCAAGATTTACGTGTATCTGAGTGCCTGCTCTTTGGGAGTTATGTTGGAGTGTCTTGCATGTCAAATAAACCATTATGAGTTTTGCCTTTGCAGGAGAGCACTGCCCATTGCAACTGGGGCAGGAGTTGCACTTGCTAATTTACATTTCTATCCGAACAATAGCTTCTCGGGTTGAATGCAAAAATGCCATAATCAAAAAGTGTAATTACTACCTGTACGAAAATTTACTCAGCACATTGTTGTTGAAATTTGTATCCGTTCCTTCTGTAGAGATCCACTTCTACAGAACCGAAGATGCGGCATTTCTAATTTCTGTACCAAATTGACATGCCTCTGTTTGCACAAGAGGAAATTGCTAGGTAATAGAAGCTCCAAGCTTCTCATATGATGCACCTGACTTACAACGGCCCAACACAAACAGTTGCCTATCCCACTTATAGCAGAGAAGTTGCAATGCTGAAGAGAATGCATTAATCCAATAACTCCACAAGGGCAGGAATCCAATAACATTGTGACCAGCATTGATGTCTCAGTTGGGCTCGGATAATCTATTTCTTTTCTTTTTTCGGGCAAGATGTATTGATCCCAAATTCTCTCCAACACTACACCAGTCATACATGACAAACACCAATCTTAATTCATGGGGTATTACTACTTCCGCAAATTCAACTCTCATTGGCCGATAAACCTTTCAACTACTAAGAAGCATTCTCAGACAGAGATCAGAACTATCATCAGCAAATAGTAAGACAGCAAGATTTGAAATATAATATAGCTTGTGAATTACTATGATTTAAAAATAATACTAATTGAGTTCTGATTTACATTATGTGAGGGGGAGGGGGAATTTTATATAACAAGAAATTATTCCTGGAGGACAAATGAACCCTCTATTCTTTTCCCCACGGGTTGTGAAGCAAAACTCAAAGGATTCAGCACATCATCAAAACTTGAAGCAGGAGCAGGCTTGAACTCATAAGGACCTCCTTTTACACCCCAAACCTGTAATATTTGGGAGGAAGACAAACCTTGTCAGAGGCTGTTAATAGAGACCAAGATTCACTAGACGGGTTTTAACTTTTAAGAAAAAGCAAGTATGGAGCATATGGAACTAACTTGATTGCCATCATCATCATAGCCTCTATCCCAGGCATGGATCTCATTATTCTTTAACACAGCAAGTTCTGAGGTGCAGTATGTCGCACCATTCTGCTACACAGGCAAAATAAACTTCCGAAACTTAATAGGAAAGGAGAAAAAATCGAAGGCTACCATAATAGGATCTCACCACTAAAATTAATGAAAAACTTAGGTAAATACCCATGAATTAGGAAATCCATCTGCAGGTGTTGAACCTTCATATAAACATCGTTTCCCACGTTCACAGCGCTTTAGATGAATGGTAGTCAAATGTTCAGCAATGTCCTGCGCATAACGATAGAATTAAATTGACTTCCCAGCAAATTCCTAAATATTTCCTCCGGGTTACAGTACGTTCTAAAGCATTTTTTATTTGCAAAACAGTCGAATTTTTTCTTAGTATTTGCATTACAATCAAACTAGGAATATATTAAACAAGTTTGGCATGGTAGACTTGATTATTTTAAGCAACAGATACATGGAACAAGAGAGAACGCATCTTACAAAGGTACAGATCTGAGTCTATACTCAAAAGTAAAACATAAAGACACAATAGATTTGATCTTAATGTGTTTGAATGTTTACCCCAATAACTTCTTCAGGTTGTGGACGCTGGTCCCTAGGGCGATCACAGAAGTTCTTGTACTCCTCTGCATCTCTGATAGCATATGTGCTTACCTTGATGTTTGTACACAAAGAAATCTTATTTGCAACAGATAATGGAATTAAGGGCTGCAAAATTATTAGCAATGCTTGGTATCCATCACCAACCCCACCCACAGAACCAAAAAAAAAAAAAAAAGCAAGGGAAACTGCGAGGAGAGGTGTTACAGGAATTCTAGAATTCAGCAGCATGAACACTAGGAAACCATGTCGGAAAGGTACAGAATTCCCACTACAGTCAGTGCAGAAAGAGTTTCTCTAGCAACCAGAAGACCATGATAATCCTCTCATCCACACCCACCAACAATGAATTGGATGAGTAATTATTCGAGAGAATAAGCCTGTAAGTGAAGTAGAATTGTACCCAATCACATTATACCACATAATGCAAAAAGAAAGGATGATGGTTCTACTCTAATAACTAGTGGGTTGTCTAGTTCATGCATTAGATTTGTGTAGTACTAACACCTTATTCGGTACACTTTTTCAACCTATGTATAACTAATGCAACTCAATTTGGTATTACGCTATGTATAACTAATACATGACAAATCATGGTATTAGTAATGCAAGGATTTTTAATGCATGCATTCGCAAGGTCAAAAACACAATTATCCTCAAAACCTTTTCTATGTCCTTTCCACTGTATTTGTGAATGGTATTTTTGTAAACAAATATTTTTTTTTAAAAAAATGCATGTTATTTTAATACATCAAACCAACCAGTGCATAATAAATATTCTTAACATAACTAATACCAGCATTACTAATACGCCCTATTCAACACCATTCTTATACACCTGTCAAACGACCCCCAAGTGTTTTAAGTTTATACTGCTCATGCCAAACAAAAGTGTGAAGAGGTTTAGCAAGGGGACTATAATTCAGAGCAAAGTTTAGCCACAGAAAATATGAATTCAGACCTACCTCAACATCACATTTCAACTCCTTTGCACAAGGCTTGACCATGAAAAATCTCTGCAAAATTCAAGGGCAAAAGTTCTCTCAACTATAAGAGCAACTTATCAAAATTTAAAACTTCTGTAGTGTCATCTTATGTGATTATGTCTGTTTCAGCAACCAAAGAAAACAAGACAGAGAAACTTGACTAGAGGTATCAGGTCTATAATGCAATTGAAATGGAACAAGAATAAGAAAAAAAATTTAGGATGTCACTCACCTGTCTAAAGGGTTTATGCGGTATCCGCCAAAATGCCTGCAAAACAAAAGTAAATCCATCATAAAACTGATTGTCGTCAATCCAATCCAGAAGCTTGAAAAAAAAAAAACAAATCAAGATATATAGATACTTACCTGCTCAAAATATAAAACCTTAGAGCCATCTACCATGTCTGCAGAAGGACAGGAAAGCCATCTAGACATACAAAAACATGAAAGGTGAATAAAAGAGAATTTTCAAATAACAGAACTTCCACCATTTCTTTTCTACATCAAGAGATGATCATATGCTAGAAGCAAAGATCCTGGAGAGAAGCATGCTTACACGCCTGAAAGGGTCATTGGAAAATTGATATCCAAATTATGAAAGGCATGCATCCTAAAGTTTGTGACTTTGGCACTCAAGGGCGTGACCTGATGGTCAATGAAGTGAGTTGAGAATCATAACATCTTGGGTTCAAATCTTAGCAGAAGCAAAACAACTAGGTCAGCTTTTCCAATATGTTGAAGTCTTAGTGGATAGAGTTACCCGCTACATGTGTTAGTGGGAGGTAACAAGGTACATGTGAAATTAGCGGAGGCGCGCGCAAGCTAGCTCGAACACCACATTTATGACAAGAAAAGCTTGTATCTTTGCAGGCAAATCAGCAACAACATACAAAAGTACCAAAATATCAACATTTAATACTATATGTGTTTCTACACCTCCAATAATAAACTCCACTAAGCCTCAATTGAGACTAGTTGGAGGTTAGTTGCTATATCCACTCAGCTCAATTTGAGCCAATCTCTACTCGTGAAATTCTTCAACAGACATTACATTTCTTAGCTATGATACAGCAAAACTCACATAAGCTAATTTGGAAGCAACATTTTTGACACAAATCCAAAATGAAAAGACGAAACAGTGAAGGCTTCAAACGAAGAATGTACTACCTGAAATTAAAATAATTATCAGGATCCCTAGCCGCTTGCTCCTTGGAGAACTACAATAAAACTCGAAAAAGATCAGTTATTATCACTTGCACAGTTCTAGAGACGCAAAAATAGCAGAGACAGGGAAAGTACCTTTTCACCACTAAGTGACTCTGCGACAATTCGAGCATGGTCCCAACGTGTGGTCGACTTAGTTAACCGCCGCAGCAATAAGGCGCCTCCGATGAGCACCAGCGACTTGAGGACCGCTCCACGAGCTCGGCTCCACCCGTTTGAGCTGGGATCCGACTTAGAATCCGAACCCGAGTCCGAGCCCGTACACATGCCGGCACTTAAAACTTACAGTGGACTCCCCAACAGCAAATTAGTTAACCGATAAATCATCCTCAATTTTCACAAACTCGCATGAAAATCCAATGCTTTGCTCCTTCAGACTTGCTCTGCAAAATTTAAACTCCTGAAAATAGGGCAATTTGAAATATTATCGGATTAGACGGCAGCGTAGAAACATTGCCTCACGCCGTCCGCTCAAATCCCCACCACTTGTTTTTCAGATGCGACGATACTAAACGACTTCGTATAGTAGAATCTTCCTCTGGGCTGAAGCCCATACCATTAGCCCAATCTCGCCGTCGGCTTATGCTCTGTTCAGTGGGTAAAGTTCACAAATGGCCCTAAAAGGGTTCGTCTTGATTTTTTGATTTCCCTTAACAATTTTTGTAAGACATAATATGTAAATACACACTTAAATTGGCTTTAACCGATAATAAGCACTCAAATTTTAAGAGTGCATATATAGACACCTCAACTCATATTTACTGTGTCAGTTGAGCACTCTAACTTATAAAATGATCATTTAGACATTTTCAAAATTTAAGTGTCACGTCAGAATCGGGTGTCTATGAGACATAATGGGGACTAGTTGGAGTATTTAGTTGTGAGTTGAGGTGTCTAGATATGCACTCTTAAAGTTTGAGTGCTTAATTGTCAGTTGAGACCAAGTTTGAATACCTATTTATGCATTATGTCTTTTTTGAAAAATACTTTTTGCTTCAAAATATTTACTAGGTAGTAGGGGCGTTCAGAGTTTGGTGAAAAACCAAATCAAACCGCAATCCAAATCAAATTGATTAAAAAAATCGATATTTGATTTAGTTTTAAATTTTAAAAACCAATAATATTTGATTTGCTTTTGGTTTTACTTAAAAAAACCAAAGAAATAACTAAACCGAATCGATAGATTTATACATAAATTTTATAGTTATTTGAATATATGATATTAGTTTTTCATAAATAATTATAAATATTTTATACTTTTTAATCATTAATTTGATTTTAGTATACTTATTTCACATGAACTACAATACTTTTAAATTCTATTTCTTAAAAAATATGTTCAAACTCAACAATCTAAGTCTAGTTATTTATATGTGGCGTGGCATATTACCGATTTTTAATTTTCTTTGCTAAGACATCCATCCACTCCTCAATCATTTACCCCTTTGATTTTTGAAGGGTTGACCATTCTATTTAAAATAGTATATTATTTCTGTGTGGATATTAAACATATGAAGTGGAAGAACCTCTACAGTTATGCAACTTAAACATGCTAAAACTTTAGAATAGTGTTGAAAAATAATAAAATTCAGATAAATTCATCTTGTGATAGTAGAGAGAAATTTGATAATTCGTAATGTTCATTTGAAATGGTTATTTCATGTGTTTGTTGTTTTACTATTATCAATTTATTATTAGCTAGTTATAATCAAAAAATCAAATCAAATCAATAAGAACCAAATCAATAATTTTTATTTTATTTAATTTGATTTGATTTTAGAAATATAAAAATCAACTAAATTAATTTAATTTTAATTTTAATAAAAAAAAACGATCTAAACCCAATCATGAACACCTCTACTAGGCAGCTTTTGTTACCCGTGGAACAGAAGTGCCATAAAGTAATTTTGTTGATAGGGCGGAAGTTTTGGATATTTGAAAATAATAAATTTATTAATTAATGGAGGTAAAATTCTTACTGACCATAAAAAAAAATATAAATTTTAATTTTTATCTATAGGACTGAAGATTACAATTATAAGCTTTGCTCAATTAATTATAAACTTTGTCCTATTAACAAAAATTAAATCTAATGCTTCATTGACTATAAGTGCTTCCCCATTAAAAAATTTTAAGTAAAAATTACTTTTTAATTTTTTTTAAATAAAAATAAAAATTTAAAATCGAACACTTTCAAAATACACCGGGCGTCATTTCCTACTGATCAATTGGGATTGACATTGATTTCGTTTAAACTCAAAGACCCATTTGCATAAGCAAATAAAGTCTCGAACACATTGTAGAGCATTCTATTATTGTTTTAAATATAATATTTAATTTGTATAATTACTTTTATTAGTATATTATAACATAATTATTAAATTTGTTATTATGTAATAATGAAAATTATTATTTGGCATAATGGTTTATTTGGATTTTGGTGCAATAAGTCTATCATTTTCCCCCCTTATTATGCACTTATTGTCTAATTAGTTTAGTGTACGTGCATAAAAATAAATTATTAAAAAATAACATTAATGTGACATTCGTTTAAATAATATAAATAAATATTGTATCTCTAATATGTTATTATTTATTGTATTTTACCTAAAATTTCTTTGCAAGATATTGTTAGTTTATGCTCTCTTTGTTATTTTCACTGAAATTAATAGATAACTCTTCTAAATTATAAGCTGGAGATGGTTTTCACTTTTATATATTATCATAAAAAGTTAAATCTTAATCCGTCAAAATTATAAAATATATATTTTACGTATAAAAATGAAATTAAGCTAATTAATTTTTTTACGTACAAGTATTACAAAATATATAAGAAAAAAATTATTAAAGATAAAATTCTAATCGAATCTAAAGTCCTTAATATTAGAATTTCCTATATAGTCAAATAAAAAAGATTTAACAAGCTAATTATAGTTGATTTCAAATTCTGAAATACTAAAAAATAATTAAATGACAATTATGCTATAGTATTAATTGGGGACACAAGAAGCACAATTTTCGGCCCATTTACATTATCGGATACATAGTATTTTCCTTTGCATTAGTGGATATGAAACATATTAAGAATTTAAAAAAATAGTTATATGATAATCTTATCTATTGTAGAGCCTTTTAATAAAAGATAAAAAAATTCAATCAATATTATTAAGACCGTCTTCAACCCGCAACTCTATTTTTGACTCTAAACTCTATTTTTTTAGAGTCAAAAATAGAGTTGAAGAAAATCAACTCCAACCTATTGCTATATTTTTTTACTCCAAAAAATAATATTCTTCTTATATTCTTCTCTGTCTTTAATATTATATTATTATTTTTATTTGATTACTTAATTTTTATTAATTCATAAAATTAATTGTTGCTTCTTTTTTCTACATAATCATCCTATATAATTCATATCTTTTTCGTATATAATTATTTAATATAAAATTATTTTATATCATATATTTTTGAATAATATAAATTGCAAATAAATAATATGTATTATACATATTAATGAGAAATTCAAATAAAATAGAAATCGTTGTATGTCAGTCACGATTTTATTGAATGTTTATTGTCCTATTATTTAAAGTACATCTTGTTATTTATTAACAATATATTATATTTGTATATTTTATTTTTGTGGCGGTTATATTTTTTTATACAATTATAAATTAAATTAAGTTACATTTTAAATAAAATATTGTATATAGAGATTAATTTATATAAATTATACATTAATTTTAATTTAACATTAATATAATAAAAATATTACATAAAAAAATAAATACGAATATTAAAGACTTAATTAATGATCTTACAATTTATATTATGTTAAATTAAAAGTGTCAATCATTAAAAATTAATATTATATTCATTTTAAAAAATAGAGTTGATAAATAGTGCAACTCTATATTTGGAGTTGCGCTATTCACACTCTATTTTTTACTCTAAATTTAGAGTTTAGAATAGGATTTAAAGTTGGGTTGGAGCCTTGATGAATTATACGAGTCCATTACCGTTCTAGGAACCTGGTCCTTAGGATAAGTTGACCGAGTTAGAACACACAAATAAAAGATGCAGCTAGAAATATGACGCGCAATATTTACGTGGAAACCTCCTTGCTCAGGGGAGTAAAACCACGACCTACCTCGTAGGATTTTTCAACAATTTTACTAGATATGAGCAACAACAATTACAGACTCTAGTAATCCTTTGGATTAAACTTTTAATCCAACCCTCCTCGCAATAACTCTACTACAAGGCTTCAAGGCAATAACTCTATTGCAAACAACTCTAACCAGTTAACTCTAGCTAGTACAACCACGACTAACTCTAGCCCAACTACCAACTAACTCTAGTTGATATACCAAGGCTAACTCTAGCCCTCCAACCAACTAACTCTAGTTGATACACCACGGCTAACTCTAGCACTCCAATCAACTAACTCTAGTTGATACTTCTTTCTAAAAAGCACAAGAAAGATTACAATGAAAACACCTACACAAACTTCATAAAGTAAAGAGTAGGTTTACACTTGAGAATAGATTACAAAGACTCACCAACAACCT
Source organism: Datura wrightii (assembly GCA_035772735.1). Lineage (NCBI taxonomy): Eukaryota > Viridiplantae > Streptophyta > Magnoliopsida > Solanales > Solanaceae > Datura > Datura wrightii. The sequence continues at coordinate 158,128,989 of JASDFA010000010.1, read as the reverse complement.
AGATTAGAAGATAACTTCAGTTGACTGAGAGCAGGTCCTTTGTTGTTGTTGAGCAGCTTTGTTCTTGGTGAGCACCCGACGACTTTTGCAGAGAGAGTATTCCAATTTCAAATGTGCAAAAACTAGGATTTTGCCCTTTGTCTTGTGTTTTGTATATACCAAAGCAAGAGAGAGAAATATGGTCTTTAACCAATGGTCAAAAGGCTGAACTCATATCAGCTCTGCTGCTGTGCTACAGTGACAACAACTTTACAGTTGTGGTAGCAACTTTACAACTGTGACAACAACTTTACAGCTGTGAAGGTTGACTCTTCTGACTCACGCGCGAACCTAGTCTCTAGGGAACCATAACGAGGGATCAAGTCCCTGTATGGGTTTGTCCATCATCAAAATCAAGATTCTAATAATTTTTTCCTTTTTGATGATGTCAAACTAATGCCAGTAATAGACTTCTCGAAGCTTCCCCCTATCACTAGCATCCATTTCTCCAAAAATGCAAACCTGATCCTCTTACCAGTTCGTCAATCATCAAAATTAAGAGTATAACATTTTCCCCCTTTTTGATGATGACAAACATGCATTTCGAGAAGGATTTTTCAAGCTTCCTTCCCCCATCACCAGTTCATTCATTTGTCCCCCCTGTCTAGCTATTCTCTTCTCCACTCCTGATTTGCTTCCCCCTGTCACAGAGCCCTACTTCACCAGTTCTCTTCATTTGTTCTCTCTTTTCATTAAGATCTTTCTTTCCCCCGTCAAGCTGTTTCCCTCTCCATCATGATTACTTCCCCTTTTTGGTATCATAAAAAAGGACAAACAGAGTAAACCAAATAGAGTAAAAACAACACACTGTTAACTCATGGCCACTGGGGCAACACTAATACAAATAAGCAAGAAATGGCAAGAGAAGGTGGAACAGTAGATATAAGAGCAAGCTGATTCATCATTCATTTAAATTAAAGCATCATACACAATACAAACAAAAATACACTGTCAAACAGTCTGAAGCACGCCATACAAAATAGGGACAAAAGGGTGAAGAGGATGAGGAAATAGAGGAAGAGGAGGTAAGAACAACAGGGCATTTGGAAAGGAACAAAAGAATTAGGACTTAAGCGTCATTCTCCTGACGGAGAGTATTCATGGGACCTGGTTCCTCTATTGGGGCGACTAAGGCTTCCGGTAAAGTTGCCTTCAAGCACATAATATCTGCATCCCGTTGAACCAATAATCCAGTCAGCCTCTCCGATCCACTTCTGCGTTGGACTTCGCCTGGGCAGATATTAGATCTGAGATCACATACGGATCCCCTACATCACCACGTCGAAGTACACATTCACATTCCTCTAAGGTGGTGAGAGTGATCATCTGCTTCCTTGTTTATGCAATCCCTTATCTGTAGGTGACCTTAAAGAAATCCAACACTCAATTTAGGAGAAACCTATATTTCATCCCACACTTATCATCCTTGCTCGTCAGCACCTTATGCATGTGTTCAATCGTAATTGCCGATAGACTAATACTACTTGGTACTCGCCTTTCATCTGTTTTTTGAAAAGTCTCTTCCCACTAAAGTTCTCTACCTTCTGATTAGGAACAAAACCCTTTTTTTTTGTCGCACATTGTTCTTTTATGGACCTAATCCCCTCAGTAGGAAGGATCTACCCAAGTAGTTGCTCATCAAGGATTATGTTGACCCCATTCACTTTTGTGATAAGCTCCTTCCCTTCAGCAGTAAACATCATCTCATGGTAGAATTCTCGTACTTCCTTCTCGTGGAACTCAGAAATAGATGGAGTGAACAGATGGCTCCAAGTCTAATACAACCATCTCCACTAGGTCCATCATCCCTTCCATGTTGGCTATCTCAAGATCAAAGTCCCCTCCTACTTAATACTTTCTAAGTTTTCAAGATTTCCTGCCTTTCCTTTCGAGTGAGACACTGCATTAGCCCTTTCTGATGAGTAGGCTTGCAGGAGGCACCGGGTCCCTCAATCTGTAGAACCTTACTTGCCTCTGCTTTCTTGAATTTTGAACCTCTGGTGAGTACGGAATGCTCTTCATCCTCAATAACTTCCCACTTTTCCGTTCTGTTCCAGCAACCATCTTCCTTTTAATGTTTTTCTTATCGACCATGTCCCTTCTATCTTCTTTTATTTCAACATCATCGTCTATGTCCCTTCTCACACTTTCATCATCTTGGTCCATAATGATTTCTGGTTGAACCTCTTCCTACACAATTTACTCTCTTTTTCAACTTTCTTCTCTTGGCTGTTTTGGCTTGATTTTCGTTGAACGTCCTCCATTACTTTCCTTGCACTAGCCCTTGTGGTTGGAGAATGGACTAGGTCCCCTGACTGGGTGTTTGAAATTGTTTTAGACGGTCAGAGTTTTTCTTTGCCCCTTTAGACATATCAAATCTATCCTCCACCACTACTGTAATCAGAGGGAGAGAGTATGGAGTCGAGAGGGACTGTGGATGAGTCTTCAAACAAGGCCTGGACTGCTAGGTTGTTTACTAGAGTGGAGGAAGAAGAGATGGGAATCCCCAATAGAAAGGTTTTTAGAAAAGGTGGTAGATGGGGATTGTGGAGCACCGGATGATTCCATTCAGAATATCTGGAATAGGGGCTTCAGGAGATTTGGATGGGGATGGTTGAGACGTAGTTTGGTATGCTGAACTGATGAGGGGAACACATGACATTGGCGAAAGGGTTTTTTTTAAGCTTTCATCCCTTTTGAATATGAGATTTGGGACAGAGAGTGAGGTGAGAGGGACGGTTGGAGTGGGGTTATTTAAGAGAAGAGAAGTAACGTGTCAAGTCAGGGGCGGTGAAGTCGATTGGTTTTCTTTGGTGACAAGACAATGAAACAAAAAGGCGGGAATAGATATATGGCAATTACAGACTACTTTTTCAATGCAATTTCATAAGTAGTGAGTATGATGCTAACTTGTGAGGGGACCGGGTCCTTCCTCTGAAGCTTTGAATCAAATTGCCCAGCATCTGTCCTACCTCCCCTCTTGCTTCTCCCATGCTTACCATGCTGGTATACCTGTGAGGGTATGAAACTAAGTTAGGCATGTTTTGATAGTTACACACTTGGATACCTGCAGCCTGATTTTAGCCAGAGGGAGTGGTTCATGAGAGGAGAGAGGAGATATAGGAGTCAATTCATTTTGATCATATCCACCTTCACCTAATTCCTTTAGACCTAGTCTCTGCACAGATCCTACTCCTCTATGGGAACAAAGAGGATCCAAGAGAGTGAGCCATTATGGAGGTATTCTTCTTTTCAATCAGGTACCCTTGACACATTTAAGTGACAGACAAGTTTCTCCCCCTGATCTTCAAGAACTGAGATTTATCAATCTTCCCCCTTTTGAAGCCATTGCTAAAGAGAAAAATTGATAATCTCCCATGCCATATCCTCGATCCTGCCTCAGCCACACACGATCTTGCCTCATCCATACAAACCTTTTTTAGAACTTGTACACATAAGAAGAATATTCATAATCTTCAAACTTATGTCGTAGCTTGGCACGAACTTCTTCTATTCGCTATCCATTCTGAGATGCCCTTCTCATATTTCAACCTGAAGAGGTTTGACTTCCATGAGGTTTGCTTCTAATGGAATTTCTTCCTCAACCCACTCATTTTTGAAAGCCCACCTGGTCCCCACAATGGTCCTGATGATATTCTTAGAGCTCAGGTCCCATTCTCTTTTTCTTTCATAAGATGGGGATCTTCTTGAATTTCAAAGATCTGATCCACATTTTTCAAAGCTTCATTTGTATCCTTGTAATTGAAATGAGATGGACAGATGTGAAGAAAACATATTTCTTGACCTAAACCTAGTTTGATAGCTTGAGTCTGAAGGAGCAGTCACACTATTTTGAAGGATGATTCTTTTTGAATTTTCAATTTGGACCTCTATTGTTGATTGATCCTGATTGATTGACGGAACCAGGTCCCTCTGATGGTCCTCAGTTAATAGTATTCTCATGTTGTACTCGTTTTCCCTTATGACATTTCATCATTCCATCTCGAGTCTGCAGGAGATCTTGTTCTTCACTTCATCAAGGAATTCATGGTAAATTAAGGCGGATGTTCCCAAGCTTGAGACCTCAATATTTGTACAAACTTCTGCATCCCATGATAACTAGTAACACCAGTATTGAACACACAACCCACAATACCTTTTGCTTGCGTAAATTCCCGTATGTTCCCGTATGTTCATTCGGTGGAGTATGTCTCACTGTGCAACCAGGTCGCTCTATACCAGCAATCATATCTTGCTTTTTGGACATGAATCAACAGCTTCTTCTCTCGAGTTATTTCATCACCAGTCTTCATGATAATCAGGTATTTCATGCATACTTTCTTCAGTAGAGACCTAATCATGCATCTGAATATTTCACAGCATACCATTTTTACAACCTCTGTACATTTTTTTTCACTTCGAGGATGAATCCCTTCTCATCAATCTTAAGGATGCACTCCTTCCTTGAAGGGACTTGAGAGAGAGGAGATTCTTCACTAATCCATTTTAAAAGCTTTAAGCAGTCACTAACCAAGTATCATTTTGACTGCTTCCTCTTACTCCTCCCTGGACAGAGGATTACTTGCTTGATTTGGTAACCCATTTCAGCTTGAGTTCCCAAAATTTTGACAAAGGAAGAATCAAATTTTCTTAGTCCAGGCTGGTAACCTGGTTCTTGAGGACTGTGGACCAGATACCCTATTGACTCCTCTGATCTTAGAGACATTTAAAATCTTTTTCATGGCAGTTAGTCTGACTGAGCAAGCATGTTTAAGGTGACCATTTCTGCCACGATGAGTGCATAACAAATTATTTGGATCAGACACATACTTGTTGTATGGATTGTATGGGGAATTGGTCTTTCTATAGCCAAGACCTTCGCCATTGTTAGATATCTGGTTGGTTAGGTTGACCAAGACTTGAGAGGAGGCAGTCTCTGAGGGACTTTTCAAGGTCAACTTTGATTTTGACCAGGTCCCTCTCTAGCACAAAGTTTCTCTCTAGGGAGGCAGTGAGATCCAGCTGAGACTTTTTCAATTTAGCATCAAGCTCAACCTGGAAATCTCGAATTTCACCTTTCCTTTTATCTCCATGTTGAGACATTTCACTCACTTTCTTAATAAGTGTGAGATTCTCAGACGACAACCCTTCACACTTTTCTTCTAGTTCAACCAATTTAGTAGTCAACACAACATTTTCTATCTTAAGATCATCAAGGTTCTTATTAAAGGAGTCTTTTCTTTGGTAAGATCACAAAAAGAGTCAATCAACACACTTGCCAGAGATCTCAACTCCTTCAAGTTATAATCTTTGAGATTCTTTTTAATATCAAGGAAGGTTACCTCATCATCTTCATCTTCGTCTGATTTTGCCATGAATGCAAATATTGAGTTGAATGGTGAGTCATCATCCTCCATTTCCATCATTGAATCATTCTCGGGTTCTTCACCATTTTCTGACTCACCAGACGAGTTCCCAGAAGCAGCGAGGGCCTGTTTAACCACATGGTCTGCTGCTGCTCTCCATTTGAACCTGTCTACAACCCAGTCCTTCCTTCTGGATTTATCAGCGTTGTTTTTCATATACTCTTTGTAATCAACCTCGTGTATTGGACAATCCTTGATAGAGTGGCCTGACTTTCCACATTTGTGACAGAGATCATTTTCACTAGTGAACTTATTTGCATTTGATCTTCTTCGAAATCCTCCATTTCTTCTAATGACCTTCTGAAACCTTCTTGTTAGGTAGGTCATATCTTCATCTTCTTCACTTGAATCTACCTGAGTGCCTTTAAGGGCCAACCCCTTCTCCTTTTTTGGTTCACTTCTGCTTTGGTCTTGCTGCCTTTTGAGCTCATAGGTTTTCAGATTTCTTATGAGTTCATCCATAGTGAGGGTCTCAAGATTTCGTGCTTCAGTGATAGCATCAACTTTACTTTCCCAAGACTTAGGAAGAATGCTAAGAATCTTCCTCACCATCCTGCTTGGTCTTATCACTTCTCCCAGACAATACAACTCATTTGTGATAGAGGTGAATCTAGTGTGCATCTCTTGAATGAATTCTCCTTCTCTCTTGGAGAACATTTTATATTGAGTAGTGAGCATGTCCACTTTAGATTGCTTGACCTGACTGGTCCCTTCATGAGATGTTCTAAGGCAGTCCCAAATTTCCTTGGTTGATTCACATGCTGAGATTCGGTTATATTCATCTGGACCTATTCCACATACCAAAAGCTTTTTGGCCTTGTAATTCTTCTCGATCTGCTTTCAATCACCATCATTGTATTTCCTTCTAGTCTTGGGAACGGATGTAGCAGTTTCTCCTTCTGTAACAGTCTTTGGGCACATAGGGACCATCTAGAATGATGTCCCACGGTTCACAGTCTTCGGCCATGATGAAATCATGCATACGTGTCTTCCACCATCCATAATATTGGCCATTGAAACGAGGAGGTCTCGTGGTAGACTGCCCTTCTTCCAGATTTGGTGGTACTGCCATATTTTTCAGAATTCTTTCTAGGTGTTAACCTTTTAGAAAGAACCTGCTCTAATACCAATTGATGAATTATACGAGTCCAGCACCATTCTAGGGACCTGGTCCTTAGGTTAGGTTGACCGAGTTAGAACACACAAATAGAAGATGTAGTTAGAAATATGGCACACAATATTTGCGTGGAAACCTCCTTGCTCAGGGGAGTAAAACCACGACCTATCTCTTAGAATTTCTCAATAATTTCACTAGATCTGAGCAACAACAATTACAGACTCTAGTAATTCTTTGGATTATACTTTTAATCCAGCTCTCCTTGCAATAACTCTACTACAAGGCTTCAAGGCAATAACTCTATTGCAAATAATTCTAACCAGCTAACTCTAGCTAGTACAACCACGGCTAACTCTAGCTAGTACAACCACGGCTAACTCTAGCCCAACTACCAACTAACTCTAGTTGATACACCACGGCTAGCTCTAGCCCTCCAACCAACTAACTCTAGTTGATACACCACGGCTAACTCTAGCCCTCCAACCAACTAACTCTAGTTGATACTTCTTTCTAAAAAACACAAGAAAGATTACAATGAAAACACCTAAACAAACTTCATAAAGTAAAGAGTAGGTTTACACTTGAGAATAGATTACAAAGACTCACCAACAACCTAGACTAGAAGATAACTTCAGTTGACTGAGAGTAGGTCCCTTGTTGTTGTTGAGCAACTTTGTTCTTGGTGAGCACCCGACAACTTTTGCAGAGAGTATTCCAATTTCAAATGTGCAAAAAGGTAGGGTTTTGCCCTTTGTCTTGTGTTTTGTATATACCAAAGCAAGAGAGAGAAATATGATCTTTAACCAATGGTCAAAAGGCTGAACCCATATCAGCTCTGCTGCTGTGCTGCAGTGGCAGCAGCTTTACAGTTGTGGTAGCAACTTTACAGTTGTGACAACAACTTTACAGTTGTGAAGGTTGACTCTTCTGACTCACGCGCGAACCTGATCCCTAACGGGAAACCATAACGAGGGAACGAGTCCCTGCATGAGTTTGTCCATTATCAGAATCAAGACTCTAACAAGCCCTAAACCCTATCTCCAAACTCTAAATTTAGAGTTTAGAGTTGCATTTAGAGTGGAGTTGGAGATGCTTTTAATATAGCATAGATAATCTTGTTCGAAGTTTTACTTGCCTAAATTTTTTATTGTAATAACTCTATACTATATTTTATTTTTTTCTTTGGAACGTTATAAATTTATTCTTCATATTGATGGTGCATCGCATTATGACATGAGGAGCGAGCAAAATCTATATATATAATAAAGGAAGGTTGTAAAAAAATGATGTGGCATCTCTCTATGCCTAAGAAAAATATATTTTTTTTTCTCTTTTTTTTATATATTTTTTTTCAATCACTTTATTTTGTAAATTCATTTTCTTAACTCATATCTCTTCAATTACACAAACTCTATTATTATTTAATATTAATAATAATCATAATACTCAAACTTTTTATATTCATAACCACCAATTATTTAAGATACAAGTTGATGATACTTTAAAATCACACTAATAGAAATTTATTTTGATCTATATATGAAAAAGAAATAAATTTGTAAACAATTATAAACTTATGGTATGAATGTATAAATTATATCTTAAAAAAGAATTATATACACCTAATTTAATATAATGGATGGTTAGATCGTGAATCCTTTAACAATAGAAAGAATATAATATTTGGTTGAAAGAGCAATTAAATCTATAACTATATATAATTGGTGCTACTTAAACTCCACAAATATTTCAAAATTATTTTTATTGGATGGATAAGGAGGATGACAGAATTTTAATTTTCTGAGCTCTCTAAATTTATTATGCTATATATGGTTCGCTCTTAAGTGACTGATTCAAATAGTTCATGAGTACTTTTAAAAAGTCAATGATAGCTTCAAGAGCATGTTTGGTACGAGAGATAAGGAATAAATAATTTTGAAATTAATTTATGGATGAATTTATCTCACGTTTGATTAGGATAACACTTTCGAATAATTTATTTTGCGATTAGTTATCCCTGAATTATAATGTAATTTTTATTCCACATTACGAATAGGATAATAATCTCAAAATAACTGATTCTGAGATAATTTATCTCGAAATTACTTATTTTCCGACCAAACGACCTAAAAAGCTACAAATGCAAGATTAGAATATCGTTACTTGCATCACCGTACGTCTGAGATAACAAACAAATCTCTGAATTCTGAAATATCATATGGAAGTGCACATAGAAATTACACCAGGAAACTATTAGCATTAAAAACTTTAAATATTTAATGGGCATGCATATTATCCAAGTAGCAGTAGGTGCCCATGTTTTTGTCTGGCCTCTACATCATATGGTTACTAATTTTGTAAACATTTTAGTATTTATTTATATATCTATATACAAAGTTTTTACATAGTGGCACCAACATATAAATTGAAAGTAATGGTACTAATCAGTCTATATAAAATATAATGATCAATATCGCCCCAGGTGGTCTCATAAACCTACGATCTCAATTCCAAAATTAGCCATAACTCGTTCATTTGTCACCTCTAAATCGTGTCTCATGAAGAGGGAAGTGAGTCATCTTGCGCTTTTCTTGCAAAGTTTTCTTTCCTAATTTCTCTATCTCCTTGAAACAGTAAGCAGGGGCTTGCCACTTGGAATCCTCCAGCACTTTCCCTACCTCAAAGGTCATAATATGTTCAATCAATCCTGCATTATTTCACATGTATCCAACATTAAATTACTTCAATCACAAATGTAAAAAAGGAAACATAAGCAGAGAGGATGTGAGAAAAAATGGCTATTGAATTCAATTTAACCCCCTAATTATATTGATGTGAGATCTAAACACCCATATGGCCATGGGCTGACATCCGGAACATGAATAATATGGGGGTCCAATCATGGGCGAATCGAGCTAGTATTTCACTTACGAATTCAGTAAATTTGATATATATCTTATATTTAAAAATTCACTTAATATATATAAATAATTTATCAAAAATTTAATAAATTTTTCTTTTTAGAATTTAGAACCCATAAATTTAAAATTTTATGAATTTATGAGACTGAGTTCATCATGGAGTAAACCAAAATATTGAGATGAACTTAGACTCTGATACTATAAAAAATTCTAAGTCTAACTTAATCTCAAAAATTAGCTTATCACGTGAAAAATATTCAAAGCCGTATAAAAGAAAAAACCAATTTTAAATAGCATACCATCGTAAAAATGCCAATAAACAGGTATCTTGGTGGCAACATCTTCATAGTACCATATGAAATCAACCTTCTCCCAAACATTACAGAGGAATCCATCCTTGTACGTCTGCCCGAGATAATTTGCGCCTTCAAGCCAATTGGGTCTCAAAATCCCCACGGGGAAATGCCTGATTGTGCACTCCTGGGTAGAGTCCAAAGTGAAGTAAAATGAAGTGCCGTTCTCCCATTCAACGTCATACAAAGTTTTCCCCAATTGGTATTGGTTTATATGCAAGTACCTTTTGTTAGGCCAATCGTACCAGAGGTCCACTTTCCGGAGACCTCCTGTGTAGTTCATGATGGTAATTGCGTGGAACTGCTCCGGCCATGGCGCTGGAATTGGGTCTGTAGAATCTGTTTCAGATGCCACTGAAGGAACCCAACTGAAAGAGGATAAAGAGAAAAGGAAGATGAAGTTGATAGGAAAAAACATTTTGTTCTTGTTTCTCTTTCTTTCTTAGTTTTCGGAAACAAATATAAATGATGGAAGTGAGAAATCAGTAATGAAGTGAAATCGAAACATAAAGCGAATATGTGGACCATACAACACGAACTAGATAAGGTCATTCACTCTATGCTGCTTCATTTCTTGAATTTTTTTTTTTAAAAAAAAATGTTATTAGCAAAGATAAATATTTTAGTAGTAAATTTTATAGACATTTGAATTAGAGTTCAACACATACACATGATAAAATAGTTTTATCAGATACTTTTGATTTAAGTTTTTTTAGAAAAAAAATTTATGTGTGTTTTTCATAGCCTTAGTGGGTACTTTCTTTGTTTCAAAATAAGTGACTTTTTAGTTTGGATACACCTTTTGAGAAAATTATTTACTTTGAGAAATTAAAATATACTTTTGCCTAATTACCCTTAATACATATCTCGAAAAAGATGTAATTCTTTAGCATTTTCTTGGTTATGTAAAACTCTTTTCATTTAAATAAAGGTAAAATTAGAAGAACATCATTAATGTTTTTTTAATTATGTAAAACACCACTTATTTTGAAACAAAATCAAAAGCTAAAACACCACTTATTTTGAAACGGATGAAGTAATTAAATTAACTACATAAAATTTATCATATATTTTAATTATAAACATCAGCCTCAAATGAAACAAGGAATGACGCTAGTGCATATAATTAAAAAAAATGAGACATTTTAAGTGGTTAACTATCTACGTAATAAGCAATTCAGAATACATCCAAAGCTTGAACCGAAAGCATCCTAATAGAAACACTTTATCATGTGTTCAAATGCTCAATTGAAATAAGGAAATAAGGAGGGGTTACATAAATATAACTTTTTAAAATTATAATTACAAAAGTTATAACTATTTTCTTAATTACATAATATACAATATATACATTATACATGATTAAATGGATAAAAATTATAAATATGATAATTTTTTTATAAATGACATAATTATTAATTTTTTTCATAATTTGAGTAGATTAAATATGATAAAAATTTAATATGTATTATTATATTTAACACCATATATATCCTAAATATGCTAAATATGTATTATTATTTTAAAAAAAAATTTATTAATATTATCCTCCTATTCATTATCCATAAATTTTTCTTTTCCTTTAGTCTTTCACATATAAAGATTATGAATATAGTATATATTAGACATCATATGTTATATTATGCATATGTGTATCAATATATTATATTATATAATTGAAGCATATATGTGCATCTATTTTTTATATTATGTACATTTTTTATACGAAAAAATTAACACAATACATATCCTAAATATGTCTTATTATATATTTTTAAAAAAAAATTTGTTCATATTATTCTCATATTCTTAATCCATAAATTTTTCTTTTATTTTAGTCTTTCACATATAAAGATTATGAATATAATATATATTTATATTATGCATATCAATATATAATATTATATAATTGAAGCATATATATGCATGTATTTTTTATATTATGCACAATTTTTATTAATACATAAGTACGTTTGATGAACCTTTGAATGAATTCACACTTTATTCACGTATCTTAAAATATTTCGACGAAGTAAAAATAAATTTTTAATAAATCACAATTTATTTATAAAAAAAAAAGAGAAGAAAGGGATTCTTAGGAAATCAAAATAAAAAAAGAGAAGAAAGAGGGATTATAGGAATTTTTAAAAAAATAAATATGGAAAAGATAGAGGAATTTTGGAAGATCATTAAAATTTCTGGAAAAAAAAAGAAGAAAGATAACGAAAAAAAAGTATTTTATATTATTTTATATATTTAAATTGTTATATTAGGTATATAATTTTTTTTATATTTAATTAGAATCGATATTTTAGAAAAATAAAAATTATACAAAATGTAATTAAAAAGATAAAATTTTAAATAATTTGTATTTATGTAATTTTATTAAAAAAGTTATAATTTTTGTAATTATAATTTTTAAAAATAATATTTCTTTGAAATAAGTTACAACTTGAGTGTCTAAATTTAGGAATTGATATATTAAGCCAAAAATATACACCTTAGAAGCCAAACTCCTTGAACAAATCAACAGAAATGATTGTTGGACCAACTCATAGTTACTTCATCCATTCCCTTCATTTGTTAGCCACGACCTCCACGAGATTTGGTTGTTCCTTTATTATTTTTCAAACCATGAAGAACATATTTTAATCGATATGACAAAAAAAGATCAAAGCATGCTCTCCTGCAATGCTACAAAAAATATACTACCAAATGTAACAATATATGCTGTAGTCTGCATTGCTCATCTGTACTAATCCTAAAGTTACAAATGGTACATGTGATTATTAGAAAACCAGACCACCTTGTCAGCTCTTCCCCAATTTTAACCCATCTTCCAGAGTTTGACGACTAGGTAACCAAGTAACCAACTTTTACCGATACATCTTGTTTCACATAAGCAATACTAATTTTCATAGGCAACATAATCTCTATGGAGCAGTACTCTAGCTTCTATGTGTACTCATATCACATATTCGTTCAAAAGCAAAAGAAACTGGGCTGATTCTTGAATTTATCTTCAATGCCCCACTCTAGAAGTTTATTTCACGCCTCTCAGCAAAAAACTTACCACTCACAAACTGGTCCGAGATAAGAGCAAGCCAGACTGCAGTATCAGCAGCGACTTCGGGAGATGTATGCCCAGCCCAAGCAGTCATTGCAGTCTTCACCCAACCTGGACAATAGCAATTCATATATATCTTATGACCCTCTGGCTGGTCTGAAAGTATCCTCGCCATTAGCCTGGTGTAAGCATTAGCAGCAAGCTTTGACAATGAGTAGTCAGTGAATACTTGTGGCCATTCCCCAGATTCCCATGTTCCATTTTTCACTTGTTCCAAAAATGTGTTCACAGTACTATCAATCAGTTCCTCAGATAGGGTATCCACATCCTCCAGTTGTTGTCTCAAGCTGACATTTGCAATTCTCTGGTGGGCATCAAGCAAAAGTAGATCATTTGAGATGTGAAGCACTGAAGCTATTTTTATATTAGAGACCTCAAGGAGTTATTGCTTTTGACAAATAACAAATATCTCCAAACCATTCCAATCAGGGTGAAGAATTGAGCAAACTTGATTTCGAAGTAAACGAATGAAAAGGATACTCTTCCGACAACCCTCCTCCCCAGGTGTATATGGAAACTCGTAATTAAGGATTCATTTTGTTGAGATGGAACATGATTAGTGTTTGAAAACAGAAGACACTGGCGGTTTACAGAGATAAAACCCATACTCAGAAAATCTCTCTTTATACATAAAAGGCAAGCTTAAGTAGACCATGTATGATATTTCTACACTCAATCTAGCTGTCATGCCAGCACATGAACCATAATGAAAAATCATCCTGAACAAATAGATTCCACTTCAGGAACCTTGAGGAATTGCTAAGAGAGCAAGCAAGATGAACAACAACAAGTGGGAGAATAATAAGAATGAAAAGGAACACTTAGGGGCTTACATTCCGTCTGCCATTAAGTCTTCCCAATCGTGAGGTCACATTAATAATACGAGCCCCAAAGGGAGAAGGCCTCATTAATGGAATCATAGCTTTAATCATACTTTTGGTGCCGAAGTAGTTGGTCTGGATAACAGTTTCTGCAAATTCCACTGAATTATCTGTGCCGAAATTGAAATTGACTCCTGCATTATTGATCTAAATACTTCCATATCATTACCCGAAAGGGCCAGATTTACCAAAACAGTTAACAGACAAAATTGATAACAACATGAATAAAATAACACCAAATATAGCACAAGGGGCCCCCACCACCAGCACCACCACAGTCCCTAAAAGAAATTCAAAAAGGCGAATGAAAAAAGTAATAACCAAGAGCACGGTCAATCTGTGAAGTACAAGAAAAATTAGCACGGGGCAGTAAGCTATTGTAACCAGTCCAGTTGTATACAGTAGTGGAACCAAGATATTCACTAACAGGAGTCAAAATATAAGAAAGTAACCAAACCAAGGATTTAAGGGATTCAATATACATTTATTAAAAAAATTCCTATCTAAACAATGTAATTTTCCAATGAAGGGGGAGTCAATTGACACCCCTTTGGACAAGGTGGCTCCTCAACTGGATGTGTATGCTACTGGACCAATGCTAGATTATAAAGAGAAAATAGAGTAGATGGATTACCAGAATATCTAAACCGCCATATTTTTCTTTTATCCAGTCAGAAAATGTTTCAATTGATGCAGGGTCCACAATATCCAATTGATGAAATACCACATTCAAACCTCCTTCTTGCATGATTTTTGTTGCTTCTTCACCAACACGAGTCTCTCGTGACGTAAGAACTACTGTTAGTCCATGTGATGCCAGTTGATGAGAAATTTCAAATCCAATTCCTCTGTTTGAACCAGTCACGACAGCGATAGTGTCATTTGACCACCATCTGAAAATCATCTGCCGTTTATAAGTGTAATGCTCAGAATCAACATCCTAAAGTAAACCAATTTTGACTGGATGAACCATATTCCATCTCGATAGTTATCCTGAGTGATATCTAGATCTTCCCATAACTACTAGGAACAATTAGCCAAAAGATTATCAAAATACTTTGGAGTGTCATCTTAGTTAATTACCAAGACTGATGGGCAAGTGAATCAAAGAACTGATCATTTTCCCATGATCCAGTCAGTTTAGGTTATGACATAGGAACTCTTATTATTGTTGCATAAGATGAAATACTAAGGCAGCTTGTGGAGAATGAAATAAACCAATTATAGGCCAAATCAAATTATCTTCATAATTCTTTTCTAAATCTGTTATTAATTTGATTATACACAATCAACGATCTCATTGTTTCCCATATAAAAGTGCTAGAGTAAACATGTGGAACAATGGGTTTAGGTTTCTATTCTTTGAATGAGGTTCTTAAAACACCTTTACATCTTCGCATTTCCTAATTTTGTGGTAGCAAAAACATACATTAACAGAATAATATGGTCACTTTGTTAGAGTCTGAAACTGCAACATTTGCACTGCATAGCTGTTTGTCCAATTATCATAAGAACACACAAACAATCTTCACCTAAATCATTTTTCCAGATACTTACTAGTTTACTAACTATATGCGACATTGTGCTGCTTTGAGGTGGTCATCTTAATGCATTTTTGCATCTCATGCACGTCTATCTGGAAAAAACTTTCTAAGGTTTTGGGCTTATGGAAACACTTTTACCTTCTAACAAACTTCTGCATAAAGCATATCACATGTAGAGTGTAGACTAATTACTACGAAGCAGTATATTGGAAGTTAAGGTGCCTCAAAATATAATGTTTATGCTCCAGAATTAGTGTCCAATGCACATCAAATGAAACCATCCCCAAAAACATAAGATGCTCTTTTTTATTAAGTATGCTAAAATTGACGATGCTTGAGATTGTTCCATTATCTACGTAGTCTCCTCTCTTCTTAATTTATCTAAGAATAGACGCACTATCTTGATTTTTCTAAAATCCTAGGCTTAGCTACAGCCTACAGGGTAAATAAAGCTCTTTCAGACTCAACAATTAAACCCTTTGACTGGTTGATTCAGGCAGGGGTATTTTCGACCCAGTGAAGAACAAAATGCAAAATCTGTCAAGAAAGCTTTTTGTGGATCAAAGGACAATCCAATTAGACAGTAATTAAGACTTCCCTTACATGGAATACTGTCCCAGGTACGATCTTGATGGATGATGGAACTTAAACAAACATAAAAAGGTGAAATTCGAAGAAAATGAAGAAAGACAAAACACAAAAAACAGACCTTTGGTGATCAGAATAAGGAATAGTACGGAGATTAGAGATTTCTTGGCGTCTCTTCTCTCTTCTCTCCTGCGCCCTCTCCTTTTTACCCATTATTTCTTCGGTTATTTGGGGTTCAAATCTCCAATCTATTCTGCACTTTGGTTCAGCCGCTACTCATTTCCAGATTTTGCTTTGGTTTCAGAGTTTAGAGCAAACCCTCGCACTTCATATGGTGCTATACTGCTATTTGTTCCCCTTTCTACTTCTCTATTTGGTTGTGTAGATTATTAGAGCCCTTTCGTCATAAAAAATTCTCCTTTTTTTTGAAATATATAAATAACTTTATTTATTTGAAAAATCAATATTTAATTACGAAAATTTCAGATTTAATTTAAATTGTGTTTCAAATTTGAGAAACACTTTCAATTTTATTTTTATTTTTGAAATTGTATAATATTATATATATATATATATATATATATATATATATATATATATATATATATTACTCTAAATATTTTTTTTAAAAAACTAAATTTAATACAACTACATTTTCAATTAATAAAAATACTTTTGTAGAAATTAGATATTTGAGATAAATTAAATTTGTCAAAATAATTAGGGATAGTTTGGTTTAGAAGTAAGCTACGTAAGGGTTGACAGTGCAGAGATTGTTTATGTACATATTAGGTAACGAGTGAATTTATCCCGCTTTGCGTAGTTATAAAAAATAATAAAATATCATTAATCTTATTAAATATAATATAGATTGATTATAAAAAATAATACAATATCATTAAATTTATTAATATAATATACATAGAAAAGATATTTACGATATATTTTACTTTTTTTTTCTCTCACATATATATATAGGGAGAGTTGATTTCAAAGAGGAAAATGTGTGATTATAGACTTCCAATAAAGTCATTAGTTGTTATTTTGAACCAAAATAAATTATAAACTTATGACAATCAAAAATTCATGAAATAAAAATAAAGAGAAGTCATAGAGAACATACAAAAATATAAATCATGCAATCATTATTCTTACAACTTTAATCCTTAAAACATAAAAAAAAAAATTAATGCACAATCATTTAAACTCCTGTTGACATCCACTCCCACGAATCAATCGCTGTTTAATAGCCTTCATCTTTGAGTTAAATTAAAACATTATATATAATAATAAAGGGAGCATTGAAAGCATAACAATTACTTAAAAAGGCTAATGTAATTTAAAAAATAACTTGTTAGTTTAACATATTTAATATAAATACTTTTAGTATACGTGCGTTGCACGTGTGGATCACGTCAGTATAAAAAATTGCATGCAAAAAGAATGAATATATAATATTGCAATTGAAGTTGCAATATATATGAAAAGAATGTATTTTCTTCCAATTTTAATGTACTTGTGTTGTACGTGTATATCGCGTCAATTAATTAGGATAAAATACACACAAAAAAATATTATTAAAAAAAAAGAAGCAATTAACGCATTTAAATGTTGTTCTTTTATGAAAGCAAATGTTTGATTGTAATGAAATTACTTGCATTGAGATATTCTGAAAGGATTGTATTAATAGTCTTAGAATGAGCAGAACTTATTAACAGTATATATTTTGAAATTATTGTGTCTTAATTTTTTATTCAAATTTGATTAGGACATATGTTATTTTGAATAGTAAAATTTTATATAAGGACTTAAATAACCCAATTGAGAAGAGTACGCGCATAATTCTTAGTTGAATATTTATGATATTTGCTAATCAGGACTAAATCACATAATATTACGATTCTAAAATTAAATATTAGGACTTAATTACATCAATAAGAAAAAAATTTAATAAGACATTTTGTTAGTTTATTTCAAAATTTTAAATATTACGTATTGATCATTTACTATTTTATCTAGTATTGTAAAATTTATTTTTAGAGGATAAAAGAGATGAATAACATTTCACTAAGGATCTTCGTACTTTTAATATAATAGATTTAGCGTCCGTGTGTCGTGTGAATCGCTTTAAAAATAAAAAATAATTGTACATTTAACATTAAATGTAAAAAAAGCCAACTAACATTATACGAAGAAGTTGACATGATTTTAAACTGTTTCTTTTATTTTTTTTGTTACAGTTTTTTCGTATTTCTCTTCCAAAGAAATTATCAATTTGACTCACGTCTAAGTCTAAAGAGGAAAGTTTAAGAATTAACCTCATATATGTGGTTCAAAAGCATTCATAGAGAAGAAGTTATAGTTACACAATTCAAATGAGGAAAAAATTTATGTAGATAAATTTTATGATTTTAATTTCTAATATTAAGAGTTTTTATATAGTTTAAATAAGAAAAAAATTATAAAATCATAAATATTAAAAAGTAATTATAGTGTAAATTTTAATTTTAAACATAAAAAGTTCAACTAATATTTTACAAAGGAACTTCATAATTTTAAACTATTTTGCATTAAAAATTATTGCCAGGAACTAAACCCTAATGTCCATGGAGAATATAAATTTGGATATTAACCAATGATTTTTTGTGCTTTTTAATAGGGATAAATTATAAATGTCTTACTTATTCTTTTATTAATTCTTTTTTCCGCTTTTAACCTACGATATTATTCTACATTAGAGATATTAATTAAAAATGAGTTTTTCACGTGTTCTCTTCTTTCTTTTCCTTTTATTAAGCACATGATAATTTTGTTATGAATTTTTCACTTATTCTTTTTTAATAGTGAAAAATATAAAATTAGTTATTTTTGAGATTCTAAATATTTAAAAATTAATTAAATGTGTAATTAACTTTAAGAAAAGTAATAGATTATAATCTATTCAATGGTAAAATTATTTTTTAAGGTGAAAAAGACTAACGATATTTGACTATGGACGTTCTTCGTGTTTGCGTGTATTCATATTATTAAATATCTTTTTAAAAAATTTGAGTTCCTGAATGAATTAATATCAATCCTTGTGTGTCTAATGACTTAAAAGTGAGTGTTATTACATTAATGTAGCAGTTGAAAATCATAAGAACTTATAAATATGAAGAATTTAGTTTTAATACTTCTTTCATACAAAATTCTAAACCCTAGGAGGAAAAAGAATAGACTATCAAAAGAAAATTCTAAAATTTATATAGTTTGAACTCCTTTGCATGTCCTTGAAAACTCTTTTCAAAATTAATTTTACTTGTTATTTTATGATGTGATTGTTAAGCAAATAAATCTTGTGTAATTTTTTTTTAAATGGTGATTATATATACAATATATTAATATTGAAGTGATATTTCTTTAAAATTGGGGGAAAAAAAATGGGAAATAGTGTTAAATAATCAATGAATGAAATTATTAAGATTTGTCGTATTAAAGTAATAATAAATGAATGTTTTGTTATGCAGTTATTAATACTTTAAAAAAATTATTATATTTGAATTGGTAAAAATGAACGGAGGGAATATATAAATAGTACTACCTCCTTTTTGACCTTTTTTTTATGTATATCAAAAATATTTATTTTAAAATAATTATCAATATACTTTAAAAATTATTATATTTGAATAAGTAAAAATAAACGGAGAAAATAGATAAATGGTACTCCCTCCTTTCTTTTTTACATACTAGTATTAGGACACGTGCGTTGCACGTGTATCTCATGCTAATTAGTACAAATATTTTTAAATAATATAACTGATATTTATTATCATCATAAAACATAACGTACTAAAAATTGCTTTTAGTTAAATGTGAAATAATTTTTAAGAAGTGTAGAAAGCCGAGAATACTCTGATCTAACAACTAATATATATATAACTTTACACAGTTAATATGCATCTACAAGAACATTATTAGATAATAATATTACAATTTATTTTTTCCAGCCGGGCCATATTTAGCTATAAGTAAATTACATTGAAAAAAATAACTTTTATCTTAATTTTATTATCACAAACACATGAAGGCTAGGATGTAAAATTCTTAAATTTCAAGAACCTTCTAAAAAAAAAAAGAGAAATAGAAAGAACAATTAAATAACTTACAAATGAGAAATACAATCTTGTACTTAATTTTAAAATAAGTGATATTTTTTTTATTTTGCGCATATCTTTTAAGAAAATTTTATATTTTAAAAAAATAATTTTAAAATATGTAATATTTTGTTGTTTTTACTTTTGGCATACCTTTTAAGAAGCATACTTATTTTTAGAAAGTAAAATATATTTTCACTAATTTATTTTTTATAAATACCTTGAAAAAAGATGTAGTTCTTTAGTAATTTCTTAGTTATATAAAATTCTCTTTATTTGATTAAGAATAAATTGAAAGAACATCATTAATATTTTCTTAATTATGTGTAAATATCACTTATTTTAAAATAAAATAAAAATATCATTTCAAAGAATAATGATCATGAGAGATGGCTCCCGTAACAAAATTGTCAAGAGCACTTTGAACTTAAAATCTACACCTCATCTCTTGCACCAAAGAGACAAAACTGCTACTGTGCATATGATGCGGGTGATGAGAGAACTGCAACAAGAAACTATTTTATCAAACAAGGAAAAAAAAAACACACACGTAACAAAAGCAAAAATCATATTTGATTACTATCAGTATTACTAAATTATGCATTTAATTTAGTGTAATTCCTGAATTCGAGAAAATGGAGTAACTTATTATTTTGAAAATGTAAAAAGTTGTTGGAGAGGGATAGGAACCGAAGAGAAAAGCACGTCGAAACTCATTTCTTCTACTAATATGGAGAAAAATCCATGAGGACACATGTAGGTTGTTACCCTTTAAGCATAAAAAATAAATACACAAGTATTCTTTTCCCAACTTTCTCATCTTGTCAGCAACTGCAAATAAATAATAATTATATTATTGATTAGCTTGAAAACATAATAATTTATACAGTATAAAATACATTACTACAATAAAAAAGAATTTTGATATATATATATATCAATAAACTTTTTGAAAGATAAGTAGTAAGATCTACTAAACTTGAGGAGGGAATTTGTAAATGAACATAGGAGCCTCAGACAACATCATTTAAGAAAGAAAATTAAGAAGAAAAAGAGTATAAGTAAAACTAACCTTTGATATTTCTGGCACATATATTTTCATCTGCTAATAAAGTTTAAGCGTATTTCATAAAATTTTAATCTTCCATGAGGTTCTTAATACATTTATTTTTAATGATTTAAATTAGATGCATAATTTAGCCTTTTTGTCATTTTCTTTAACTCAATTAATGAACAAATTATTTCATCTTTAATGATTTAAATTAATTATTTAGCCGCTTTATCTTCTTATTTTAACTGAATTGATTAACAATAATTGTGAGAATTAATTTGAAGGATAAAATCATCAATCAATAATTGTGATTAATTTGATGGATAAAACTATCAAATAATAATTGTGAAAATTAGTTTGAAGGATAAAATTGTCAATCAATTTTTGATGGGCTTTTTCGTAATTCAACTTTAAATATAGGAGCTTTCCACTTATAGAATATTACTTGTTTCTGGACACGTGTTTTGCACGTGTATTCCATATTAAATAATATAAATAATAATAAAATATGTGTAATGAACAACATGGAACTTTTTGTAAAAAAATATATAGGCTCAAAATAAGTAAGAACAACTAATCTATTTATTTATATACTCACATCAACACACAACTCACAAGCACACACATAAAATGGAATAAAAACCAACAAAATTGGAATATGGTGATAAAAGAATATTACAAGAGGCATCAGATATTATAATATTTTGAAAAAAAAAATTTCATTGCAAAAAAGTTCGCACTCATATAAGATAAGTGAAATTACATCTGAAGTAATATTACTACATCAAAATATTAGCAAAAAATAAAGAATACGAAAAAACTTACCAAACAAACTGATGTGGCATCAAAAGGAATGACAAAATTAGTTACTGGAGAAAAAAATTAAATTTATATTATTTCTCATGTGTTAAAGTTTAGATCGTAAAGGAATAGATAGAAAATGAAGTGGAATGCAAAGTATAAAAGGAAAAAATTGCCTACTCTTTTAGCCTCATTCTCTACTTGGACTGTCCAAAATAAAACTGAATACGAATCAAATTAAACTTGCTCAAAATTAACTGGATCCTCTAATCTACAAACTAATGCAAATATTTATTCAGCAAAAGTAAGGAACCGATTACAAGAATACCAGCTACAATACCGATGGAGGAACACATCATCATATGTTTATAATTTTTTCTTCAATTAATTCTTCACCTAAACAACTTATGCTCCGTTGCATTTGGAAGATTAGTCATTTGGAAAATCCTGCAAAATTTCAAGAAAACGAAAACAAAAAAGAATTAAAAATATCAGTATTTGCCTTAACTCATCTGAATGAAACTCCTAAATTGCATGAAGAGAAAACGTGTTGTCTAATTGCATTCTGGATTTCAAAGTGATTTTTTTATTTTTGTGCACATGAAAATTCAATTGCAAAAAGAATCATACCAGCAAAAGAAAATATTTTGACGTTAATAAATTGAGTTTTTAATAATGATCTCGGATTATATGCTTTGCTGTCCTGAGTGGTCTACTTGATTGTGACACTCTTTTTAGTTGTTGAAATATACCCGAAAAGCTTTAGTTTCGGCTGGGGCTGCATTTTTTATTTTGTTGCTGGAACATGCATAGAAATTAAAAGATCACAATAATAACAATTTTATTTCTTTCTCATCATAATTCGGGAAGTCTGTGCTACATCCTTTGCAAACTAATTGCTCAGTACTTTATATGAATTTATATAAATATATTATTGCAGTGACAATTAAATTAGAAATATAAGAGGTACAATATTTACTATAAATACTACATACATTAAGTGGTATCTAATAAGAGTGGACGAAAATATTTACTTACATTGTTATAATGTATTTTTCCATAGAGTACTGGTTCCGTTTCTCTAAGTTTATCTTCAAGAATTTCAATAAAAGCATAGACTACAATATTATTTATTTATTGCTCCATAAAGTACCATTTACTTTCTTTTAATTTTTTAAAAAAAGTTTATATCTAATGAATAGTATTTATTAGTAAGATGTATATTTAAATTTCTATAACAAAACACTATAGGAGTATTATTTCATTAAAGAGCAAAAATAACGTTCTCATTTATTATTATTTAATATATATTAAGTCAGAGAATTAAATTATCTTTTATACATTTTTCAAAATAGCTATTACACTTTTAAAAATATATGCGCAATTTATTTTCTCAAAAATTATTAAATGAAGAAGAAATCAAACACTGCTGATATATAAATTGTTTGGAAAGGCAAAAGGTATGCTTTCGTTCCAAAAAGAAGCGGAAGGTGGGGAGATCCAACATTTTCGTCTCTTCTCATTTTAATATCTTTTTGTTATTTATCATAATTTTTTCCTTTTTATAAATTTGTTTTTATATCTTTGCACACACACAAAAAAGTTTTTTAAAATAATATTTTTTTGAAAGGCAAAATAGTCATTTAATTTTTGAGGGTTATTTTAATTTTTCAACGTTTAATTTAGTTGTTTTTCATTTTTAGAATAGTATAGATGATTTTATTTTAATTTTTAGTTAATTTATTTATTTTATTTACTGAATGGACAAAATAGTAATTCAACTTTTCACTTACGGTCTTCCTACTTATATAATAATATGATATGATATCAAAAATTACTTATTTTAAAATAATTGTTAATATAAAAACTCAATAAATAATTAGTTATTTTTTTTCGACTTTATTCCTAATATTTAAGTCACTTTAAATAAAAAATATCTATTAATTAATAAAATTATATTAACCAAATTACTACACTAATAAATTTTTTTTTTTTAAAAAAAAGACGTGTAAAGGGACGAAGGAAATAGTATTTGTCTTCTCCTTCCTTTGTATTTTCGTTTCTTTCGGGTCTCAAATTGAGAAATAATGTCATTTGTCACTAAAAGTTGGAAAACAATGCACTGCTTTTCCAAGTGACACGTTTGTTCCTGTGAACACCTAATGTTGATGGACTAGAAATGGAGTCCAGTTGCCGCGCTCTGAATTCTGGAAATTCAACATCTCCTTGAAAACCAAATTCAAAATTTTAGTTAGTTTTCGCCATTGGGTTCGGGAGTTCTAATTACGTACGTATGCATTTTCGAAGAAAAAAGTACTACTCCTTCCTTTGGGTTGTCTTTTAGCCCTACACACCATATGAGGTGAGTTTCTCTCTGAGCTCTGAATCCCCAAAATTGATCTTGACTGATTAAACAAAGAAATATTATGAATATCATGCTGACTAAGTTTATCTTTCATATAGGTAATGTTTTCTTTTTATGTGTTTTGTATATTTTCCTTGAAAAAACACCCTAGGTGGTGAGTCCGTGGATGGTCAATGGGGTGAGTTGAGAATTATAAGGTCTCAGTTCAATTCCTATCGGTTATGAATTTTGGCCGTATCTCAGTTAGCTCAAAAGGTGAGGATTGTCCACTGTTATGACATGTGGAGCGTGGACAATTTAATATGGAAGCCCAACATAGGTAAATCATGAATTGGTATGGGTGTGACTTTGATACCATGTTATGGATCTTGGGCATAACTAGTTAGCTGTGAGGATTGTCGAACATATAAAGAGTCCAAATTCTCCTTACCCCACCGATAGGGGACTCAACACTATTTGTCCAAATCTTGTGGATAGAGCTACCCAGTACTTGTATTGGTGAGAGATAATAGATATCTTATGGAATTAGTGGAGGTACGTGCAAGTTGGTCTAGATAACACGGTTATATAAAAAGAAAAACTTTCCATGAAAAATTAAATAATGTGGAAAAAGTTGTATGTTAGAGTCATTTTGTGTTTGGGTTGTAGGTGATATGATTTTAGTGTTGTGAAGGATTTTTTCATGTTAGAACAGTAATGCCAGAATTGTTGATTGAAGCAAGTGATATGGAGTTAGAGGAGGGATATTTGTAAAGAAAAATGACTTTCCCAATTTCTCTATGTTGGTGGAAAACAATTTTCCTCAGAGAAGACTTTCCACAATTCAAAGTAATCGGAAATTAGGAGATGAACTCTAGTTCCATAGACACCCTTTGTCTATACATAGTGTCAATAGCCTGTCTAATGTCTTTTTTCTTTTCCTTATAATCAGTGATAACAAGATAATAAACAAAAGTCCGTGAATTGATAATCTGTCTAGGATCTACTGTTGTTAGATGACCAAAGTTTTAGGACCTTTTTAACTCACAGAAAACTCTAAAACTTAACCTATGGATTTTTAATTGCTTGAGGTCGTGTTATTGCCAGATATTAACAAGAAGTAGATGGGAAAGTGAAAAAGATGACATTCAATTCAAAGTGCCAGTTGCTTGTGCTGGCAGGCCTACTGCTGATAGCGATTGCCCCAAGCTTACAGACTCGACTAAGAAATGAAAACAAGGTTAAAACTGCCATTTTCCTATCACCAAATTTTGTGCTCGAACCTGGATTAGTTGCTAACAAATTTTACTACAACATCGATTTCCCTAAAGGCCATATTGCTATCAAAAGTTTTGATGCTGAAGTAGTTGATGAGTTGAGGAATCCTGTCCCCCTTCATGAAACATATCTCCATCACTGGCTTGTGGTAAGATATTATCAACAAAAAGGTTTGGAGGTGTCAAAGTACCGCGGCAATCTCGGGTTCAAACAGTCAGATTTTATTATAGTGAGGAACTCCGGGATATGTGAAAGGGATCTTTTTCAATATTTTGGCCTTGGTTCTGAAACTCGTAAAACAGTAACAAATGTTCCAGATCCTTATGGGATAGAAGTTGGTAATCCCGTAGAAGTACCTCCTGGATATGAAGAGAGATGGTTGCTTAATGTACATGCAATTGAGACACGAGGTTCCATAGATAGGTTGGGATGCACAGAATGCAGGTGTGATCTTTATAATGTTACAAAGGATGAGTATGACCAAGATATAGAACCAGATTATATTGGAGGCTTGAGATGCTGTTATGATGAAACAAGATGCAAAACAAGAGAAGGGTTTCGGGGTCCAAAGAGAAGTTTGTACCTGAAATACACAATCAAATATGTTGATTGGCATGCCTGCATTCCTGTTAATATCTATATTATTGATGTCACTGCTACATGGAAAAGGTGGGAATCTACAGGACTTATGTCAAGACATCACTGTCAGGTGATGAACACTTCTAATTTTGTTATTTTCTTTTAATCGCTAAATCCACTATACTCAATCCCAAATGGTTGGGATCAGCAATATTATTCCTCTGTACGATATCTGCATAAACTTTTTGTTGGTTTTGTTTATAAAGTATTTCCACTAATGAATGAATTAGAGAGTAATATTACTTGTAGAAAAGAGAAAAAGTAATATTGATTGATGCTTCAATAGATAAGATTTTAACAATGCCAGGAAAGATTATCTGGCTTAGGAATTATACAATTATTTGTCTATATTATTATGTTCTGGCGATATAATTCCTCTGTACGATATCTGCATAAACTTTTGTTGGTTTTGTTTAGAAAGTTTTCCACATTAATGAATGAATAAGAGAGTAATATCACTTATAGAAAACAAAAGCAGTAATATTGATTGATGCTTATTTTAACAATGCCAGGAAAAGGTTCATCTGGCCTAGGAATTATGCAATTATTTCCCTCGGTTATTATATTCTGCAGATCATCTAATATGAATTGTATTTGGATTCATAAGTAGGTAGTTTTTGAAGCCTTGACCCCTAGATATTCCGGCCAATAATTAATTAGTTGAACTTTCTTGATACAGATTGAATATGAAGTTGAGTCATGTTCTGCTGCTGTTGGTAATAATGGATGCATCCATACGAAAAAGATAAGTATAACTTTTCCTAATGGTGGAGATGTTATTTATGGAGTTGCTCACCAGCATGTGGGTGGGGCTGGTTCAACCCTCCTCGGAAAGGTACTTTGAGAAGTTAAAATTTGTTTATTTGGTCATAATCAGCTTGGAATCTATTTTGTTCCATGACTTTCCACTTTACTAAGTCAGCCACCTAGGATAAACTTTTTCTTGGTAACACTTGTGATGTTGATGGACTGTATCTTAGGAGGTTACACAATATCAACACGGCTTCAAATGTATTTGAGTTGATGGAAATAATCAAATTATTGTTACTGTTAAGCCGCGCGGTGCAGACTCCGCAATCTTTGGGTCTCCGAGCTTCCATTTCTTCCATCTCTTACAATCTGCCATCTCTATGATTTGATAATTAGTGTATCAGTCCCATACTTCTTTGGTCTCCTTTTCTCCCGATTAAGAAAGTGACATAGTCTTGGCTAGCTTTTTCCTGACCTAACAGTCAAGTTCCCTTGAAACCAGTCTACCGTTAAGGACCTGAACAATGTCAATTGGTCGATCTTAAAGCAAAAATGTCAAAAGCGTGAAGCTTTTAGAACTTGTTTTGTTGATTGCAATTGTTAAGATCCTAAAATTGTAGAATATTGCTTTGTTTCCTCTTCAACATCCGGGAAAGCTTAATAGCTGTTTTTTGTTTTTTTTGATAACCGTGGTGTTTGGGCCAGCTTGCGTGCACCTCGACTAATTCCACGGGATACCTGCCACCTCCCACTAGCAATAGGTACCAAGTAACTCTGTCCTCCATGGCTAGAAACAGATGGGAAGAAATCACCTAGTGTTTTCTGTCACTGCTGAGGTTTTGCACTTGAGACTTCATGGTTCTCACCCACTTCATTGACCACTAGGCCACACCCTTGGGTGCGCTTAATAGCTATTTTCTTGTTGTGTGGTTGAGATAGTAACTCGTTTAAAAGTCTAGGGTGAGAAATATATGTGAGTGGTTTCTCCTCTTTGAACTGCACAATTTTGTATGGAGGTTCTGGTAGAGCGCCTTCGAAAATTGGTTGATATGATGTCGCCTTCCGTGACTTAGAAATCCACTCCCTTTGTGAGTTGATTAGTGGATGGCAGTCCTTGGTCAATCTTCTTGGGACTATGAAGTTACATGTGAAGCTCTCACAAAGGGTATGATTCCATGGATACTAAGTTCCTTTTCTACTAATGAAAGCGGTTGGTGTTAAGCTATGGGACACTGCTTCCTTTCCTTCTTTCTCTGTGTACTATATATATGTGTATGGTTGTATCGCAATAAAATCCTCAATTAACTTCAGTACTATGGTTAGTAAATAAGGTAAGGACAATGATTTGTAGCATATGTATTTGAAGTTGTCTTGATCGTCTTTTGATTGTTTCAATACATCAAAGGAATGAAGGTCTGCTGATTACTATTTCTTGTTTCTCTACTAAATTGGTTCAGGATGGACGGGTTATATGCTCATCTCTTCCCATATATGGAGAAGGGAAGGAACCAGGAAATGAAGCTGGTTATATTGTTGGTATGTCCACTTGTTATCCCAGACCTGGCTCTGTCAAGATATCCAAGGGAGAGACCCTGACTTTATTATCAAACTATAGCAGTGATCAAAGGCATACAGGAGTTATGGGCCTGTTCTATCTATTGGTTGCTGAACAGTCACGAAAATCTAGCTCTATCCTGCATTCTAGAGACAACGTAACATCTTGATTCATGTTCTTGTCTGAAATCTTTTCTGGTCTGATGTAGTGAACTTTCAATTAATGTCAAAAAGCTGAAAGTCAATATGTCTGTGTAGATAGTTGGTATGTTAGGAGGGTTTTGAGATTTGGGGCTATAACTTGTGAGGAAAAAGATGTCAGAGCAGCCACTTTGTCGAGCAAAAAATTTGATTTTTTTTTGGGGTTGGGGTGACTGGTGAGGGTGGGGTGGATGGTGTTGGAGTAGGTGGGTCTGGAGGGACGGGTCAGATAGCAGAAGCTGGTTGGTTTTTGGCTTTACTGTCAATAATAAGTTCAATAGGCACATTATCTGCATATGTTAGGGGTGTTCAATAAGTCACCCCTCTAGTTAAGGTGCGTGCTCAGATGAAAAAAATTGACAAGCATAAGCGGATCTATATATTCTGCCCATTCATTTTTTTATTGTTTCAATGGCCTCCTCTCAAGTTCCACGAAAGATCCTAAACTTAGTGTTCCTTGTTTCTGCAGATGGGTGATATTGTCATATTACATAATGCTGTTTGGGCCATAGCAGGGTTTGGAATTGCAGCACTTGTTGCTGCAACTGCAACTTATCAACGTCAGAGCGAAAGAGAAGAAGGGTGTGAATCGATCCTAATGTGAATTTCTTTCAGCCTAATCTCTGGTGACCGATATAATGTACCATATGAGCTGTTTCGACTCAAGTTGGTTCTTGGTACACACGCAAACTTTTAGGCAGTTTAATTGAAGATGTTTTAGTCTATAGGGTGCTTTGGTATCTGTCTTAGTTTCCTAGCTACATGTTGCATATAGTATATATCTATCTGTTAGATAGTGTGTACTTGAATAATTTTGTTGAGTTGCAAGGCGTCCAAAGCTAATGCAATCGTATCCGCCTTCAAGGAAAAGGTGGAACTAACCAGTATTTGGGAAGCGTGCAAGATAAGACGATATCCATGGGAAGATCTGATCGACAACTAAATGCAGATGGAGAGTGTCTAGTCTGTATTACTTGCTTTTGTATGCTTTGTATGGGTCTCATGTACAAAAGCTAGCTAATGTTTTTTGCAGCAAAGGATGGTGCTTGTTAATGCGTATGGACATGATAAATGGCTGTTATTTGCAGAGTGTAACAAGCCTCTTAACGAATAATGAGAAAGTGATGACCCAAAGGTGCGGGACTTCCTCAAGGTAAAAACTTAATCAGGCATAGATACTTGTGGCCCATACTCATGCACCCAAGGTGTGGACAATGAATTGGGTTAGAATTATGATGTTTCTGATTTAAATTTTAGCAGAGATAAAAATATTAAAGGGTTATTTGGTAAGCTGTATAAGAATAATACTGAGTAAGGTGTATTAGTAATGTTTAAATTATTTTTTATGCATTGTTTGATTTGACGTATTAAAAATAATATGCATTATATAATTTACAAACAAATTATTTATTTACAAAAGTACCATTCACAAATACGGTGGGAAGGATATAGAAGAGGTTTTGAGGAGTAATTGTGTCTTTAACTATGTTAATGCATGCATTAAAAATTCTTGTATTACTAATATCATAGTTTGTCATGTATTAGTTATACATAATGTGCTATAAAATAGAATATATAATTAACGCAAGTTGAAAAAGCATATCAAATAAGAAATTAACAATATACAAAGTTAAAGTATACATTTTTGTAAATGTATCTTACTAAATAATCTCTAGGTATTTTTTTTTTCATTTGTCATCATTTTAATGAATAGAGTAATTCAATATCTATACTTGTGAGAGGTGACACCACGATCTAAAAATAACTTATTGCCCTTAGTGATAATGGTAAATATCTTTTGATTAGTCACGCTACATTGCCCTGATATTTATTTCTTACAATATCATTTAGAGTGAAGGGTTTAAAAAATTCACTCAAATTATCTTTGTTTTTTGAGTTTAGTATTTAAATTATTCGCTCTTTAAGTTGAGTACCTAAATTATTACTCCTACATTTATTTTTACCATAAAAATTCATCTACGTAGCATAATAACGGCTAGAATTATTGACTATTTTTTTTTAAAAAAAAATTTCAACTTCAAAATCACTTTTTCTTCTTTATTTCTACTTCAAAATTGCAGATTTCTTCTTCTTCAAACTCTCTTCTTCTTCTTCATCCTTCTTCAATTTATTCTATGTTTTCTAATTTTAGAACAGAGACAAACTTAAACAAAATTTAAATAAGTGGAACAAAAAAAATGAGAGAAGATTGGGCACCAACAAAACAAAAATACTTCATGTTAAACTTGGAGAAGGAGATTAGAGGAGGAAGAACTGTGTAGGGAAGAGTTGAACGGGTAGCTATGATCTTTCATGGGTATTGACAGCAAAAGTCTAGTGTAATAATAATTTATTTTTCGTTTTGTCGTCATGGAATTTATTATACATGTGAAGTGTCACCTGAAAAAATATTTAAAATAAAATAACGAATGTAATACGCATAAAAAATATAAATAATAAAATGTATTTCTCTAAATAAGGAATAATAGTTCAAATGCTAAACTCAAACAGCGAATAGTGCAGATGTTAAACTTAAAATATGAGGATAGTTTGGGTGAATTTTTCAATCTTTTACTCTCTCATTTATTCCTTGCTATAGATCATAATAGTAATGTGGTCTTCACAATTTATTTTATGGCAAACATGTGGTTATTACTTGCCACCTTCATCTGTCTACAGACTGGCATATCTCCCCAAGACAGATGAAATAAATAAAAGGAAACGTGTGCCAAATGCCTTCATTGATTTGGCATAAAAGTGAGGTGAAGTCATCAAAATTGTCCTTGTTCATCCTTTTGCACCCAACAATATTTTAGATGCTATAACTTTCTTGGGCCAGCTTCAATAAGATGGCTTAGTGGTTACTGGTTAGTGAAGCGTCAAAAATCAACTATAACAAATATTTTTTTCGTCTATCTTTACTTATTCAGTGTTAATTTGATATATTTCTTTAAAAATAGTAAATTTAATAATAATTTTATTATATTACTCCTCGAATATAATAAATTTAATACTTTGAAAAATGTATTAAGAAATAACTATAAAGATAAATTTAGGAACTGAATGATTAGTTATATCTTGATTTTCTAAACTGAACAAGTAAAAATGGACATCTATTTTTAATATAGTGGATAAATATAAGTGGACAGAGAAAATAGTATTATGTAATTATTGGATATGTCTAAATCTGTTACTCGACATCCACGATGATAAGAATTCATCATCAACTTAATTAATATCTAAAACATGTCAAAGAAGAATCTAGAAATAATCAAAAGTTATTAAAAAAAAATGAAGGAGTATCTCTAGAATGAGCGTTCTAGAGAGAAAAAAATTAGAAATATTCTAAAAAGGATAGTTCTAGAAATAAGTAATTGGAGGAACATTCTAGAATAAAGTAGTAAATATTCTTAGCTAGATTTTTCTATCACCACATATAAATAGAGGTGGTTCATTTGAGATGTATGTGTAATAAAATAAAGATATATGCTCAAGATAGTGAGTGTTCAAGTAGAGAGTTTTGCTAAAGCAAGCATCAAGTGATCAAAAATAAGAGAGAGGAACAAAGAGAGTTGCTAGTTAGAGTGTGATCAATGCAAGAAAAATTGAGAGTTAAGAATTGTAAGATTCAAGCGAGTCTTTACTTAGTAATAATATAATTCAAGTTGTGAACAAGTAATTATACCCAATAAATACTCAACATTGGTATCAGCATCTGGTAGATAAATCGCGAGGTAGTAAAAGGAGATTCTATAAGCCCTATTGTCGAAGGCTACTAGTCACAAGACGCTGATTAGTGGCAGTTTTGCAAGCACTCTCAATAACGTTGGAGAAGCTCGATGTGAGCAACTATGGATTGTGGAGCACAAAGATGTAATATTATTTTCTCGGCAAAAAATTATGGAATATTGTTGGTGAATCATATGCTATACCAATAACTAATGCCAAAATAACAAACAGATAAGAGGTTAAAGATGGAAAGGCCATGTATGCTCTCACTATATTAGTCGAAGATGAATTTCTGCAAGGGATTAAGAATGCCAAGACGCCCAAAGAAGCTTGGGACATGCTAGCAATAATTTTTACAAATAAGAAATGATGTGAGATTACAAAGACTTGAAAATCAGCTTTTGTCGATCTCACAATAGAATATGGTAATCAGCAAACACTTCTGAAAGGTACAATCTTTATCCGATTAAATATCAAAATTAGATCTATAAAATATTATCATGAAGACAAAGATGAGAAAAATTATTGTTTATAGTCTAAGACCGAAGTATAAAGACATAGTTACGGACACACGAGGGTGGTCCACAAAACCAACTTTATGTAAGTTGAAAACATATGTTGGTAAATGAAGAAAATTTTAGAAGTCATTATCAAGTTTTTTTATAAAAGATGAATAAGTCATGTTTAAGCAAAAGGCAAGATTATCGAAAAATGGATGAAGAGAGAAGCTCATGGCCAAGGGGAGGACAAGAAGAATCAATATCATAGAATAATAAGCAGGCGTACTAAGGTTTCAACAAACGGCAAACGAAGAAATGCTATAGTTGTCGGGGAAAAAAGGACATTATGTTAGATACTACTGGTATAAGAAAACTAAAGGTAACATAGCTACTTCTAAGCCAGAGGACAACGAAGTAAGGCAACATCAGAACAAGAGGTATGTGAAAAATACAAATTACATACATAAGAGATATTTTCAAAAGGAGAAAATAAGAACCCATGACATACTAGAATACATGAAACCCCAGAAGAGTTGCAAGAAGGAGTTCAAAAAGCTTTGCAACCTCAACTAAGAAGGTTAACATAATCAAAATGGACAAACAAGTAATATAGATGCAACGTTAGTTGAGGTGGTCAAAATTAAAGAGACTACTATCTTTGGAAAAGGTTCAAAGAGTAGGGAGTGGAGCAATCCGGTAGAGGTTGAGATCCTCAAATGACATAGACATCATGATGATTACGGAGTTTCAAGAATTCCTCACAACAGATGCAAAGAATAAATTAAATTGGTGTTGAGGGGGAGTGTTAAAAATTCATCACCAACTTAATTAATATCTAAGACATGTCAAGCAAGAATCTACAATATTCAAAAGTTTAAAGAAATGAAGGAAAATCTCTAGAATGAGTGTTCCAGGAAGAAAATTTTAGAATTATTCTAAAAAGGATAGTTCTAGAAATAAATAGTTGAAGGAACATTCTAGAGTCGTGTAGTAAAATATCCTTAGCTCAATTCTTTCATCATTACCTATAAATAGATGGTTCATTTGAGATGTATGTGTGCATAAGGAGTGAGTGCTCAAGTATAGAGTGTTGTTGAAGCAAGCCACAAGTGAGTGCTTACGTAAAAAGGTGTTGTTGAAGCAAGCAACAAGTGAGTGATCAAGTAAGAAATAAGTGAGAGCAAAGAAAGTTGCTAGAGTGTAATCAGTGCAAGAAATATCGAGTGTTAAGAATAATAAATCAAAAATGAACCTTTACATAACAATAATAAAATTCAAATTATAAGCAAATAATTGTTTCCAGCAAATACTCAACACGTGATGTTAAGAAATACATAACATTTAGGGGTCGTTTGGTAGGAAATAAATTAATAATTTTGGAATAACTAATCCCGGGTTGGAATAACTCCGGATTGCTATCCTACCTTCGATGAGGAATAAAGAATACATAGTCCGGGGATTAATATTTGGATAATTTATCATGCATTTGGTTCGAATAAAATCTCAGGATAATTAATTTCAGGATTAATTATCCCGCATTGAGGGTGAGATAAAAATAACACATACCAAAATAATTAATCCTTGGATAACTTATTCGGAGATTTTATCCCAACTAAATATGAGATAAACGATTCAAAAATTAATCTCGAGACTATTTATTCTTTATCCCTCGTTAAAGATAGGATAATAATTTTGTGTTATTCCTAGCCGAAATTATTTATTTTTCTACCGAATGATCCCTTAGGATAGTTTGTTTCTAAACAAGGTTATATCATGATTGTAACAAAGAAGTTGAAATGTAACATGTGGCTTAGGTGACTTTTGATCTCATTTGGCTTTACTTCAAACTACTAGTAACGAAGTTGAAATGTAACAAATAAAAAATAAGACTTCGTTTGACCGCTTTTATAATGAGAAATTTTATATTGGGACAACAACTAATCCCTATAACTAAACGGCCTCTTACAACTTAATTCTTACTCTACAATTTGGAAAGAAAAAAAAAACACTAAAAGCGGCAATAATTATGAATGAATTGTCACGATCAGGTCGTCTTTCGTTCGGCTAAAAATAATTGTTTTAAAATATTTATTAATTTTAAAATTTAAAAGATAATTAATTATATTTTTTCAGTTTTACTCTTATTACTTAAAGTCATTTCAAAATATGAAAAAAATTATTATTGTACGTTTTTTAAAAGTTAAAAAATTATAATAAAATTTTATCTTATCAATTAAAATGGAGTAATAATAAGGCAATTATCACGTGGTATGCCATCTGACATCCTGCCATTGGTCCCCGGTTGCTGCGTTTTCTTCACGTCACTAAATTGGGCCTTTCAGTTTTTTCCTTATTCATCTTTTCTTTTGCGGAAAAAAAGAAATAATGCTAGTACTCCTTGGTTACTGTCAACTTCTATCATTTTTTTTTTCAAACTTTACTCCTAATTATTTTTCAACTTTATTTTTTTGGTTTTAAAAAAGCTTCAAAAATAAAACTTGTGAATCATCGCGGAATCAAAAAGAAAAACATCGTCAAGAGATATTACATTATTAGCTTCCACACTCTTTGGAATATTAAAACAGACTTTTTTAGTTGCCGATGTATCTGAATTGACCCGTTTCTACTTTTTGAGTGAATGGCCATTTGATTTTATTTTCCTTTTTTTTTTTTTCTGTATTCATTCATTTTTATTGTTCGTTATATTAAAATAAATATTTATTTAATTTAAAAAATTAAAAAATGATTTATTAGGTTTTATTTTTTAATATAATAAATTTATTATATTCAAATAGCATTATCATAAAATTATTATTCTATTAATTACTCATTAATAGGTGAGAGATATGTCAAGTTAATACTGGACGAGAAAGTAATTACTTATTATTTTTCTCATTTTAAAATAAGTAGTATTTTTAGTTTGAGCGATCACCTCTAATAAAAATCTTGAACGAGACGTACCTCTTTAATAAAAATATTTTTTTTATTTAAAGAAAAATAAAATTAAAAAAATATCATTAATATTATATTGATTAGATAAAATTTCAATAATTTAAAATAAAAAATATATCATTTTTTTGAAACATAGGGAGTGAGTCTTATTTATTACTTCATCCATTTTATAATAATGGTGTTTATGAAAAATTAAAATATTGCTTATTTTAAAACAGAAGAATTAATTCGAATTAATCACAGAATACAGCGACCATATATTTAAAAAGTTCGATTTTGACCCGAAATAAACCGGGTCTATTCATCGGGTCTCTCTCAAAGAAGATCCTCCACAAATATTCTCTTCTTCTCCCCTCTTCCAATAATACATCTAATTTCTTTTTTTATTTTTGGGCAGTGTAAGCAATCTAACAGGTAAAGTAACATCTGTTTAAAGTAGCGTTTGTTTTTTTCTCTCCATCTTTCTATTAGATCTGTCAAGAAAAGATCCATAAAGAAATTCAATATTCTTCCCTATGCTGTGAAGAAATCGAAAATCAATTTTTTGTCATGTCAGTGGCTGGAGAGGCCGTAGAGCATGTGAATTTTCCAGCAATGGCAACAAAGGACCGGTCCGGATGTTGCAACCCGGTGAAGAAGCCCGGTCCGGTTTCCTTGGACCATGTTTTATCAGCACTAGGTGAGACCAAGGAAGAGAGGGAGTCAAGAATCAGAAGTCTGTTCAGTTTTTTCGATTCTGACAATGCCGGGTACTTGGATTATGCCAAAATTGAAAAGGGTTTGTCTGCTATGCAAATCCCAGCGGAGTATAAGTTTGCTAAAGAATTGTTGAACGCATGTGATGCCAATAAGGATGGAAGGGTGGATTATCAAGAGTTTAGGAAATACATGGATGATAAGGAAATGGAGCTGTATAGGATTTTTCAGGCTATTGATGTGGAGCATAGTGGGTGCATCTTGCCCGAGGAACTATGGGATGCCCTTGTAAATGCTGGTACTTTACTGTTACTTGATCATTCTTTTTAAAGCGCTTTACCTTCCTGGTTCCTAGATTAATGGTTAAGTATTATATTGGTTTTACGATCATTGGGAGAGTAAGCGGTGTGGTTGTACAGTACAACTGTCTATTGTGGTTCATAAAAGGAATATAACATCCATCTTGTTTAGGATTTGCACCACTGATGTCTCAGAATTAGTTTGATAAGTCCTGATTATTTGTTCAGATACATTTTTGAAAGTTTGAACCTTAAATGGCTTCCTATGCAAGTTGAGGTTAAGTGATCAGTTGCCTAACTGGACTTGTTGGAAGTTTGTGCTTAAATATATGCTCTGTTGGGAGCTCTGGAATGTCCATGTTCTGATAGCTCTTGCTGGGTCCAGAGATACCCACAGGAAGTATAACCACAATTACTTATTTAAAATAAACAAATGAATGAAACCCAGGTATACGTTGAAAATCCTTCTGAGTTTTGCCCTTGTTGCACCAATATTACTGTTTTAGAGAATTATCCTTGAGAGATTTACCACCCAAAAGAGGAAACTTTCCTTGTGTCCCTGATGCG
The DNA here is from genome assembly GCA_035772735.1 of Datura wrightii. NCBI lineage: Eukaryota > Viridiplantae > Streptophyta > Magnoliopsida > Solanales > Solanaceae > Datura > Datura wrightii. The sequence continues at coordinate 158,091,499 of JASDFA010000010.1, read as the reverse complement.
CCAAGCTTCCTTCCACCTAACTGTTCTGTGGAACTTTCTTCTATTAGTACTTAACTTTTCTGCTAAGAAGCTTACTCTTGGCATTTTCTCTGCAATCTCTGTGGCACATCCGAACATGTCTGCCACTAGTTGCACCACTATATATTGCCCACTTGTTGAGAAGATATCTCTAGTCATCATATGGGTGTATAGGGATCTCATCACCTTCTATCCATCATAACCTCACTCATGGTTAGGCACATAGGGTTTATATCTTTCCCATCCACAACTCCACCTATTATTCTTAAATTTTCAAAACAGATACTATGAACAGTGCCTGTACATGAATAGTTGTCCGTAAGTATAGATAGTGACATTAGGCATTAAAACCCATATGTATAGACAGAACATATATGTATCTATTCTATGCTTGTTCGTATCAATAATACTCAGACGCTTCAATCCTTATGTGCCAGTTGTTGAGGAATGTAAAGTAAATTTTTCATGATAAACTTGCATCTCAAAATTAAGTTATTTTCTTAATGAGTTCCTCATCTGATGAATTTTCCACCATCTGTTTCAAGTATTTTTGTGGATGATTCTGGAGCTCTGCCTTCACAAGGTAGGGGTGGTCTGCGTACACGCCACCCTCCCCAGACCCCACTTGTGATATTACACTGGATATGTTGTTGTGTTCTGGAGTTTTAGAGATTGTTGTTTGATTCTAGGCATTTTGCTGAATTTGCTTCTGAATTGGTGGCTGAATTGTTGGGAGTCTCTTTACCAGGGAGAAGGAGTGGTTGGCTGATACAAACTCAATCTTTTGAATTTTTTCTAATTTGAATAAAATTATAGAATGTTGATCTACTGGTCAGGGTTGGCATTTCTCAGATTATTAGTATTTTAATGAATGGAGTAGTTTAATCTCAGTATTATAATAGCTCCAGAAGGGTGCTACCACAGTTTTTCAAAGTTAAATGTATACAGAGTTTTACAAATTAGTAAAATTCATTAAGCCATTTACGTCGCCTATATAAAATGGTTTTTGAGCAACTATGCTTTAAATCTGTACAGCAATCAACAAGTGATTTCTCCTACTAGTATCTCCTAGTTTATTACTTCCATAAGGACCACATAATGCATAGGAGAGTTGTTTCTCAAAGTTGTTTCGATGATTCATCGTTGAGCTATGTCTGTGTGTGTGGTTGGTATCAGAGGCTGACTCAATCTATTCTCCTCTACACTGTATCTCCACTATTCATTTATCAAATAGATACAAATTGTGAAGTCATAAGTTCCTCGTGTTATGGCATTTTCTTTAACTTGTGATGACCAATATCTGCCGCAAGATGGTATTTAAAGCCTTTAGTTTTGGAATTGGTGTCTTGGTGACGTATATGAGGGCAAGTTATCTGCATAGCATTGAGAAAATATGGGTCCCTCCCCCCCCCCCCCGCCGCCGCCTTTTTCGTGGGATAAGTAGCCCTCCTTAGCTGGCTTATTACTTTGATACACATAGTTGCAGTTGAAACAAGGTAAAAAGAGTGTGCCTATGTAAAATCACTTCATAGCAAATTGGTGTACTATGCTATTTTAGTTGTTCAATTTATGCTTAATGAGCGAAATGTTAATGTTTAACTGTTTGCAAGAATAGTAGACTATTATTTTGACACACCTAAATCAGATGGCTTTTGATTTAGCTATGACTGTTTCACCCATTTTAGTCTGATTCTGAAGATGCTCTTGCACGTTCTTTTCTGGTGCCTGGGACAAAAAAATTTTGCTCCTAATTTGATTCTTAAAATTTTTCTCGCGGGACTTCTTCAATTCTTAGATTTGGAAATATATGCAGAGTAGATTTTTTCAAGACTTACTCTGAGTTACATTATGCGGTTAATAAGTTGGCTGGTTGATGATGATATGATGCAATAAGTCATATTCTTGTAGCTATATGATGCTTAAGATGGCCATGATGTTCTCTGCAAGTTACACATAGTTGAGGAGAACTGTTCTGCACATTGAAACTACTCAACTCTTTGTTTCTCCCTGCTCTAGACAAAGAATTACATTTAGATGAGTTTGAGTTTACAGTTATGTAGTGAAGCTGGGTTCCAGCATAATCAGGTCAAGATTTGGTGTTTTGATAGTTTTCTGGTTTGATTTTTTGAAGCAACTTTTGTAAGCGTCTGGGAAAACCATTATGGATTGGTTTTTGAAAATAATGAGATAACAACACAACTATTCCTTGCTCCATATCCATTCCGCTTCTTTTGAGTCGGTTTAACTCTAATACTTAATAATTTGTCTCTGTTCTCAAATACTGGAGATTCTATAACTCTCATGCTTACTCCGATCTGACCCACACATCTCTTATAAAACTAAATGACATTTGATAAATATGGGACTACTTTCAGCATACCAATAAAGATTGAACCTTATTTCCAACTGGTTGTTGTGCCTATATGTATACTTTGCTTCCATTGTTTTTCGAAAATAATGAAAATCCACTTACTCTAATTTTGTTTGTTGAAAAGCTCTTTGGGTTGTTTTAAAAACATAAGATTATTTCCTAATCAAACAAGATGACCTAAAAAATTTCAATGCAAACGGGGTTTCTGGTCAAGTTTAATCGGCCTTGAATATGCGGGTTAGAATAGAGTGTTTTCTTTGGATATTATCACCGCGCATGGACTTCCTGATTAATTGTGGGAAATTCAGATATTTCTCGGGCAAGAAATAGGGTAAGGTGCTTGATAATTAAGACCTTCAGATGGTGCTTTCCCATAATTATTTTTCTTCTTTTTGTCCATTTCTTTTTTTTTCCGTGTTCCTTTATGCTACAGATTCTGAAATGTTGCTTTATGATAATTAGCTACGTGAATGACACTATTCATACTTTGTCCTGTAATTAATGTTATCTTTTCTAGAATCTAAATATGGGGACTTGGAAAATAATCAGATGTTCTTTCCTGGTTGCTCTACTGGTTGCCTTGGTAAAATTTTTGACACAAATTTTAGGGCTTTTCAGTTTATTTTGGCTTCCTCATCAGTATTAAGTTCCCGTGCCTCCTGGTCCCTTTTTCTCTATCTGCAGGAAAAGTATCTTTTTTCAGTTTCATGCTTACTGAATAAAGGTGCCAAAACAATGGTCTATTAATGGGTTTGCATGACAAATTGGACCCATTATTATCCACATACTAATTTCTCCTCTGTTATCACTCAATTGTTTTGCTATATGATTCCCATCTCTTGGAATCTATTTTTATTTCTGGCTAGAAGAGTTTCCCGTGCTCATCTCCATTTCTTTAGTTGTCTTCCTCTTATAAGCTAGGGCAGTTTCTTTCTTGCAGGAATAGAATTAGATGATGATGAACTTGCACGTTTTGTGGAACACGTGGACAAGGATAATAATGGAATTATCACTTTTGAGGAATGGAGAGATTTTCTTCTACTCTATCCACACGAGGCCACGATGGAGAATATTTATCAATACTTGGAGAGGGTATGTCTTGTAGATATTGGGGAGCAGGCAGTCATTCCGGAAGGCATCAGTAAGCATGTTCATGCATCCAAATACCTGATTGCAGGGGGAGTTGCAGGAGCTGCTTCTCGTACTGCCACAGCACCTCTTGATCGCCTTAAGGTCATTTTACAAGTGCAAACAACTCGTGCTTCAATTGGTCCTGCAGTCAAAAGCATATGGAAGGAAGGTGGTTTATTGGGGTTTTTCCGAGGCAATGGTTTAAATGTGTTGAAGGTTGCACCTGAAAGTGCAATTAAATTTTATGCTTATGAAACCTTGAAAAATGCTATTGGGCATGCCAAGGGTGATGAAGACCAGAGAGACATAGGAACTTCTGGGCGTCTTGTGGCTGGTGGAATGGCAGGTGCAATAGCACAAACTGCTATCTATCCCATGGATCTTGTTAAAACTCGGTTGCAGACTCATTCATGTGAGGGCGGAAACGTTCCTAATCTGCGAAAACTATCAAAAGATATCTTTATACAAGAGGGACCTCGGGCATTTTATAGAGGATTGGTACCATCTCTACTAGGAATCATCCCTTATGCAGGCATAGATTTAGCTGCATATGAAACTTTAAAGGATTTGTCAAAGATTTACATTCTTCATGATAGTGGTACAGCTTTAACTTATGCCTTCTCAACTGCCACCACCTATTAACAATGAAAAGTAACTTTTCTAAGAATTGTGCATGTGATGCAGAAGCTGGCCCTCTTGTGCAACTGGGCTGTGGGACAATTTCAGGAGCCCTTGGAGCAACATGTGTTTATCCTTTGCAGGTTATTCGGACCAGGTAAATCTGCAGTCTGATTCTTGGATCCAGCAACTGCTATTTGGATGGTGTAGCTTTCTGGTATATCATATGACCCGTTCTTTTTACTCTTTTAACTTGTATTCTTGCCAGAATGCAAGCTGATGCTGCTTACAAAGGTATGGCTGATGTGTTCCGGAAAACAGTTCAGCGCGAAGGCTTCAGGGGATTCTACAAAGGACTTTTCCCAAATCTTCTTAAAGTTGTGCCAGCAGCAAGCATAACCTATCTCGTGTATGAATCAATGAAGAAGAGTCTAGATCTTGATTAGCTGACATAGAGTCAGTGTGACAGATTATGGTTCAAACTTCAAACTGATGATGATGATGAAGAAGAAGAAGAAGATGATGATGATAATGTGACACTAAATAAGATTATTTTAGCTCATTGGTGATATGATTATCAAAATCATACACTTGATTTTTGACTCCCCATTGGATATCGGAGGGGGTTATAGTTATAGAGTTTTCCTTTGTAGATTCTACTGACAAATGACTACGTTGGCAATTGAGAATAGACTAATAGTCCTTTTTGAGTTATAGGAATATCCTTTCTACATTTTTGCCAAGTAAATGCAAAATGAATACAGTGAGGTGCGGACCTTAAAGTTTTTTGCTATATATATGCTGGTGAGGTTCAACTCATTGTGCTCTATGCACTTACTTTATGTCAAGTGTAATCATTCTAAATCAAGAAAAGCCAGCCTCAAAAATAGCTTTAAATAAATAGGAGAAACAAATACCATTGAAGTGATTGGTCTTCCAAGCTCCATTATTATACTTCAGACTTCATTATAATTTTTTGAGACTCAACTTACATTCATTTCTAATATTCTTGTGTAAAGTAAGTAGAGAAAATATATAATATATCTTTTGAATTTTATCCACTAAATTTACTTTATTATTTTAATTTTAGGAATAACTTTTTTATCTTCCTAATTTCTTTAGCATTTTAATTTTACAAATAACCTTTTTATCTTCCTAATTTTGTTTATAAGTGAATCTAATACCTTCAAAGCGCACTTATGGCCGGCCATTTTCTATATCACCTTCACCTGTTAAAAATTAAAGGTCAACTACACTTGCGGCCTCTTAAATTTGTTAAAATTTTTTATTTAGACACCTCATGTAGAAATGTTACCTATTAAATGCCTAATGTTAGTTAAATATGTATCAATTTGATATCAACGACTGATATGGTATGAAGCGTGTACCCAATGGCGAAATCAGAAATTCCGTTAAAGATATTCAAGATTTAATAAATATGTATGAAAAAAAATTTAATCTATATATTTAACATAATTTTCTATATACATAGTATCATTTTTTGTTGAAGGGTATTCGGCAGAACACCCTAAAATATACGTGGCTACTGCCTGTACTGCACCTCTTTTAAAGCTGAAGACCAAAAAATTTCTTTTTAAAACTTTTGTTTCTCTTTCCTTCGTCACTTTCTGTCACCGCCACTTCATCTCCACCACTAGCTCTGCCATTTCCAAATGAAAAAGGAAGCTACAGGAAAAATTTAAAAATAAATAAATTAAAGTTTAAATGTTCACCCAATAACTTTAAAAATGAATTTAGCATGGACAACAACTTCTCATCTTTCTTGTAAAATTTTAAAAGAGATTCTGAAATATATATTATAAAAAAATACATTTACACCTTGTGAAATATACACCTCCTGCTTCGTCTTCTTTTTGCCCCCATCAATTTAAAATTTGAAGGGAGAAAAATTTAGTGGAGTTTCAAGAAAGAAAAACTTAGGTAAAGAATGGAAGTAAGTTACACTCTGATGATAAGTGTATGATGAAAATTGAAGGGAGAATGCTTGAACCCAAATTCCAGTGTTAAGGTTATCCAAATCCTACCATTAAAGTTACCTAAATTTTTCTTCCTTTAATGGTGGGAGAAACTTTAGTAGTGGAATTTAAAGGAAGAAAATTTTAAATAGCTTTAATGATGGGATTTGAATTGGCACTAAGATGAGGTCAAGAAGACGAAGGGGGGGGGGGGGGAGGGGGGGTATGAAACTTTTTCCTCTGAAAAATAATTTTTTTTTATTTGTCACATGTTGTATCATAATTTTTTTTTTAATGTATATTTTTGGGAAATTGTCCATGAAATATCTAATAAATATATTTTGAAATATATATTTAGATGTTAAAATATTTTGACAAGTTTTAAGGGGCATATATGTTTCTGGCCAAAACTAAAACTTTTTTATTTTTTCGCACCCACCCAACCTTGTTCTTCCCCACAACCTACGACTCTGTTCATCACCCTCTTCATTACCGCGGCCATCGATTTCTCAAAACCCCCAGCACCAACACCACGGTCGCAGGCCGCAGCCATCAACTCCTCAGTTCCCACCACCAATAGCAACATCATCGGCATCTGCTCCACAATACCCACCACCAACAACAATAATCTCAGCTCCACTGCTGTCAGTTCCACAATTTCCACCACCACTATCACTGATATCAACTTAAAATACCCTCTGCCACTGTTAATTTCACAATACCTATTATCTACATCAATTATATCAACTCCAGAATACCCACTACCAATAATCGAAAATTTTTGTCCTACACTAAGGATATTAGAGTATATCTTTTTGATCTTTTGTTCTTGTGAAATGGAAGTGATGGGGTGAAAATGGAGGAAGAGAAATAGAGGAGGGTGGAGAGAGGAAAAAAAAATATAAAGGTTTTATCACGTTTTCTTTGTTTTTTTATGCAAGTTTGGGAGAGTGAAAATACTTTCTTTGTCATATTAACTTTTGAGGAGATATTAAATTCACCTAAAATAAAATTCAAAGAAATAAAATTATTTATAAATTTATAATACTAAAATATTCTAATTCCACAACCACGTGCCAATCAAAGCACCAGTGCTAATAAAAATTAAAGACCAAACTTTTTTTTGGACAACTTTTTTTATAAATTACTCCTTCCGTATTAAAATAAGTGATACTTTTAGGTTTAATATATTTTTTTTTAAAATTATTTATTTTTAAATAAAAAATATATATTTTTATCCACTTACCTTTAATAAATATTTTTTAAAAAATATAACTCTTTAATACTCTCTCTATTTCATTTTAATTATTAAGTATATTAAAAATAGTTGTTCAAAAATATTTGCTACTTTTAAAATTCAAGAGATAATTAACTATGTATTTTCAATTCTACCCTTAATATTTAAAGTCATTCTAAAATGTGAAAAATAATAATAATTATTGTATGTTTTCAAAAAATTAATAGGTTATATTAGTCGAATTTTTATCCCTATTATTTTTTTCTTAATAGGTATGTAAATCTCATTCTAGCAATTAAAACGGTACTGAAGAAGTAATTTTTTTAATTATGTAAAAACTCTCTCAATTTAAATAAGATTAAATTAAAAGAATATAATTAATGTCTTGATTATGTAAAATACTACTTATTTTAAAATAAAATTAAAAAGTTAAAATGCTACTTATTTTAAAACGAAAGAAGTTATTTTTCTACTAAACATCTAGAATGAAGTTTTTAGTTTTCCAAAAATAGAACAAAGCTACTCAAAAGTATTTCCATTTTTTTACTTTTTTTTTTGTCTAAATTGTTTTTCCAAAAAATCTGAAATAATTCATCATGCCTAAGTTAGCAGACTTGTTTTATATTTTCTTGCAGTTAGATTGGACAGGACTTGCATACGTTTAGGAATTCTTTATGCTTATTTACTCGCTAAATATAAATTAACTAGTTTCTACGAAAATTTATTATAAAAAATAAAAATTAGAAACAGAAAATTTTATCGTTAAATATAAAAAAATTCATGTTAATAATTTCTTCCACAATGGATTAGCAACAGATTATCAAAAATTCTGTTAGTTATAAGCTATTTGGTGATAAATTAGCGACAAATTTCATAGTTTCATTCTCTTTTGAGTGGTAAAAAATATTATATTTATTTATTCTTATAACATTATATTTTTAAATGAAAGAACCTTCCCTTCGAGAACGAAAGATCATGGAAGCAGTGTATATATTTTTAGAAGCAAATTAACAACAAAGAATAAATACGAGGGAGGAAAGTTTCTTCTTGATGCAAGAAACAATCGATTTTGGTATTAGAATACGAAAACACGAGGAGATGATGCACAAAATAGCAGAATTTGGTGCTGGAATAGGACAATATTGCGAGAGGAACATATCCGACAAATTGTGGGAGATCTTGGTGATGAAGGTGGTGGTAAAGGCGGCGACAAATGAAGCTACTGGTGGTGGATTTTGTGCTGGCAGATGATGATAACAGCAGAGAAGGGGGTAGCAAGGATGGTGGTAGAATTTAAATATCCCAACATCTGCTCAACTATAAGATACATGGTAATAATATTCGACATGGCGTACATCTGCTCTTGTTTTGTTTTCACTACTTATTATAACTAGTTTCACAACCGTGCGTTGCATGTGTATATCGCATAGGAGATTATTTGATCCTATAATTTATTTATTATATCGTGAAATATAAATGTACATAGAATTATTTTCAAATAAATTTGAAAAGATATTCTTCATTTTTAAGAGAAGAAGTTAAAAATGACACATCAGACTTACATCATTTTTCATGTCATTTTTAAAGGATATTCTACCTACTAAAAGTTCTTTATTATATTTTATTTACCCTCTTACATAAAAAAATTAAAAATCATAAGAGAAAAAGAATATGTATAGTCTTCCATGAGTACTCTCTATTTGAAATAATAGATCTAACAATTTTTATGGCTATTTTCATTATGAATAATAATATTATTTCTGTTTTTTTTTTTTTTACCTCTAATCTTACTAAGATCATTTACAAAGGAACTTTTTTCATAAGTAGTCAATATGATGGGAATTTAAAAGGTTATTTTCATATACTTCATTTTCTTCTAAGTTTGAAGAAGCATACAACTCAAAGGTGTCATTTTTATCTTCTCATAGGCAAGAAAGTTCAAAATGTTGCCTAAGGAATCATTATTTTATATATATATACTAGTTAATTTTCTCGCGCTTAGCACGATCATCTAAAAATAGAAGTGAACTTGCTAAGATAATCATTTAATATAAATTAATTCACAAAAAAATAATAATATGAAAAATACTTCAACTAATTTTCATTTATAAATGACATGTCTAAAGTCTAAACTAATCAAATCTCCTTTTAAGTAAAATTTGAAAGTTTTATAAAGTAATATCGAGTAAAAAAGCTTCCAAAATTATAGTAAATCAACACACAATAGACACTTTTCCCGTTGTTGCTCCCTCATCAAAATGATCTCGAAAATAATCTTAATAAATAAATAAAAAGATACAACAATCTTGAATTATAAATCCACAAACATAAATATAATTGTCTTTCTTCTCATTGGGGTGGAAAGTATGTACGATATATCATATATGAAGAGCAATCTTCTCTGTAATACTTATAATATTTACTTTTAATAAATACATAAAACATAAATACAAATGACAGTACTGCTAAAACTTTCAAATTCTCTATCCACTTCAAGCAAAAAGAAATTTTCTACGAAAGATGGCACCTTGAAAAAAATCATAATAAACTACATTTCACTTTCTATTTCAGAGATATGCAACCCTGAATGATTAGATCAGATAACTTAAATGGATTGCATAACCTTACTTATGCATCCTTGGATTCATTTTGATGAGTGAGATGTTCCTAGGAGTATCTTTTAACCATTTATGCATGAAAAATGACATCATCATATACAATTAATAAGCATGTGGATTTATCAATTAAAATAAATATTTAAACATCTTAATTAGATAATATAAGATGAAATATCTTGGAAGTTTAAATGTAAAAAAAATTATTTAATGTAAAGCATTCATGTGAAGCAGCTCAATATCAACTCAGGATGTTAAGATAATTTCGATATCCCATAACAAATCATACATACAACTTCAGACTAATCAATTAATGAAGAGATTATAGTTGACTATTAAATTTTATGTTGGCAAAAAAGTAGAGTTACTTTACAAAGTAAAAATAATTATACATATATACTAAAGTCATAACTAATTTGCAAAGGACCTATTATCTACTAATTACAAAGAAAAAGTGCATGTTTGGCATGACGACCATTAACTATTACACAAAAGAAATTGCTGATAAACTTTTTATCAGGTGTTGTATAGATTTGTAAGATATAATTACTGAACCAACAAATCTAACTATATTCTTTTATCTTGATAATATTCTCCTCCAAAAGATATATATTTTTGAAAGATCCAACACAATTGTGATAGCATTTATGGAGGATCTGAGCAACATAAGTTATAATCATAAATGAAAAATGATAGGCACAGTGATTGTTCGTATAGCTAACTTAAGTATGTTTGGGATAAGGGCTTATAGTTGTTGTAATGAGACATTATTTATTAAAGTATAATAATTTATCCTAACATTATCATGTTAAGGTGGAAAGATACAACTAATATATTTCATACTTTACACAAAACAGAAAAATAAAAAGTTATGATAGACTTTATTGGTATACAAGTTCTTCCAACTTGGATTTTGAAAATGACTCTTGATTCAATTATGTGTATTCAAATTGATAAATGAAACTAATATTTTCTAAGTAGAAATATTTCGTCAACATCTAATTTAAGGAATATAGCATTTGAAAGGCCTACGCCTCCTATATAAGAGCCGTCTTTGCTCCTCTTTTTTGTACTCCTTCCTTCGTTTCTATTAATAGAAGCTCAAATCTTATTGATTACCCTAATTATCATAGTTAATGAGTATATCATATGATTCCTAAATTTTCTGTAAAAAATAAATCCAAGTAAGATAGTGAGTGGATGACCCCTAAGTTGGTTACATGATAGTACTATTATGTATTTACATCAAATATTTTCAAGCATATAAGTGCTAAGAATATAAAAAAGAGACACGGAGAAAAATAATTGATGAAATTAATGGCCATCATTAAAATTATTGGTGATATACAAGAATTGAAAAACCACAAGAATAACATATAAAAAGCAGAAGAAGAGAATTATATATATTATCATGCTAAAAAGTGAATATAAAAAGGTCATTGCCTTGTCCGGATTTTAAGTAATTTACTTTATTTTTGTGGGATTAATACTATTCATTGTCTTTTCGTGTTCCTAATCAAACATTCAAAACCACTATCAAAATCAAATATGACAAAATAAATAATAAGAACATACATGCTTCATCAAATAAGGAGTAATATTACCAATAAATAAGTAACCAAAAAAATTATAGTGCATCAAGCACGCGCACATCATAAAACGAAAAGACATCACCTATTATAAAACAAAAAGACAATAACAATTCAACAATTAAATTCGATTCTTTTAATGAAACTATCAAAAGTTACATCTCTAATTTTACTTTTAAGAATATATAGCTGATAAGATACCAAATCAAACACATTCTCTTATGAAAAAATATATTATTTTATTGAGATTAAGTAAATCTTTAAATCAATTCAGGCATGTCATGAAACAATGTTGTAGTAATTTTATTTTCCTACTTCAGAGCAAAGTGTTGAAAAATGTCTCACAAAACATAGGAGCAAGAGGAAAATTATATTCAGGATTGGAATGGTTCTCCCTTTTTATGATCGAAAGAAAAAGAATTGACATGTATTTCATCATCCGCTCAGCATAATCACCCAAAATATATACATGTAACTTGAGTGGAGGTGAATATGCTCACAATAAAATCACAAATTTCCTACTTGCTTAAAGCTTTTTTGGCCCTATATACATGTAATTTGAATCTTCTGACAGAGACACAAAGTTGGATGAAAAAATTATGCAGATATCTTTTTTTCCCATCTTCAAGTCATCTCTCAATCCCAAAATTTATTTTGAGATCCTCAAGTTGTCGCCACCCGACAATCTAGTAAATTACTTATATGATCAAAATTTGAAGGTAATTCTACAAAACAAATAGTAAAATGAGAAGTCCATCATAATACCACGAACTGCATAACAAATACATTGTAATAATTGACAAATTAGTTCACAAAATTTAAAACCTAACAAATCAAAAAGTAAATTCATATTTTAAAAGTTGAAATGTCATCTAAGAAACAGACAGAAATTTGTAAAGACCCAAACAAACCTTTCTCATTTGATCCATAAGACACTCTAGTCACATATAAAAAATCTTCAGACTTGTATTACAAACTGACATATACGATTGAAAGATTTTTTTTGTTTGTTTGTTGTTGGGAATATAAAAGCATAAAATTTGGATCACGAATAATAAATGAAAATGACATGAAGTTGATGGTAAATCATTTTAAAATCCCATAGAAAATAGAGAATACATGTATCTCACAATAAAATCATAAATCTCCGACTTGTTTAAAATTTTTTAGGCCTTATATACATGTACCTTGAAACTTCTAGTAGAAACACAAAGTTGGATGCAAAAATTACACAAATATCTTCTCTCTTTTTTCATCTTCAAGTCATCCCTCAATTCGAAAATCCATTTTGAGATCCTCAAGTTGTCAAAAATCCGTAATTTACTTATATGATCAAAATTTAAAGGTAATTCTATAAAAAAAATAGTAAAAATGAGAAGTCCATCACAGTACCACGAACTGCACAACAAAGAGATTGTAATGATTGAAATTTTAGTTCACAAATTTAAAACCTAACAACACGAAAAGTAGTTTGTTCCTTTAAGAGTTGAAGTGTGATCTAAGAAATATACAGAAATCTGCAAAGACCTAAACACCAATTTACTTATCTGATCAAAACTTAAAGGTAATTCTATAAAAAACAATTAACATGAGAAGCCCATCATAATAACATGAACTGTCTAACAAATAAATTGTAATGATTGATAAATTAGTATACAAAATTTAAAATCTGACAAATAAAAAAGTCTATTTAACCCTTTAAGAGTTGAAGTATCATCTAGGAAATAAACTGAAACTTGCAAAGACTGGAATACACCTTTGCCATTTCCTACACAAGACACAAAATCTCCCAACTTCTATTATAAACTGACATATACAATGGAAAGATTTTTTTATTTGTTTGTTTGTTGGGATGTAAGAGCATAAAATTTGGATCATGAGTAATAGATGAAAAGGGCATGAAATTGATGGTAAATCATTTAAAAACTCTCATGAAAAGTAGAGAATACATGTATCTCACAATAAAATCACAAATTTCTGATTTGTTTGAAGTTTTTTGGGACCTATATCTTCTGGTATAGACGCAAAGTTGGATGAAAAAGTTATGCAGATATTTTTTTTCATCTTCATGTCATCCCTCAATCCCAAAATTCATTTTGAGATCCTCAAGTTTTCGCAAATTTGTAAATTACTTGTATGATCAAAACTTGAAGGTAATTGTACAAAAAATAGTAAAATGAGAAGTCCATCATAACACCACGAGCTGCATAACAAATAAATTGTAATGATTGAAAAATTAGTTTACAAATTTAAAACCTAACAAATCGAAAAGTAGATTTGAACTTTAAGAGTTGAAGTGTCATCTAAGAAATAGACAAAAATTTATAAAGATTCAAACACACCTTTGGCATTTCCTCCATAAGACACTCTAGTCATGTATAAAAAATCTACTGACTTTTATTATAAACTGACATATATGATTAAAAAAAATTTTGATTGTCTGTTTGTTGGGAATATTAAAATCTGGATCATGAATAATAGATGAAAAGGTATAAAGTTGATGGTAATCATTTAAAAAGTCCTATTAAAAATAGAGAATACATGTATTTTCATAGAAAGAGAAAAAATCTTTTGAGACAAAAAGTTACAGGGGAAGAATATTATAATTGTTGGGAAAGTGCAGAAGATGAAAAAGTTGTATGATGTAACGAATAGGAGTTAATGAAAGTGGCTTTTGATTTTTCAAGAAAGCACCTTGTAAAAAAAATAGAATTAAAACTCCAAAAATTTGAGAAAAATGCAAAAAAAAAAAAAAAGATAAATAGCTTTTCTGATCAATGAAGCATGTCACGTCACCGGGTTGAGGTCTCTCTTTTATATAGACTAGTTTTAGTGTACGCGCTTTGCGCGTACCCCTCTTATTAATAAGAACAAAATTTTAAAAATAACATAAATAATATTTAAAAGATGTGTTTATATAACAACATAAGAATTTAGAAAGAAAATTATAAATTAATGTTAATATATTATTATGTTTAAGAGTTTAATTGAAAGATGAAATATCCTTCATTTTTTCATGAGCACTTAAATGCATGCATTATGTGATATCTCATGTTAATAATTACAAAAAAAAATTATATTACTACACTATTAACATATTAACATTTAATATAAATATTAACATTACGAAGACGTATTGTAATACAAAAGTTGTATGGTATAATAGAACGATTTGACATAAGTTATTCATTTAAATAATTAGCACTTGCGAAATCGTATCATAAGTTATTATATCACAACACACGACTTGCTTTGGCACTAATAATTAATATCATATCACAAACGCATTTATTTTTTTGTAATTGATCGTCCAAATTAAGAAACTCATAAAAAATAGTGGAATCAAAACTCTATTTTTAAAAAGATAAAAAAGTGAATGATAGTTTGCTATGAGGCCTCGTACTTTAATTATTTAGTTATAATATAATCTCAACTTTTTTATTTTATGCTTTATGAGATAATTTCAACTTAATTTTTCTCTTGGTCTTAATCTATGTGTCTAATCAAACACCTTCACATAAATTAAAATAAAAAAATAGTGTAGATTAACTAAAAAATGTGAATTACAAGAGCACTTGATTGATTGAAACAACTTAAAGTATGTTGTGTTTCTATAATTTCTTTTTTTTTTTCAACTGTACAATTTAAAAATAAAAAGAAGAAATAAAATTATGTTTTTTAATTTATTTTTCCTTACCGGGAGTTGAAAAATTGCGATGGATAATTAATTAGTTTAATAAATAAAGGATAAATATAAGTTAACAAAATTATAATTAATTTTAAAGTTTTAAATATTAGGAATTTTAATTTAGTTCAAATAAGGAAATTAGATTTAAGTATAAAATTTTAATCAAATCTAAAATACTAAATATCAGGAGTTCTTACCTTCTTCAAATAAGTAAAGATTTAATACCTACAACTTTGATTAATTTCAAACTCTTAAACATTAGGATAATAATTTAATGATAATTATTTAAGAAAAATAGTAAATGATAATTTTATCTATAGCAATGTCTTTTAATGAAGAGCAAAACGTTCAATCAACACACTTGAAGATCTTAGAACTCACAAATATGTCAAGTATATCTACAAAAGATATTTTTTAAGTAAATAGGAGTAAAATATTATGCATATATTGAATGTTAGATTAGTTGATGAAATCTAAAGAAATTACCAAAGATCGTTTCATCGGAAGATTGTATTGTATCTTCAAATGAAATTTGTTTAAAAAAGTACCAGTAGAAAAGTGACTCAATCTCCTTGTTTACTGATATAAAATTAGGTTTAACATTGTTAATGCGTTCGTTTATGATGTAACTGATCTTATCTCGTTGTAAATATTTTTTTCACTTTTTAATATAATTATTGAAAAGTATAGTGCGAACTTTTGAGCCCTGCAAAAAATTAAACTATAATGGTCAAAAATATATATAAAAAACATAAAACATAATAAAAATAAATAAGAACTCAAACTTATATGTAAAAATATAAAATATAAATATAGAATATGAGATCATGAAGAGATTACTTTACCTGAATAGATGAACTTGAGAATGAGTAGATGAAGAATGTCAGTTACAAAACATAAATTTTAAATCACATAATATCAATATAAGATTCAATAAAATGATATAACATAATATAAATGTTAGACTTAACTAAAAGAGAAAATCTAAGTTCTGGCATAATAATTATTATTGTCTTTTTCAAATCCACAATATAAAAAAAATCACAATATAAAAAAAGATAGATTAATACAAAAACATACAAGGTTGGAGACTGAATCAAAAGTGATGATGTAAAAGAGTTGATGAATTAAATTATGCAATTATAAATCTTTTTATAAAAATATAAGAATTTATAAATTAGAACATTACTATCAGAAAGAGGAAAAAAATATTTCTACTATGAAAAAGGAAAAAAAATAAAAAAAGAATAAAAATTCAATTAGAATTTTGTTCAATAAAAAAAAAGAACCAAAATTTTCAAATCAAAAAAGTTTTCGTGGAAGAACTTTTTACTTCTTTTTAAATTATTTTTTGTTATTATTTTTTTAAAAGTTTATATTATGAATAGAGTTATATCATAAGTAGACAATTTAATATAATAAAATAAGGTAGAAAAAAATTCTTGACTATAAAAAAAAAAAAAGATTCAGTAATTTTTATTTTTTTTAAATTTTTTTAGGTTTACATCATAAATAGAGTTATGCCAAAAATAGAAGGTGATGGAATAATTAAAAATAATAATTTTAAATAATAATTATGTAAATATTATAAATGATAATTTGATCTATTGTAAAATCTTTTAATGAAAGATAAAATATTCAATTAATATTTTTAAAGGTATTTACATTTTTAATATAATATAGATATATAGATTGATTGAGAAGATTTACTTACTATATTTATTGTTATTGGGCCGAAAAAGTTTTCAGAGATTTTTTAGAGGCCCAAATAAGTGAAAGCTCGTGTAAATTTAGCCTTTTCTACAACAGAGGCAGAGAAGAACAGAGTTTAGGGTTTTCTTTCAATTCGGTTTAGAGGTAACTCTTCCGATCATCTGTGAGAGTTGTGTTCTTTTTGTTATTCCTGTTCGATTATCTGATGACTCTGAAAGCTATAATTTTTTGTTAAAAACAATTGTTGTTTGTATTCATATTGTCCTTAACGAGGAAAAGTTGAAGTTTTTTTTTACTCTCTTTCTTTTTTTATTGGTGTTTGTTTATGCATGTATTTCGTGCTTCATATCTTTTAGCGTCTTTATCTGATACTTTGCATGTGTGATTATTAGGAAAATAGGAATCTATGTATGTATTGAATGTCGATTCCTACGCTTTTACAATTTTAAGTGTTTAAGCATTATATACGTGTAGTGTCAATGGTTTTGTGGAGCCAGTCCTTGTTTGTATCTTAGAAAGGCTGTTGAGATCCATAATACAACAACATACGTAGTGTTATCCCACAAATTGGGACTGGGGGACCTTACCCTTACCTTTGTGGGGGTAGTGTGGATAGAGAGGCTTAGCTTTGAGACCCTCGACTCAAAAGAAGTGATAGTAGAGGTCCATGCTTGTGATAAATTGATTGTGAGGGAGAGAAAAAGGAGCATTGAAACCTTGGTTATGAACTACATTAATGTGCAGAACTCGCCAAGTAAGGAGGCTGTTTGTTATGATTTGCATAATAAAGTTCTCACATCTCTTGAGCCTTCAAATGCAATTCGTCATATTTACTCTCATTAGTTATAATGGGAGTACTCCTAGGGTAGTGAAACTGTTAAAAGTAGTTTCAAGGGACAAATAATCCCAAATAAGCTTCAACTTTTATTCATATGAGCTGTGCAATATAACTCTGCCTATAAGCTTCACACAACTTGGACTTACTTTGTGTTGAATCTGTTGGTACACACTCGCTTGTGCTCCCATAGCGATCAACTATTCATACCAGAAGGGTTATATATCCATTGATGAGATGTGAAGAATTCAAAATTTCAGGATTAGCAGTGTCAACTGTCAAGTAAGAGGTTTCCATCTCATCAGGATATCTAGCTCAACAGTTGTAAAAGATTCATAGCCAATTTTTGTACACTTTTTGATTGATGAATGTTGTGATTGTCTTTCATTCTGTATTGTTTCTTGAAGACATGACTTCTTGACCCCCCCCCCCCCCCCCCTCAAAACCTACTGCAATTTCTTTTATGAATGTGTAAAGTGGTAGAATAGCTTAATTTTCTAAGTTTCTACTTTCTATTGACCGACAGCAACTTGCAACATCTGTGATCTTACAAAAGCCCCAAGGAAAGATGGTGAGTGACCACTTGAAGCTCTTTAAAGTTTTGACATTAAGTTAGTTGGCAATTGTGGTATGTTGTTCTTTTCCTCTGCTTTATTAGGGTATTGCAAAGATTTCAAACGACATTGACTTGCTTCACCCTCCTGCTGAGTTTGAGAAGCAAAAGCACAAGCTTAAGCGTTTGGTCCCATCACCTGATTCTACTTTTCTGGTAATCCACTATTAGTCACTGATATTCTAGATTTCCTTTTGAAATGTGTATATATATATATATAATATATATATGGTTCCTGTCTTTTGTCTCTGTCCTTGCTTGTGTAACGTTGATATACTGTTGCAGGATGTCAAATGCCAAGGCTGTTTCCAAATGTAAGTAACTGAAAGTTAGCAGTTAATATCCTCATTTTTACAAGTTTGTCCATGTACTAATAATTTTGTCAAACTCTTTACAGAACAACAATTTTCAGCCACTCGCAGACTGTGGTTACATGTCCCAATTGCCAGCAAGTGCTATGCCAGCCAACTGGTGGGCGCGCAAAACTTACTGAGGGATGCTCTTTTAGGGTTAAAGAGAAGGCTATGATGGTCTTGGGTTGATACTTGCAAGAGGTGCTTTTGAGCTATGATATATTATAAACTAGGTTTCTATAGAATGAGTTGGTCGAGAGAACTTTTCCTTTGCTCAGTACTTTTTTCGATGACGTTCTGACTCTAATACTGTCTATCTTGCTAGTCTTGCCACTTTTTGAAGTAATTAATCTTCTATTCCTTGCTCTTGACTTTATCCTTTTTTCAGAAGATACTCCGTGTTTTCGCATTCATGTGTTGGTATTCATGTTTAATGCTAGAACTATATCTTGTTCTGATTTTGTTGAAGCGCATGGCTCTGTTTCGTTGGTTAAAATTTAGTTGGAGTAACATGCTTTGAGTCTCTGATGCATGATTTTACATATTCATTTTCTTCTTCTATAAAGGTGGAGTTGGGTAAAACAGGATGTCAGCATATACCATACACATCATTAAAAGAAGTATTTTCAATCAAACCATACTGATGGGTGTAGCAGTAAGGCAACAAGAAACACTGTTTATGTAATTGAACTTCCCAAAGCCAGCAAACAGTACATATAAAATGGAACTTCAAAGTCTGTCTTAACCGTACTGGAATGTATATGAAAACCAGGAACCCAAATTACAACAACAAAAAAGAATTTAAATATATATATATATATATCTGGAAGAAAGGCATAACCTTCCCTTTGCCTCTATTGACTTGCCTGTGAATCGTCCTTGGCATCCACCCACTCAGATTAGATGCATTAAAGGGGTACTTGTGTTGACAGAAAAAGTGCAGCCATCTTCATTATCATCCTTGATTTTGTCATATTCTTCTTTCTCTTCTTTCTCCACATCTTTTTTTCCTGCCTCTTAGCTTGTGTTGATGGATTCATTTGGAGTCTCACAGTCTAGATTATATTGATAGTGGAAGCAAAGACTTTGTTACTATGATAGAGAAACGACAATTCTGGAAGGGTCCACTCTCCTTGCATTATTTCTGTTTATAATTAGGTCGTCCTGCTTGTCTACCACATGAAAGAAATGTATGTTGTCTCTTTCAAACACAGATTTATAAGATTTTACTGAAGACAAGGAAATCTATTCACTCTCCATGTGTGGAGAAAAAGCAAAAGATTAATTGGGATTTGGGGGCTAAAGTTAGCTGACAGGTGGAGAGTGGTGGAGTGTGCCTCCTCAAAAAGTGCAACTCAAAGGATAAATAATGTGGTAATGTGGAAAATGTTGGAGGTGAAAACAGTTATAGCAAATTAGCAACCTTCCAAAAAAGTAAAGTTTTATTTTAAGTGTTTCTAACTTAGAATTGCTTTTAACTATTTTTATAGTGTTTGGATAAATTTCAAAAATACTTTTATGTATTTAGTTCTAGGTTAAAACAACAAAAATAAGCTAATTTAAACTTATGACTTTTGATTTATAAGTTACTCCTTTTGTTTCATTTTAATTGTTAGAATAAGATTTACATACTCATTAATAAAATATTAATAGAAATGGTAATTTGACTAATATAACTCTATTAATTTTTTAAAAAATATACAATTATAATATTTTTTACATTTTAGAATGACTTTTAGTACTAAGGGTAGAATTGGAAAAATATGGTCAATTATCTCTTGAATTTTGAAACTAGCAAGTATTTTGAAATGACTATTTTTAATATATCTAGCAACTAAAATAAAATGAAAAAATATTTTGAAATAGATATTTATAATTTACCTAGCAATTAAAATAAAATCGATGGAGTATAAGCCATAGGTCTTCAATTCAACACATGCTCAATGTAAGTAGGCTTATGGGCAGGATTTGAGATTCCAATTTTAAGTTTTATTTAATTTAAAATTGGTGTTTATTTTTTAAATTTAAACAAATTTTAATTTTAATTGTAAATCAATGAATTTTAATTGCAAATTCTTCAAAAGTAGGATTTTAAATTTGTAACTTGTAATTTCAATATCTTTTAAATGTAAAATTCAGCTCATAAATTAATATTTGTAAAAAGAGATTCATTATTTTAAATTTAACATAAAAGTTTCTATGTTCGGCATGAAAAAATTTATCTATACCATATAAAGGGATTATATGAGATTATATTAAAGAGTAGCTAGTTACTATTATTGTTGACTAATGAATTTTTATAAAATTATGTGTATTTGAAAATTTATAACAATATAATTATAAATATTTATTTATAAAAGAAAAATGAAGATATGTGATCTATTTATACAACGTATTAGGATATTTTGATAGCTTATTTATGAATTTTGATTTACTCGATAAGATTATATAAAAATTATAAAAATTTTAATAATTTTTATAAATTGTAGGATTTTTACTTTTGTAAAAAAAAATTAACTTCAAAAATTCATATAATCTTAACTTTAAATTAATGTAATTTAAAATCACTGATTTAAAATTTCGATTTAAAATCGTGTTCAAACAGACTCTAATATGTATATATATATATGCCTTTCTCTTTATAGATTACAATCACTTTGATACCTCAAATTGTTTGGAAGAATCTTATGGAGCCTCATAATCCCATCCCCCCATCAAATGGATTAAAACATTTAATTTAATTTATTTGAACTTGAAAACTAAAAGGAATTTTGACACATTCTTTATATTTGAGTATTAGAAAAGTCTGCATATGTAATAATGTATTTTATAATTATCCGATATAATTAATATCTTTTTCATATATAATTATTTAATATAAATTTATTTTATATTCTATATTTTTAAATAATAAAAATTCCAAATAAATAATATATTATACATGCTAATGAAAAATTAAATAAAAGTAAAATTATTGATGAAATACAATTAAATAGATAATACAATCATAGTAATATTTATTTTAATTTCTGCATAAACATTCAACTTTAAAGATTACTATGTTGCTTTCATAAATGCTCTATTAATGCATTACGAAGTTCAAAATGAGCATCTTTATCCTTATCTTTTTCATGTCGAGCTAAAAATTATTCAAAACGATAATTTTTATTTACTACCATTTCTATTGTTGGAGTTGGACCTTCCGAATTATTTTGAATTGGTGTATTAAGATCATGCTCATCCTCGTTTTTTTTTATACAATTATAAATTATAAGTTAAATTAACTTACATTTTAAATAAAATATTATATACGAAATTAATTTATAAAAATTATACATTAAATTTAAAATTAATAAAATAAAAGTATTACATAAAAAAATACGAATATTAGAGATTTAGTTAATGATCTTACAATTTATATTATGTTAAATTAAAAATGTTAATTATTTA
Organism: Datura wrightii; assembly: GCA_035772735.1. Taxonomy (NCBI): domain Eukaryota; kingdom Viridiplantae; phylum Streptophyta; class Magnoliopsida; order Solanales; family Solanaceae; genus Datura; species Datura wrightii. Next base: position 158,069,292 of record JASDFA010000010.1, on the reverse strand, counting down.
AAATAATAATATTATATTCATCTAAGAAAAATAGAGTTGATGATTTAGCAATTTTAAATTTGGAGTTGCACTATTCAAACTCTATTCATTACTCTAAATTTTAAGCTTAGAGTAGGATTTAGAGTTAGGTTGGAGCTCCAGACTATATCTCTAAACTCTAAATTTAGAGTTTAGAGTGAGATTTAGAGTTAGGTTGGAGATGCCCTTAATACCAATTAATGAACTAAAATTACTTCACAGTTCACAGTGCCATAAAAGTTTAGGGGTGAGCATAAATATCGAAGAAATCAAAAAATCGAATTGAACCAAATTAATTTGATTTTTTGATTTGGATTCGGTGTTCGATTTTTCGATTCAGTGTTCGGTATGAGAGTCACGGTTCTTTAGTGCATCGAAGAACGAAGTTTTACTAATTATATTTTAAAATAATATTTAGATTTAAGTTTTAAAATCCAACTCATTTGGGGTTTAGGCCTTCATTTCAGATTTATCATTTAACCCAAATATAGTCAAAATACTCAAGTCCCAACACAGCCCAATATTTAAGTTTAACATAAAAGTTTATATCACCGCTTAACTTATAGTCTTATACGGTATCCTACCAATCTCAAAAATTAAGAAATATTAGTTGTTATATGTTAGGTAGTAGTTAGTTTTTAAGTTTGAATTATATTTTGTTTATAATGTTTTAATTTCATTTATAATATTTTAAATTAATGTGCCAAATTATTGATTATTGTAGAAGTTATACGAAATAGTATTGCTGAACACATTTATTTCGTCTAAAATATTTTGATAATTTTGTTCTCATTTTGTTTCTCACTTGCATTGAAAAATCATTTTAAAAACACCAAACCAAATCAAACCGAAGTTTAAAAAATCAAAGCGAATCAAATTAATTTGATCCGATATACCGTGCATATTTTTTCAAAATCAAAAATTAAAAAGTCAAATTAAATTTTAATAAAACCTACCCGAAAACTCAAATGCCAACCCCTAGAAACTGTCCCAGTCGTAGATCCAACTTCCCCTGCGGGTGCTCGTTCTAGTTCGCGACTACCAACGTGTCATATATTCATTGGTCCGTCTTCACGTGTCAAAAAATACATTTGACTACCCGAACTCGACGCCACATTTATATATACTCTGAAAATCTCCACCCGCGAATTTCACTCTGTTTCTCCGGTTTCTGGAGACTTCTTCTTCTCTTGATCTATACTCTCTGCAGGGCTTCGTATTCTTTTTGTGTTTTTTTTGATTTCGGCTCTCTGCTACTTTTTCCAACTTTTTCTTCAGTGTGAGTACTCAATATTTGGCTATGGAAGAGCGGAATCGGAGGATCTGGACGCAATATGCATTGTTGCTATTGGCCGTTTGCTTCGTCTCTCAACTCTACGCCTCTTCGGATGTGGTAAGATAGATATCTCTAATTACATGTATGTTCATGTTTGTCTTTGCAATAATGTCTCTACTGATATGTGTTGGCTGAGAATTGGTTGCTTCTTCTTTTGTTGACTGGCAGAAATTTTACGAATCATTCGATGAGGCATTTGCTGGGCGTTGGATTGTGTCTGAGAAAGAGGAGTATAATGGTAAGCTTTTGTTTGGATTTGTTAAGTATTCCTTTGGAAATTGACTTTTATATATTGGAAGATCCTAATAGTTGCAAAGTTGATTTATTTATTAAAAAATCACACCAAAGTTTAAAATTTGGATATGGAATTGTCGAAGGTTTGAAAAGTGTATATAAATGAAATAGTCATCCAAAATGAAGTATAAAATGAGATCGATTGAGTGTTCTTCATTTTCTCTTTTTGGTTTAAAATTATAGGTGATAGTTTTGAATTTTGACGGATGAATGCATTTAAGCATGGTGACGAGGTTCATCTGTTTCAGTTTTATGTTCTTCTCTTTGACTATTAATTCTTGCAAAAAATCATTTTCAGTTTTATGGAATTGAGGTGCCTGACGTGGCATTATGATTGAGTTCATGGATTAACTTACTGTTTTACGGTTCTGTCTTCTATATTTGTACTATATGCTAGCTGTTCCTATTATGATCCACTCGGCGAATATATTTCAGATTCATGTTATCATTCAATATTCATTAATTTGTATGGAAATTTTGGGTTGAAGTCATATTACGAGAAGTAATAACTGCAACTCTATGGATAATGCAATATTATTAGGAAGAAAAAGGACAAACAATTGTCGAAGGTCATTTAACTTCGTTTCTGGGGGAAAGACTTCCTAATTGATGTTTTAGCCTTTGCTGAGAGCAGAGGTAGTGAAATAATACCAAAATATCAAATAGAAACTTAAAGAGTTATGCTGATTAGTGTCTTCAATGCTTATACAGCTAAAAAAGAAGGGATCGATCTTCAATTTAATATCTTTAATATGTTGCTTGTGACAACATGTCTAAGGCAATGAAGGTGATAAAATGCTTTGTGTAGTCCATTAAATATATACCATTATTTCAAATTCATTATTTTTTTAAAGGTGTTCTATATATTTGCCACCCCACCAATTTATGAACGTGGAGTTGAAATATAATTTGTGTATGCTGCAGAACTGTCTTATAATTTGTGTATGCTGCAGAACTGTGTTCCTAGTGACAGATATGGCTCAAAATCCATTTGTTTCGAAGCAATATAGAATTCCTTGCTTCTGTGTCATATTAGCCGGTTTTAGATTTTGCGCTATGTCTTTATGTCGATAGTGCTAACTCAATCTTTGATTGTTTAATAAAATTCTTACTGTCGAGTGTGCCTTATAGCACTGCATCTTTATCTTTACAATGCTGAGTCAATCTTTGATTGTTAAAGTTTCAAGTGTTCATATGGAGTTGTAATTGTGTCTCAGGTGTGTGGAAACATGCCAAGAGTGAGGGACATGATGACCTTGGGCTTCTTGTGAGTGAGAAAGCAAGGAAATATGCTATTGTCAAGGAGCTAGACGATGTTGTCAGCCTCAAAGATGGAACTATGGTTCTTCAGTATGAAGTTCGCTTCCAGGAAGGACTTGAATGTGGTGGTGCTTATCTTAAATACCTCCGCCCCCAGGAGGCAGGGTGGATTCCCAAGGAATTCAACAATGAGTCTCCCTATACTATAATGTTTGGACCAGATAAATGTGGAGCCACCAACAAGGTTCACTTCATCTTGAAACATAAGAATCCTAAGAGTGGGGAGTACATTGAGCACCACCTTAAGTTTCCACCATCTGTACCTTCTGACAAACTAACCCATGTTTACTCTGCTGTACTGAAACCGGACAATGAGTTGCTAATCTTAGTTGACGGGGAAGAAAAGAAGAAGGCTAACTTCCTTCTAGATTATGATTTTGAGCCACCTCTTATTCCTGCAGAGACCATTCCAGACCCAGATGATAAGAAGCCCGAGGACTGGGATGAGAGGGAAAAAATTCCAGATCCAGACGCTAAGAAACCAGATGATTGGGACGAGGATGCACCAATGGAAATTGAAGATGAGGATGCTGAGAAGCCTGAGGGATGGTTGGATGACGAGCCTGAAGAGATCGATGATCCTGAGGCAACAAAGCCAGAAGATTGGGTTGACGAGGAAGATGGTGAATGGGAGGCTCCCAAAATTGATAACCCGAAGTGTGAAGAAGCCCCTGGGTGTGGGGAGTGGAAAAAACCAATGAAGAGCAATCCAGCGTACAAGGGAAAATGGCATGCTCCACAGATTGACAACCCCAATTACAAGGGTATTTGGAAGCCAAGGGATATTCCAAATCCCAACTACTTCAAACTTGACAGGCCCAATTTTGAGCCTATTGCAGCGATTGGCATTGAAATCTGGACAATGCAAGATGGCATATTGTTTGACAATATCATGATAACAAGTGATGAGAAAGTTGCAGAATCATATAGGAAAACTGCATGGAAACCCAAGTTTGACTTAGAAAAAGAGAAAAAGAAGGCGGAGGAAGCAGCAATCTCTGGTGGGCTCAAAGGATTCCAGGTGATTGTTTACACTTTTTTTCAAGATACATCCCATTGTTCTTGATTTTTCTTTTCATTCCCTCACTTGATGTGAGATATATTTGGAACACATGGCAGAAAATGGTACTTGATCTCCTCTACAAGGTGGCTGACGTTCCCTTCTTGGGCAAACACAAGTCCAAAGTACTGGTGAGTGAATGACCCAGTGTTTTGACTTTGCGTGTTGTTTCATTTTTGCAGGTGTGACTAATACATAGACTTGTCTTGTAGGATCTTCTTGAGAAGGCTGAGAAACAGCCCAATCTCACAATTGGTGTTGTCTTTTCAATCATAGTTGTCATTTTCACGGTTTTCTTGAAGCTCATCTTTGGCGGGAAGCAGCAGCAACCCGTAAGTCTGAACTCAGCCCCAGCACAACCTCCCCCCCCCTCCCCCCCCCCCCCCCAAAAAAAAAAAAAAAAAAAACAGCACACACACAGAGAATTTCGTGTCTGTTGGGTATGGTTGATAAAAGAACACTTGTTGCTTGTGCAGGCAAAAGCTACTGGAGAGGCTAAGAAAAGTGATGGCGAGACATCAAGTTCAAACAGCCGAGTAGCCACAGAGAAGAAAGAAGAGCAGAATGAGGATGCCGCTGCTCCTCGTAGGAGGGCTAGACGTGAAAATTAGGGATGGTGAAAGAGAGACTAGTGACTGCTAGAAGGACTTAGATGTTTTGAGTTAGGTCTTATGCTCTTCTTTTGTTTCCCTTTTTTAATATTTTACTTCATTTCCCTTCTTGCCTAATGGCCAGGCGAGCTAACATTTCGCCAATTTTTGAGATTCTTCCTCGGAACAAGCATAATGTATGACGATGTACAATGAGACAGATCTATATCATTTAGGTATTCTTCCACAGTTATTGGATTAGAAGATTCTTGTTCAAGTTACTTATATAGGCTGCTGTAGATGCCTTCTGTTTAGATTCATTTCGATGCTCTTTTGTGGACTTGACATTCACTTCTTTGATGTCTATGCTTCGTGCTCTCTTCTTTTCCTTTCAACAGCTTTAAAGCAGAACAGTTGAGATACGACTGGCAGAAAATTGTTGACAGAAGCAGCTAAAATGGACCTACCAATCAAATTTCTAGTGGGAAGGAGCAACAACCTGAAAGATCGTGCATACAAGTCCGACTTGATATGAATGAGAGGAACATACATGATGGGAAAGTATTGTTTGCATGTCCTGCAGTTATACAAGTTTTAACACCGTCCTCTTCCTCTTCAATTTACATAACTTTGGTGAGCTTGCCCGGCTGCGATGCACATTCTAGTGTCAAATGTTCTAACAGAACCCTAATATTTTCAACTTTTTGAGTCCGTCTTCAAGATTTGTCAACTTTCCAGAAAATTACTAAGACTCTTTGCTCGTATACATCTTTAATATGTCAAAGTTAACCATTGCATACTCCCTATTCTTGATCCTTTCTTCGATTTAAAACGTCAACCTTGGGTTCCAAATTGAAATTTGCGTCACTAGACAAAATCTAGTATTCCTAGCAAGCGTAAACAATTGGTGAAGGTATATAGCCAAACCATCCACTGTTGAAAAGCTTTACAGGATGAATCTCGTTTGGCATAAACGAAAAAAGGAAGAGAATACTTCTCTTCCATGATTCAACATTACATAGTTTTGACTATCACAGCTAGTGGGTGTATATAATAAGTTAAAGGGACAACGCAGAGTGACATTGAACGCCCTACACAGATCAATAACCACGTAGTTGTCTTGCGGGTACAAGGGAAGTGGGTGGGTTTGGAATCGAATCATTTGGCCCAATGTCGTCAATTGGAGGGCGCTGCTTATGATGATTGGTCACTGACTGATACGCCATCGCCAATGCTAAAGCCTGGGAGTAAAAGGAACACACAAAATCAATACAAAGGTTTCCTTACCATCAGAACTCTGAAGCCATGACACTTTTGCTAGGATGCCAAGAAAACTATACATTTCAATAACAAAACAAAGAACTTCACTTAGACAAGGTTATTAGTGCTGCAACAGGATATATTCAGGTTTTGAAATTGAACTCATTACTTACAACTCGAACTATGCGTATCTCTGCTTATGTACACATACAAGAAGATCACTTTTGTCTAAGGTCATTAGTGCTGCAACAGAGATATATTCAGGTTTTGAAATTGAACTCATTACTTACGACTCGAACTATGCATATCTCTGCATATGTATACATACAAGATCACTTCCATTCCGAACAAAGCTCAGACTCTCGGATCCTAAATTTTCTATGGTGACAACTATCCATTAAATATCTGAAACGCACGAGTACTGAGTGGATTAGAGTCTTACAACATGATCATGGTCTGGAGGAGCATAAATGCCGGTAGTTATTGTTGTCTTCCTGCGAGTATCATTCGATGGTGCATTGGATATCTTCTTAAAACCAGTTGGAAGCACCACTACTGGCATACCCACGAGATTGCCCACACAAACTCTCTCCCAGTCACTTGCATCTCCAATAAATGCATCAACTTTGAAGTTCTCCTTTACTTCGTGAATCAATTTGCTTCGACCTCTCTGTGCCTGTGAAGTACAAGTTCGTTCTTTAACACTAAACAAAATATTTGACTGGTGAAGTGGATTGGGCTACCCGAGGCGAAAGTGTTTCAACACCAAGTGACATATACCTGAATATAGTCTACAGCAGATATTACGCGGGCACGACGAAGTTCAAGAGGCCATTGATCTTCAGCTTCAAATTCATCATCCTGGTTTGAGCGCTGCCACTCGTCAAAATGAGCTAGCATGTCAACATCCATAGTGAAGCTAACAATACCTTGAGCACTGTCAACAGTGTAATCCAGATTAAATGGAACCGTATTCACTCCCTTTGATTTAAGTACATCAACAACCTGTAAGTGACATAATTAAACAGACTAGTTAATTCGGGCATTCACAATAAAGAACCTAACTGGATTAGTTGCATAGCGAATTTCTGGTAATGAAAAGCAGTCACTTACTTCTTTGTCAGCATCTTCAAGATACCCAACAGTGAGTTTTGTGATGTCAACTGAAAATGGATCTCCTACCATGATGTCCCTGGATGAAAGATCAGCTGGGTCCTTTCCCAGGATGGAATCAAGAACAACCGCGCAATCTGCTGCACTTCTGCAAAGAGGGCCTAGTTTGTCCTAATCACCAGCCAGATTTAAGAGTCAGCACCACCACTATAGTAAAAGATAAAACACATGAAAGGAATCAATTTTTTGGAAGAGATATGATACCAAGCTTTCCGATATGCTCATTACTCCAGTACGACCAACAGCTCCAAAAGTGGGCCGCAATGCAGTAACACCACACCTAGTAGCTGGGTAGGTAATAGACCCAACAGTTTCTGAACCAATTGCAAATGAAACTATACCTGCAATATGAAGACCCTGTTTTCAAAAACCATATATACACTGCCTATTAATCTTCATTTGGTACCACATATTCAAACCCTTCTAAGGGAGTTCCATTCAAAAATGCAGATTCATTCTTTCGCGATGGCAGATACAGAAACAGATATAGGTATCTAGCAGAACATATATCATACTTCCCATACCCAAGATATGTTTTTGCCTCCATCAGAATACCTATAAGAGAAAGCTTACTAACTCTATATACCTGCTGAGGTGCAGGAAGCTGGCCCTGCTGATGAACCAGTAGAAAATTCTTCAATATTCCAGGGGTTTCTTGTTCTACCACCAAACCAGATATCATCATAAGCTAAAGAACCAGATACTAATTTTGCAACAAGAACTGCACCAGCAGATTTCAGCCTGCATCAACCGTATCTATGAATTATACAAACACACGTACAATATAGGGAGGCTTCTGGATGTGGCCTCTACATTTAATTATTTGTTTGTACCTCTTATAAACCCAAGCTTCGACATCAAAAACTTGATCTTTGAAAGATTTGGAACCCCATGTTGTGGGATAGTTTGGTACTGCAATAATGTCCTTTAGACCGTATGGAATTCCATGAAGAGGACCTATAAAGAACAGAATCAAATAAATATATCTAGTGCCTTTGAGCAAAGTCGGAGAAAGCTAATTGTATATGAAGTTTTTCTAATTAAGATCAAAACTTGGAGAACTCACTTCTGAATAAAGTGAGAAGAAAGCTAATTGTATATGAAGTTTTTCTAATTAAGATCAAAACTTGGAGAACTCACTTCTGAATAAAGTGAGAAGTGCTGGAATATAATGGAGGATATTCGGACTAGGTAAAATGCTAATAGCAGCAAGGGTATATGAGAGAACAAAATGTTGACAATAGGAAAGAGATGCATAAATTTTTCTTGGTAAAGATAAGTTCAATCTCATTAGTAATTTTAATCGAAATTTCAAAGACGTCTCTCTTCAGACACCTCAACCCTAAGAAGAAATGTTAAAAGATTTTTTCGTGACATACAAAAACTAAAATGTGGAGAAGAAAGACGTGGAAAAAACCAAGGGGAAGAGAGGAAGGTGGCCATCTTACCCAAATATTTGCCTTTTGTAAGGAGTTGATCAGCCTCTTTTGCTTGTTGAAATGCTAATTCTTCAGTAATTGTGATAACAGATTCAAGGACAGGGCCGTACCTGCAATGCTCGGGCATAAAAAATCATTTTGAGAATCAAAATATTCAATAGCATGCAAGCAGATAATTGGAAGCGAAGCATTCTCCATACCTTTTTAATCTGTTCAAAAAAATTGCAGTGAGTTCCTCTGATGTAATCAGTTTTTCCTTGAGAAGTTGCCCCAGTTCAAGAATCTGATAAAACAGTTTGAAATAGTAAAATTAACAAGGAAACATTGGTATAACACAGTTCCTTTGACATAACTAACGGGGTACACTTACACTCATGAAGGCAATATCCTCATCATTGTTTGGCCTTTGAATACCAGAGGATACAGGGTACTTGAACTTGTCTGTTGCTAGCTTTGCTTCTTGGGATTTCCATGCAGAATTGAAAACTAAAGGAGACGGGTTATGCAAACCTCCATTAGCAGTAGCAACTAACTTCCGATTGGATCTTATTATAGGAATGTTAAAATCTTTTGCACCCTTTTGTATTTCAAGCTTCTGAAAAGAATCAGCACCAGAAACAAAAATAGCCTTCATCAATTTTCCAATTCAAGGCAAGACTACAAACAAAAAGTTAAAAGTGAACTTAATACTGTTACAGTACCTTGCAGTCATTGAAAAAGCGAGCATCCAACATATCGAATCCACATTGACATACTGGAAAATCATTTTTGGCTTGTTCCAAGTGTTCTCCGCAGTTTTTAGGACCCAATTTCCCACTGTCCTGAGCAATGACTAGAGATTCTCAAACACGAAGTAACAAAAAACATGTAACAGAGACTGCTAGTTTTATCAAGGATTGCAAATTCGAATGTACTACCTTGACGTGATGTCCCGGGAATAACCCCAGGTGCTCTGTGGTAAAATTTTGCAGAACATTCTATAAATTCTGACCTGCTTTACAAATGTTAGTTTTGAAGGAAGACATAATTGTGATTAAAGAATGATTACATAAATTAACCCGCTTAACCATTTCGGAGTTACTCACATTTTCAGCTTCAATCTTACAATAGCATGTTGGACATGAGGTTTTTCATAATAGGGCTATTGGTACGTTTTCCAATTTTCTCACGTTTGATTAGCCAAAATTTTTTAAAAACATTTTCTTGAGGCGATGAAAGTGACTTCTGATGGAAATAAGGAAAAAAAAAGGTAATTCCTCCCATGATCCAACACAAACCAAACCATCCCCACCCCCACACCCTTGCCTAAATTAAACTACAAATGCTGAAATAATATTTTTTACCTACTTATCAAATACCAGAACAAACTATATTTAAAGTGGTCGGAGGGAGTATCTCCGTTCTTAAAGTTCTAAACTATTTCCTTTGTTCATATTTACTCATCCACTATATTAAAATATATTTTTATTTTAACTTGTCATTTTTTAGTACATCAAAAGAAAAACATAATTCTTTTTCATGTTTTATCCTCTAAGTTAATTACTTATACCTCAAATTATTTACCAAAATCTAAAATTATTTTTCAAAACCTAAGACTAAAAATCAATTAATATGGGCATTATGATAAAATATTCATGTGAATCATGATTACTTGAGGGGCGTGCAAACTCAAAACTAAACAAATAAAAGTGAACAGAGGGAGTATATTCAGCAGTTCTAACTTCTTGTTATCCACAAGCTATTAACTGCATTGACGAGGAACGAAATTAAACAAGAACATACAATATAATCTAGTCCAGTGCATTAGCAACTACCACGTAGATGAGTTAAAACTACTGTACCAAATTAAATTAACTACAAAAACCAAAAATGAAACAGCAGAAACGCAATTAATTCTTAATGATGGTATAAGAAGGGAGGAGAGGAAGAGGGTACCATATTTCTGGAAATGCAGACAGAACCCAATATTCTAATGGAGATGATGAATAAATTGGCTTAACAATTCCTTTTTTTTCTTCTGACAATTAGAGTAGCAATTAATTTAACAATGTAAAGACAAGAAAAAGTCCGAGCTGGAACGTGGATGTATATAGTGGAAAGACCGAAAGAAGAGCGGTGTCAACGTGGTTAGTGAGTGACACACGTCTCATTATTAAGTTGCCACGTAATTAGCAATGCAGTTCTGTTTCTCTGCTGTTTCCTAATGTGTGGGGTTTCATACGTCTGCTCTTGCGGTCTAATTAATATTTGGTTTGATCAATTCTGCAATATTTTCATCTAAAACGGTTATGTCCCGAGCTTTTCATTTGCTGATCAAATTTTTAAAATTTATTTATTTTTAAAATATTTTTAATTAAAAATATATTTTTAGTGAAAAATAATTTATATTTAACTAATAAATTTAAAAAATATTTTTAACAGTAATTAATATTTAATTAAATTTTAACAAAATTATTTTTTAAAAATATTTTTGAGATAAATTATTTTTTAACTTCTCAAAAATAATTTATATTATTTCTTAAAAATATTTATTTTTTTCTAAAAATTTAATTAAATATTTTTTTTAAATAAAATTTTGACAAGGTGACAGCAATATGTACTCCATTAAAAAAATCACATTTTTGAATATATCCCTATTTTTAAATCTAAGATAAGAACTTTTACTATAAAAAAACAAAATACTGTCACCCCCCAACTTATTTTTAAAAAATTTCTTTACACACCTAATTTTTACGATTTTCTTTTTTACTCTAAATCTTTTCCCAACTAATACACACTACTTTTATTATGTGACACGTGCCTTCTTAACCAAAAAAAGTTGGCGCATTAAGCTTGCTAATAATATTCTAATCCTTATTTAAGCGTTATGTGTCAAAATTTTATAATACCTATGTATCATGATGCACTTTTCTTTTAATCTTTTTAAAATAATAATAATTTTGATTTAGTTTTAAAAAGTTATTTTATTTTAAATAAAATTATTTATGTCATATAAATATTTATAATTTTATATATTATTATTTTTAATAAAATAATTTATAATTTTATAAATATTAATTTTATATTATTTAAGTACGTATTCATGAAACTCTTATAATCTAATGTAATTTATAATTGTCCTACATCTCTCAATATTGGTGTCATCTCAATATTTTTGGTCCTTGTAGACATATTAGTCATCTTTATTCTCATATCTTTATTTACCCTTTGCAACTCCTTCCCTGTTTCTATTTTCATCGAGAATATTTTGACATTAAATTTCCACCAAATAAATGAACTTTTTCTCTTAATTTATTTGGCTCTATTTAACTTAGCATAATTTTTTTTTTAATTTTATATATTTTATGAAGAATAAAAATATAATTTTAAAATTAAATTATTTTTAATAGAGAAAATTCGACATTCTTTTGGTAAACACTTAAAAGGAAAGATTGTGTACATTGGGAGGGAGGTAGAATACGTCATCAGTTATCACCGAAATGAGGAAAGCATGGGCGGGAAGGGAACAGCAAGCGGCGTGACTCGTGAGAGAAAGAGTTCCACAAAAATGGTGATGCTTTGCTTCGTATGGGATCTATGGAGCTCATCAGCTCCATTGCTTCGCCATCTCAAGCAGGTAATTTATACATGTGATGCTGCATTTACATAAATGCTGTTTCCTATCATACACGGAGCTTAAAATTTGTCGAATGGCCTTCGATTTTAGTTCGATCGATCCAAAGCATTGCATAATCTTCCAATGTCACTTGCAATCGCATCCTTATAATGATCTCTGAACAGTATCCTCTCCAATTTCAGTCTATGTTGCAGCTCGCAAATTTCTATGCAACATCTTCAACTAGTACCTGTATATCGAGATCAAAACCGCTGCTTGATCGAGTCGGGTTTCAAAAATCGATTCTCATGCGCCGATGAAGTATATACTTCTACAATATTTCCAAGCATGTATGGATATATTACACATGATTACAAGTAGAAATGCGTATTATTGCAGAGTTCACCTGAAAAACCTATAAAATGTTTGAGCTATTCTGTCCTTGACTAATATATGATGCTTTTAGTTTATTATTTGGTAAACTAACAATTGACGTTTTTTATAGCTGAAAGTAGCATATAGTCCACCAGGCGATTTTAATCTCCGTGATTTTCACCTTGCTGTGAAAAATTTGCCTTCTGATGCCTTTTCACCTGAGTTCAACATTTCTGGAGCTCTATGCTGTAGTGGTGATTGCAAAATTTTACGCTTAACTAAATTCATCTTTTACTTCATAAGCAAGCACTATTCTGATTAATCATTATTGCTACAATTTTGTGTGGCAACTGCTGTCAGATCTGAAATATTCCAGTGTCCTAAATGACCAAGTTTTATATTCCTGGGGAGAACATTATAATGGTGTTACGAGAAAGGCGGTTTTGATTAGTTCCTTCATATTTGAAAACATGGACTGTGCTATTAAGAAGGTTTTCATGGTGAGGCATCTATTCTGTTTATCACATACCATTAACCGTTTAACTTCTATCTCCAGCTTTGGAAGATAATAATACTTTGTATTATGTTTCATAAATCATCTTTAAAAGAAGAATATGGAATAAGAATAATAATGTTTTGCTAGCAGCCAGGAGAAATTGAGAATTTCAGTTAAAGAAATTTTATGGCTTTGTTGACAGGATGCTGCAGATAATTGTGCTTATGTGGAGTTTGTTTTCTTGGAGCAAAAATCAAGCCATCTTGCTGCTGTACCTACAAATATTAACAACTTCTTAAAGAAAATTGGGGATCTCGAGAATTGCTCATTTCGGAACTGTGTTCCAGGTTTGTTCAGTCCTGATTAGGTGGAGTCTTGAAGATAATACTGTTAAACCTATTTGATGAAAGTTAAATTCTTCTAATTTATGAAATCTTGATCAAATTGATATTTGAAGTGGTAAAATCATATTTTTACTCAATCTAAGGTAAAGACTTTAACCAAGCAAGTTTATCGTTATTGGTCTATGACACAAATTTTAGTAAATTGACTTTGTCTCCCAAGTTACCAGCAGTCATTTTATTCTCCTACTTTTCAGCCTCCAGGCAATGGGTTCTAGTAAGATAGAACTTCCAAATTGTGTGTTTCCTGGTTGTGCCTTTTGCTTCTAGAAGGCATGAAATGTCAAGGATCCAGTCTAATCCTCCATAAGTTTTGCTAGTTATGAAATGAAATAGTATAAGATGCTATTGCAGCAGTAAGGAAGAAAAAAGAAAGTAGAAGAAACTATTAAATTGGCCTTTGACACATTAGAAAGGTCAAACATCAGTGACTGAATTTTGCCTCAGGATTGTTCACAAGTTTGCCTTCATGAAATATAGCAAAGGTTAAGTTTCCTGCATTCAATTCAATGGAAGGATCATACTTCTTCGTTCATCACCATTTTTGTGAAAACTTCTTTTATTGGATACCCGAGTTTTCTCTTCTTGGATTTTATAAACAATAAATTTGCAGATGCACTTCTGGCCTGGTAAAGAAATGGTTTCAAGAGTTGAAGGAGGACTTGGAAGAACCATTCGGGCTCGTTTTATCTTCAAGATCAATCATATCGGCTCTATAAATCAGGTATTCTGCAACTTGTGTACTTCTTTCAATCCAATGATAGATGAAATCATTACTTGTATGGTACTGATATTAAAGTGCATTAGCCACTCTCCAAAACAATTGATCTTTTCTAGATGACAAAAATTTCAGGAATCCTTGAGAGGCTGGAGTTATCGAAACAGCTGAAAGAAAAGCAACTTCCCCCACAGTGTTGGCCAGTGTTCTCTCAATGCATGTTCTTTGTTACAGAAGCCTCTGATCCCATTTGGAGCTGTTCCAAGCCAGCCTATAAAGCGCAACTTTCAAAGGCCCAAAAGGAAATGATAACAAGGAAGTCCAAGGATCCATGAGGTTAGTCTTCTTGCTCTCTGCATTGTTCTTGTACTCTTGTTTTCTAGCATGCTTATGTTTTTGGAAGATGTTCATTGTCATGTGCTTAAGATGTTCTACCATGGAAGGAAATGATCTTCAGACTTCAATCTGTTACTCCCTTTCTTCCATTTTATGTGATACTCTTTACTTTTCAGTTTGTTCCAAAAAGAATTGCACAATTCTATATGTATAGAAACAATTTCAACTTTAAAATTTCCATTTTATCCTTAACGTGCTTTATAGCCATAGAAATGTCATAAAATGTTTAAGATCATAAATTCCAGAATTTTTTTTTCTCAACTTCACAGGCAGTCAAAAGTTTCAAAATAAAACATAGGGAGTAATGTTTTTGGATGACTAATTACTATGAGTACATTTTTGGTCTGAATTTTGACTTCTCTATTTTGAAGTGGAGATTACGAACTCTTTTATGCTACAATTTAGACCTAGATATAGGAATCTGTCAGTGGAATGGATTTATTGCTCACTCTTTCCTGGTATTGCCAGTCTTTGCATAGATCACTTAGAGATGGTGAGCCCTAGCACTGCATACCCGGAACTCTTCACAGTGGTAGAGCAGGATTCCGCTCTGGAGCATTTATCTATTCCCTTACCAGTATTATTACTTTTATGCTAGCATTATCATATGCTTCGATTCTATTACTAATGTTGTTTCTTTAACTTTGGTTATCCTTAATTATTTGTACGGTACCCCTAAAGTAATGACTGGTTAGTAGAAAATTTCTAGAAAATAAAATGCCGGATACATAAGTCCAGATTAACTGAAAGAAAAGCCAAATGAATAGATCTAGCTGTTTTGTTCGTTGTGTTAAAGGTGAATGATAATATACTTATAATTTACCATATTTGTATGGCTTTATCAGTTGTAATTGGTTGCTTACCATGTTTTTAAGCAGAGGCGAACCCACATGTATTGGTGGGGGTGCACATGCACCCGTTAACTTCGGAAAAATTTATGTAAGGATTATATATTATTTTGTGCACCCTCAAACACAAAAGCCAACTTGGTGCACTGGTTTAGCATGTGTCTGTTAAGTGTTTGCTTGTGTTCAGAAGCTTAGAGCTCCATGACCATCAAACCCTATATCATATTGTGTTATCTAAATTTATTTAATTTATATTTATTAATAGCACATTAGATTTTATATGTGTTTAACAATATTTTTCAATGAAGCAGTGTCGGTACCACATGACATCCTTTCGACTAGCCTGCATCTCCTTTAGTGATGCCCCCATCATCTTTAAATCCTGGGTCCGCCTCTGTTTTTAAGTAACCAATTCATGTATGGTATATAAAGTTATCTGTGTTTTGCTTTTAAATAACCTGATAAGTTAAAATTATTCACACTATCGTGGATGCTAAATACCAACAATTATGTAGAAAGGCCACTAGCAGTATAATATGCAAGATAAATTGTTTAGACAAAAGAAGTAGTGGATGAAAGGTATAAAGATCTTTTTGATAATAATTGATAAGCTCCCAAACAAGCTATTTGTGGGTGGTGTTACCAGCTAAGTTGCTGAGACTCTTCAGGGTGCCGCACTCATGTCGGCACGATGTGGGTGTGACTTTGGGATTCGTACCGGATATGGTCAAACGATTTTGAGTACTTTGACCAAAATCGATAACCAAAATCGATAGAGAAATTTGAGATAGATATAATGACTTCTGATTCGAACTTGATAATAAACCGTAAAGATATGCATTTTTACTGTATAATAATTACAGAATTGAACTTGCTCTCAAAAATCCGTGCATTCATTTCCTTCCAAATAGCCCACCATAATTTAAGCATATTTTTATTACTCTATTTTTTGATATTTGAAATTAATTCTAGTCAAATCTCTGCACCCGTAACCCCGAATCTTAAAATTTCGATCTTGAAGGATCCAACCTCTAGATCGCACCCGAGTCCGATCAACTTAGGTTACAAGTAGCAGCAAGAGCTAAGCTTTAAGTAAACTTTGTTAGAAAATGTAGAGCTCAGTGAGATGAGATTAGCATAATCAGGTGAAGTTTGATGATCCTTTGCTAAAGGAGGGAGACCCAAATTATAAAAAAACTAACAGGTCTCAACGACTAGCTGATAGGGTTGAAACAATTGCTGAATTTGGGTGACATTTTTTGAATCGCGGGAATGGTTGCTGAATTACGGCCAAGGTGGACGGTGGAATGGAGATAATCCGAATGGCTGGGTTGGCCATCTCCGGGACTTGTGTCGTGTCTTCCAGGTATGCATGTAGGGCTGGTCCCTCGTAGCTTAGATGTAATACCAAAATTTACACTACCACATTAGTGTATTTATGTTAAAATCTTATGATAATCCTCAATTTTTTTGGATAACCTTTAAAGCCACCCGGGCTTTTCAAGATGTTAATATGCTTAAGTTTACTTATTAAGTTTCTCGTTCTAGCTTGAATACTTAACACTTGGAAACTTTTATGTACTTTTTAGAACTTGGGAACCTTGCACTTCATCAGTTTGTTGATGGAAATCTTTTCTGTGTTTTCTAGAATTAGAGAAAATGTGTATATCTGACACAAGTCTAGCTCCAGGAATGGTGAGGGATCCAGACTCAGTGGCTCATAATAAACAGGTCACGCCAAGTTCCTAGTTGTCTATTTAGTTCTGATTACTTTTCTTTGGAGCAACACGTGTTTGTAAAGTGCATGTGCCAAAGCCCAAAAGGCTGGTTGACTCAGGAAACTTACCAAAAACAAGGAGTTCCAAACCTTAAAATGACTTTTTTAGGTTTCTGAACTCGAGTCATTACATTGCTTAATACTCCAAGAAAAAAGATGTTAGTCATAAAGTTTGTGAAATAATCTCTATAGTTGTTCAAAACTTTTCATCATGTAAGGAGGCCTAGAGTATAACTATTACTTGAAAATTCTTAAACAATATACATGCTGGGGTCAGTAATAAAGTGATTGGTCGGTTAGCTCCCCATTGAACCCATGATGACTACACCACTGTGTTTTCATAGTCCTTTTATTTAAAAGGGGAGAAAGCAATAACAAAATTAAGCCCAACCATCTCCATAGCCCCTCTATGACACCTTGGTCTCAATGCTAACAATGCGGAACTAATCTAATATTTGAATTGATAATCCAATTCAGTGGTGGGTGGACCTACTTAAAAGAAATTCTATTCATATAAGAATACAAAATCAACTATTAACAAAATCTTCAAGATTTTCTAGAAAAATAATCGTTCTTATCTTTTTGGGTTTGATCCTGTCCATTGTTGGTCAAAAACTTTCTATATGGAAATCGAACTTTGTGTCGTTGTTGTTGAAATCGAACTTTGTGTTGGTGTTGTTGTTGTTGAAATCAAACTTTGTGGATGTCTTGTGGGAAAAATCTAAGGCAAGCTGTCTTAGCTCTTTCGTCAGTGCTGGTGTCCCACAGTAAAAAACCCCTGCAAATTTAAAACATGTTATTTGGTGTGACCAGAACTTGAAAGTAGTTCCTATAGTGTTAATTCCTTTCAGAAAGAAAACTTATCACTTTGGTGTGCTTTTTCAACTTTTGTATGGAAAATGTCACCTAAGTAGAAATGTCATCCAACAAGTGAAAGATTGATATGCATGTGTGGATGAAGTTATTCACTAGTGAAAGACGTACTCACTTCTTTCAGTTCTAACTTTATATATAGTTGAAATTCTTAAACTTAGATAAAATTATACTAAGTCTTGCTTACATACCAACTCTTGCGTTAGTGTGATTAAGAGCAATGCGCTTGTAGACATTCCGCCAATTAGGTCTAGCAAAGTGAGTCTTAACTCTTGTTCCAGAGACAATGTCTACACCATTCTTGGCATGATTGAGGGACTGAAGCATAGCAGTGAGAGCAGAGTGAGCATCACCCTCTTCATAAACACTTGTACAGTAATTGTGCATCTCTATCACTCCATTAGGATCCATTTCAGCTAACTCATTCATTATACCCTTGAACCAGTCAAATGAGCCTTGTTCTCTAGCAATCCAATGGAAATATACCCTCTTGCTCTTGAAGTTTTTTCCATTCTCCGACCCTGATTTTTTCTTTTGTCCTGTGCTCTCCAAATCATACTCTTCTTCCTCCATGGCTTTCACGTTGTTCACAATGTCTTTAACAATACTGATCATAGGGGTGGCACCAATTCCTAGACCTACCAACAAAAGCACCTCATATTTCTTATAGTCTTGTGCTGGTGCTCCGTATGGGCCATCAATTAACACTTTCGGAAAACTGAAATGGTTACACATAATCATGATCAGCTATGCTAATAGATTTTTAAGTAGTAGTTTCTGATTGCCAGCTAATTTATATTACAATTTATTGAAGCTTGATTCGTGTGTGGCAAATTACCAACACAAACTACAGAATGGAGACTCACTTTACTCTAAGGAGTCCGCTTCTCCCTGTCGGCGGTGGCTGGCACGCCTAATAATATAATGTATGATTAAGAGAAAGTTCAATGATTGAGTATTAAAATAGTGGAAACATGAGTTTATATTTGAATATAATATGCTTACCTCTGATAAAACAGTTGTGAGCTTTCTGGTCCAATCACCAAGAGTCCGAACATGGATGCTGAGATAGTCATCCCCGGGCGCTGAAGTAATAGAAAATGGGTGCCTGATATAAAATGTGCAAGATCACAATTACAGTATGTATCCTGAGTTAACGCGAGGAAATTCAACCAAGGGTAAACGGCTGGAGTAACTATGACTCTCTTAAAGTAGTCAAATGCCTCGTCATCTAATTAATGACTCACATGAATGGATTAACGAGATTCCGACCGTCTCTTTCTACTATTGAATGAAACTTACAGCAAGGCAATGGGCTTTGCAGAATCAGACCTACTATTAAAAATCTTTTACACAATCAATGTAATTTAATACTCCATCCGTTCAAAATAAGAGGTGTTTCAGCCTTTTGATTTTATTTCAAAATAAGTGATATTGTACATAATCGAGAAGACGTTAATGATGATCTTCCAATTTTAACCTTATTTAAATGGAGAGGGTTTACATAATTAAGAAAATATTAAAGAGTTACATCTTTTTCAAGATTTTATAAGTGGTAAGTGGATAAAAATACATTCTTCTTTCTAGGAATGAGTTGTTTTCTTAAGGGGTGTGCCCAAGCTAAAAGCATCACTTATTTTAAAATAGAGGAAGTATATTTTTGCACCCTCAGGTCATTTTTACCTATTGTAATAGGTAACATACTTTATTTTAAAGATCTCATACTCACATTTTAAGGAGGTTTATCTGAGGATATCTTTTTGATGACCTAATAGTGTGAAAATTAATTACACTGACGGTGTAAAACTTGAAACTCTATAACAAATTAGTTATCGTACTATCAAGTTAATTATCTGATTGTGTTGTAAATCTTTTTCTGTAACCTCTGTGCATAAAATATTTAACTCAAATCAATATAGATAGACAATAGAAGATTAATTACCCCTACCAAAGAAAAGAAATAATAGCACAATTAAAAAGCAACAGAAAGAAACATGCTCTTATTAATTAATTAAGCATCACCTACCATTCAAATGGTGAAACTGCAGACAGTGGACAAACATGTACTGCCCACTTTTATACTTGAAGCCCTGTGGCTTTGACATATGAAGTTTCAGCACATATCCAGGATACAAAGCCACCTAGCACCATATTAGGTACTGTAATGTAAATATCTCATTTGTCTAACAACTTCTTTTCTTTTTTCTTTATCTTTTTTAAATTGGGTGTTGGGAAAGGGGAAATGGGAAATGGGATTACAAGGTGGGGAATCGAACCCTCACCAATAAGGTGAAATTTCAGGTAGTCAATCAATTGAGCTACCAAGATCCCCATCTCGCAACATTGATTTTCATGAATAACAAAATTATATTCTGCATGTACAGGTTTGGACTCTGCTTACTTTCAATATTTTAACATCCTTGATGCTTGACCTGAATGCCCTATGTAATCTTTCACCAGCATAAAGCATGATTGGTATAGCCAGGTACATCCATGTCTGCCAGTAGGAAATGAGTCCCATTTTTATTAGTTAGTCTTCCAAAAACTGGTAGAAAAAATCAGTCTTACATCAACAAAGAATTTAACTTGTATACGCTCGCATTGTAAGTCGATCTAATTTAAAATGTTGTATAGCTGGTTACCTGCTTTAGTTTCAAGTTACTAAGTTTACGTATTATGCGAAGCTACCTTCAGTTACTTTTTAGGTGATCTAAGACCTGTGACTCTGTGAGCATATAAAAGCTAAACTCATTAAGAAATTTGTGTTGATTGCAAAAATGTAAAATTCAAAGATGAGTAGACTAACCGTCTTCTTGTACCATTCTTTGGTCAAGTAAAGCTTGACACCATGTACTATGAGCAGAGTGTAGACAATGATAAAGAGGTGGTGAGAGTACCAGAAGGCATTGAAACCAGTGAGCTTGTTCAAGGGTCTTGGTAAACGGATTCTGTTCCTTCTAAACCGTTGGCTTGCTAGAGTGAAGGCTATTGCCATCAAAAGCACCATTATGATCCCAGTCACTCCTTCCACTCCCTTCACAAAATGCCAATAGTTTGTTGGCTGATCACCAAAGTATGGTTCCATTGGTTTATACTTCTCTGCGCTAGCGTTTAGAAGCCGAGGAAAATCACAAGTCATATGAGCAAGTACGTGTATTCCAACTCCAATTATAATTGCCACTGCCATCATCTAAACAAAAGGCAAATAAGGAAAAATGAACCACGAACTTAGTACAAAATTTCAGGAAAAATGTTACTATTCGCCATTCGGTACAGTTTTTCTAGTTGTGTGAGCTTGCTCACATTGCCTGTTTCAAATCTTGATAAAGGAGAGGGCTGTGACAGGTTGACAACTAGCTATATCATATGGCACCACAGGTTGAGAATGGTGTAAAATTAGTCAATTTATGATGAATTATCACAATTCACAATACAAGATGTTGGGACTAATATCAGACAAGGTATGATGAATTATCACAATTCACAATACAAGATGTTGGGACTAATATCAGACAAGGAGAAGATTGCTAACCTCCCAATTTGTTTGGAATTGAGGCATAATTGTTGTTGCATATATTAAATGAATTGAACGGAAAACTAAAAAGTGTGACACTTGCTTTGTGAAAGTTGAGGTTATCATCAAAGGGAACAGCAGCAGCTAATTTTGTCTTGTTTCGAAGCCAGGTGATTGTGTTTCTGCAGACTGGGAGTAAAATCAATGCCATGTTGAGCTTAAGTATCTCAGCAGCCCCCTTTACCATGCAAACACAGTGACCCATGACGTCAAATGCTGCTCTGTTTTTGTACTGGACATGCTTGTAAGAAAATAGCCCAGCCATGACACCAATCCATAATAACAGCACCCAAACTCTTTGCCAATTGTCCAGCTAAAAGTACTTCAAATTCTTATACCATCTTTTTATGGGATTAATCTCTAGTGTCGGCTTAAGCTTCATGCTTAGCATATGACTTAGGTTCCTGTTCAGGACTTCTCCTCCATCTGATCGATTTGGGGCTTGTAATAAGAGCATTTCCAAGTTCTCAAGCTGCCAAATTGATCAACAGTTGAAATGATATTTATTTTCAAATTGAAATTATAGAACATGAAATAAAAATATAACCATGATGTATCCCATTTGGTCGGGGTCCAGCTCTTCCATGATCAATGCTGCGTATTCTTCAGCTTGTTTCTGGATGTTTGACAGCTTGTTAGCAGATGCGCTTAGGCTAATAATCTGCAAAAAGGAAGGGATAAATTTTGTCAATAAGAATCTCCCATTTTCGGCCTCTAAGGTTAAGCTGAAAAAGACCATGTTGGCCGAAGTAAAGACACTCTTACATTAACATAGCACGATACTATTTGCTTTAGGCCAAGCTAACATGGTTTCTCCCGTAATGTCTCACTCCATTAAGATCTCTACGCCTTATATTTAATTTTGTCTTTCGAACTTTCCATGTGGAAGTTTATTCACACACCGAACAGATCAATGTACTAGATAAGATAAATATATGGAATTCCAAATACCTCTCTGACTTCTTCTTCTGTGATTCTACCATCTGCATCTTTATCAACCCTGCATCACAGCCCTCACAGAAATTAGAATCCAAAAATTATTTCATTTGATCAACAAGTAGTCGATCAAAAGTTGTAATGTCGAATTTTAATACTTACATGTCAAAGAAGGTCCTAAGCCGAGAATCAAAGCTCTGGTTGGCAATTTGGTCCCAAAACTCTTTGAGCTGCTCTTTGCTGATGCAATCACTTGTTATATTTCTCCTCCGAGCTAGCGCATTAAAAAGCTCTAGTGCAAATTCCTTAGATTCCATATTCATACCTATCATTGAAAATCCATAAGGATATTTCTTCTTTTTTCTTTTTCAAATAACTAAATAAGCTCAAGAAAATCAAATTTATAAGTTACAACATGAAGTGTTAAACAAGAAATTATGAAAAAAAAAGGAACTTGTAAACTCTCCCGTGTTGTTGGGACTCTTATCTTTTATGTTCTAAATTATTTTTTACCCCGCATAAAATTTTATATAAATTTATGTTATGCGAGTATTAGTTATGTAGAATTACTAAAACATAACCAAACATCATAACAGTTGTGCAAAATTTTATACCTAGTAACCAAATGATGTATATGATTAATACATGAATAACTTCTATCCTAATTAGAAATTAAACAACACATAAAATTAATACACGAATAATCAAGTTAATACACTAATAACTTTATTTCTAATCAACAACTAAACAGGGGTCATTTGGTAGCTGGTTAGAGCTATGCAGATATTAGTAATACATGAATTAGTTATGAAGGAATCTGAGCATTATTTTATGTAGGGTTAATTATTCATGTACTGCTTATTCCACCTTGCATAAAATTATAATATATAGATTCCTTCATAACTTATACATGTAGTACTTATGCAGATTTCTAAACTACAAAACAAACACCGTATTAATTTTATATATGAATAACTTAACTCCTAACTAACTATCAAACATTGTATTGTTTTATACATAATTTAATACCTGCATAACTCATATCTAAACTAGCTACAAAACGACCTCAAGTGTTTTTAACATGTTATATACTTAGTTTGAATAATTACCTAGTTTTAGGTAACTTAATGATGTAAAATACTTATTCACTGTCAATACACAAAAGTTAAACTCAAATCATTTTAACTATGCATTCTCCAAATTTTGCTCGAGGAAGTAAGCCTGAGCCATCTGAGGTGGCGGTCAGCTCGTCGAAGCGCTTCTCTACAGAGGCCCATCCAGAGCCACCATCAGTCTTGCTGATAAATTTGAGGCCTTTGAGAGCATGCTGAGCTGCAGCTGAAGTCCTATCAAAACTCCGAGAAGGATGCGGTTGTCTCTTCAAAGATGCCAATCACATCCTCATCGTAGCATTTCCGACGAGTGAGGTCCCAAAGCTGCTTTTCTTCTGCAGGCTTCTGTCTAGTGCCTCAACCTCTGCTTCCTCTGCTTTAGTCCCAGTGGCATTTTTGACACTGTGGATTGCCACAGTGTCGTCACGGACAACAAGGGTGATTTCATCATAATTTTCATCGTTAGATGTAATGGTGTTTAAGGGACTTCTGTCATCATTCTCGATAATCTCCCTCTCAGAGTGGTGATCTTCGGGATTTTGCATTTTGATGACAGACAGAATTTGGGAGTGGGGGATGGGGGTGTAATGAAGAAATTAATGAGCAAACCTTTTTATGTCCAAACACTGCTAGCTCATCAACTTTCTGTTGGGGGGTACTGGAGGAAAAAATCCAACTCTTGAAGTGAAAGAAAGGAGCAATACAGTCAATAATAAAGAGGCATGTATGTTTGAAGAGCTAGAAGGTTATGGATGTTACGTTATGACAAAGGAAACTTTCCTTCTTTCCCTTTTAGGGAACTAAATATGTGCGTTTCTTCTTTCCTTTCTCTATATTTTTCTGGTTCCTAGCTAGTCGTCGCAGTAGAATGAGCTTTCGAGTTAGAATTATGGAAGCATCCAAGGCCAGCAAGTGAGCATATGCCCTTGTGCAGGTGATCCCGGTAAGCGTTCAAGTTATACACACTAATAGTATATAACTTCTTTTTTACACTATCAAGTAAAGTTAGAACTACCTTGGGAAAATTAACACACTCGCATAAATAAACTTCTCATATATCTGAGTGTTATGTTAAAATGAAATATTAAAGAAGTAGTGTCTCTTGTAGACTTCTTATACATACTAGTATTCTTAGAACCGTGGAACTTTTTCTTTTAAATATATGTTTTACGACTCTCATCATTTTTACAATCTTAGAGCATATATAATGAATTGAATTTGAACCTTAAGCAATGGCAGAGGCAGGATTTTATCAAGAGAGTTCAAAATATGAGAGAGTAAATATGAGAAGATTGTAGGATGATAAACGAGATGGCGCGGCTAAGTGCAAGACTAATCTTAATTTTTAAATTTTAACTCGTCCCGCCATGTTTTTTAAACATTTCTTCCTATTTTTGCTCAGCACCATCAAGCTTTATTTAAAAAAATTGTGCATTTCCCATAGGAGTAATTATATATAAAAGATATTACCTTCTTGATTTTTTTAGTAAATCACTTATCTTGGAACATGTTTAGAAGACCAAAAATCACTTAAGGAAATGGAGGGAGTATAAGATTGCTTCTTCAAAATATGAAATTTTCATAATTTTAATCCTATACAGGTATAATTTTTATCAAAAATCTTCAATCTTTTCGTAAATATCCATAAAAATATTTATAGCCTTCACAAAAAATTCGTTATATTTTGTGGGGACTCCCAAAACACGTTACTATCATTAATATGCTTTCATTAATACTTTCTTGGTTCATTTTCACTTGTTCAATATTAACTTAACACTTATCTTATGAAGTAATAAATAGAATGAATAGAATGACAAATTTACTATGTCATTCTTTGAATTTAAAATTCAATGAGTTAAAATAAATTATAGTTAATAATAAATGTAAATTAGTAATTAAGTGACAAATTATTTCTTGATTTTTTAAATTAAATAAATAAAAATGAATATTTATTTTTAGTATAATAAACAAGTAAAAGTAGACAATGGAGCACAATGGAAGTACTATAAACCAAAGTAGACGAAATAAGTAACGGGACTTAATTTTAGTCTTTTACTAATACAGGGAAACGAATCTGAAAAATGAGAATTTAATAGCTTTCATCTTTCTTATTTTTGTAAGGAAATAAGATGTTTTGACTTTTTACTATTTTATTAGAAGAAATTGATCTTTTTAGATCTTTTATGTGAAAAAATAAAGATCTCTTATAATAAGATCATAAAATTAAAAAGAATTTATAAAAAAATTAGAAAATAATTTTTCCCGAACAATTAAAAATAAAGAAGGAGAAAAAAAATTATTGTGCGTGAGAATGGAACCAACGACTTTATGAATTATTGAACTCAATGTTCATTTTATGATATATGAATATACTTAAAAATTAAATTTAAATATATATATATATATATAATATAATTTTTCAACGAAAAGACTTTGAACGTAACCCTTTCCCACACTTATCTCCGCCCTTGACCTTAAGGCATCTTATTTTGAATTTTAAAGCAAAAAGAGTGTCTTCGAATTACAAGAAAAGACTGTATTATCTATTGTTTTTGGACCTTCTTTGCAAGTTGAAATCCCACATGGCATCTTCCGTGCAACATAACATGACGAGATAGGACCCTCATGCATAGCCACTACCTTACTAGTAAAGAGCTGTATAGTCAATTTTGTTCCTAATTATACTAGAAGAATTTATTAAATTTTAAAAAATATATTTTTATTGGTGAAATATTTTAAGGATAATGTTATACACATTTTAAATTTTCAAATTCTTTTTACTATTATAATTTATAGCTATACTTTGAAATAATTATTATTTATAATATCTCTCTTTTTTCTCTCAATTTCGCTCGCCTCTCTCTTACTTCTCCCGTCCGCTCTCCTCTTTCTCTTCCAATCTCACTCGCTTCTCTCTCTTTTGCTCCCTCTTTTTCTCTTTTGTCTCTCTTTATGTATTGTATTTTTTATATTTTTGTATCACAAATGATATATGTGATACAAGAGTGAATGAATAGAAGCTAAATTAAAGTGAATAGATACAAGTGATATAAGAACAGATGAATAAAAATGATATAAGAGCAAATGAATACAATCCCTTATATTATTTGTTGTTCGTATCGTTGTATACATGTGGATTGTATTTGTCGATACAACCTAAATACGCGCATAAATACAAGTGATACAAGAACGAACGAATACAAGGGATACAAGAGCCAAAGAATACAATTGCAATTAGAGCGAATGAATACATTCCATTGTATTTTTTGTTGTTTGTATCTTTGTATATATGTAGATTGTATTCGTCGATACAAACATGTATTTGTTGATACAACCTAAACGCACATATGAATACAATAAAATACAGTTGTCTGACATCTCAAAAAAATATAAAAATACAGAGGTGAAAATACAGAATGTATCCTAAATACACGTATGAATACAACAAATACAGTTGTTTAACATCATAAATTAGAAATATAGAAATACATAGAGAGGGTGGTGAAAATACTAAATAGAGAGAGAGAGAGAGAGAGAGAGAGAGAGAGAGAGAGAGAGGATACAACCTAAATGCTCGTATGAATACAACAAATACAGTCGTCTGACGCCTCAAAAAATTATAGAAATACAAGGAGATGTGGAAATACAAAATACAAAGGGAGGGGATGAGAGGGGGAGAGACGATACAACCTAAATTCATGTATGAATACAACAAATGCAGTTGCCTAATACCTAAAATAATATAGAAATATAAAGAGAGAGGCGGAGATACAAATTATATATAGAGAGAGCGCGATAGGTGAAAATTCAGAAAACAAAGAGGGAAAGGGAACAGGAGAAAGAGAGAAAGAGAGAGGGGTGAGGAGTGAGAGAGAGGTGAGCAAGAGAGGGAGAGAGGAGGAGAAAGAGAGAGAGAGAGACAAGGAGAGAGGAGAGAGAGTAAACCCAGTGAAGTGAATCAAAAACAAGGATTATTTAGTACTGGAGAAAGAGACATGTATATTAGACGTAGATGGCAGTTCTACTTCCATAAACTCTTGATTGAAGAGGGAGATGGGAACAATGTGCTTGGGTATTTGGAGCACTCCGAGAAAGGGTTTAAGGATCGAATATGTGGAGGAGGCTATGCGGAGGATGAACTGAGGAAAATCTATAAGGCTAGATGAAGTTTTGGTGAAATTTTGAAAGAACGCAGGCAAGACAGGCTTGTGGTGGCTTACTAGGTTGTTTAGTATCATTTCTAGGCCGTCAAAGATGTCAAAGGAATGGAACTGGAGTATGATAATTCTATTGTACTAGCACAAAAGTGATATCCAAAATTGCAACAATTATAGGGTCATCAAGTTGCTAAGCCATACTATAAAAGTTTTGGAGAGAATGGTGGAATCTAACATGAGGAGGAATGTGTCTGTTTTATAGAACCAATTCGGATTCATACCGGGGCGATCGATTACAGAAGTCGTTCACCTTGTGAGGAGGTTGATAGAGCGATATAGAGAGAAAGGAAGAAGGATTTGTATACAGTGTTCATAGACCAGGAAAAAGCTTGCAATAAAGTCCCAAGAATGGTTCTATGGATATATTTGGAGGCCTAAGGTGTGCATGTAGCTTGCGCTAGGGTGATTAGGATATGAATGATGGTATTAAGAATTGGGCCAGGACTATGTGAGAGATTCAAAACATTTTTCGGCTGTGATGGAGTTGTATCAGAGATCCGCTCTTAGTCCATTTTTATTTAATTTGCTTTAGCAATGGATGTTTTGGCGCGACACATTCAGGAGGAGGTGTCTTGATGCATATTATTTATGAATATATAGTTCTGATTGATGAGGCGCGAAGCGTCATTAACGTAAGGTTGGAGGTTTGGAGACAGACCTTAGAGTCAAAAAATTTCAAATTGAGCAAGATTAAAATCGTGTACTTGAAGCGTAAGTGCAGTGACACGTTGCATGAAGCAAACGTGGATATGACATTTGATAATCAGATCATCCTAAGAGAGGATGTTTCAAGAAGCTAGGTAGGTAATCTAAGGTAATAGGGAGATTGAGGAGGATGTTATGCATAGTATTGGAGCGGATAGATGAAATGAATGCTCCCATTTGGTGTTCTGTATGATAAGAAATTATCATTGATACTTAAAGATAATCTCTATAGAGTGGTGGTTAGATTAACTGTTGTTATATGGGGCAGAGTGTTGGCCAGTTAAAAACTCTCATGTACAGAAGATGAGAGCAGGGGCAGATCTACTCTTGGGGGAGGGTGGTCAGCCGAACACCCTTCGTCGGAAAATTATACGGTATATATAGGTTCAATATTACTCTATATTCGTATATATAATATTTTGAACATCCTTAGACACAACTAATGTTTGTAGCTCAATGGCAAAAGTGTGCAGAAGGTTGTAAGAGGTCCTGTGTTCAATTCCTTGCATCAGCACTATTTTATGTTATTATTTTATGATCTGAAATTAAAATACAAGTGAAAAAACACAGGGTCTACATAAGTGGGAGTTGTAGCTTGGTGGTAAGAATGTTCTCTATCTTGTAGGATGTCCAAATTCAAACCTTTCATCCACGTTTGTTTATTATATTATTTTATGACCTGCCTATTTTGCTTTCGTTCCAATTATGATTAGGTCTAGGATAGATTATTTTTACTTTTTTTGCCGTATCCGGTCATCAAAAAAAATACTTACTATTTAAAGTCTGATGAGTCGAAAAAATATTACTTACTATTTAAAGTTTGAACACCCTTTGTGAAATTTCTGGCTACGCCATTGGATGAGAGGTAGTGATAAGGATGCTGAGAGACATGTATAGGCATTCCAGGAGAAATAAAATTAGGAATGAAGATATTGGGGTCAAGATAAGAGTGATCTTTGTGGAGGATAAGATGCAGGAAATGAGGTTGAGATGGTTCGGGTATGTGAAGAGGAGATGTGCAGATATCCGTGTAAGAAGGTGCGAGAGGTTGGCCATAGATTAATTGAGGAGGAATAAAAATAAAAATATGTTGAAAATAAACCAAGATTAGTAATCCAAATTTATTTAGGATTTCATATTTGGTAGTTTCTTTAATTTATGTCTAGTTAGGATTTATTCGTCAAAGTCATATAGGAATAGATTTTCTAGTCCTAGTCTAATTTGGTTTGCTAGTACTATATATAGGGGTGCTCTGTCACATATTTTATTGTAGTGAGTTTTTCTCTTATAGTGAGATTTAAGAGTTTTTGAGTTATTAAATAAAGCCTCATACCTCTTTTCTCTAATTTAATAAATTTCTTCTATATAGTCGTCGTTGGGTCTTTCACTGTAGCTATATTATTCCGCTGCATATTTTTATTTCTTTCAAATTGGTATCAGAGTCTGTGTGAGATCCAATAGAGTGTCGTGTAAGATCCAACACATTAAAAAAATATGAAAATTTCATATTTACCTAATTGTCCTGTTTTTGTGTTTGATGAAAAAAATAATTTTGAGGGCTGGTATCATTAGATGAAGAATTTTGTCAATCTTGTTGGACTATTGTCCATTATTGATAAAGGGTTCGTGGAAACGCAAGAAGACACAACATTGACAGGTGAAGAAGCCACACAATTGGAGACAGATAGACAATTAAATTATAAGGCACGTTTCTACCTTGACAGCAAGGTCGAATTGCATGTATACAATAAACTTTTACATGCAAAGTCAGCAAAGGAGGCTTGAACGATTTTGGTGAATTCGTATCGAGGTTCTACAAACGTAAGGAAAGTCAAATTGCAAAAGTTGAGAAGATGGTACGAGTTAGCGCAAATGAAACCAATAGAGTCCGTCAAGGAATTCTTTACAAGAATTACTAATATTGTCAATGATATGAGTACTAATGGAGAAACATTAGATCAAGTTAAAATTGTTGAAAAAATATTGTGTCCTTGAGTATAAAATTTCACATCAAGAAGACGGTTCTTGAGGCAACCAAAGATTTTAGCACTTTGATACTTGATGATTTAGAAGGAGAATTGGTGACATATGAGATGTCCTTGAATCAACAAATAGCTGAAACAGTGAATGAGGTATTGCAAGCAAAGGTGGATCAACCTAAAACAAAAGAAGAGACATCAATCTGGCTGAAACAAACCAAAGAGGTCAGAATTTTATAGGTAGAGGACAAGGTGCTAGAGATAATTTTCAAGACAATGGTAGAGGTAATTTTTCCTATCAACATAAAAATAATAATAATTTCAGGAGTGAATAACAGAGTAATCAAAATTTTCAAAAACGTGATAAATCAAAAGTCCAATGTCATAACTGTGAAAAATTTGGACATTATCAAAGTGATTGTTGGTTCAATAAATCTGAAAATAGAGAAGTACATGCAAAGATGACTGAAAATTATGGAGATTAACAAGAGGCTTTATTATTTTCTAGCTCAGGCATTGAAAAAAATAAAGGGAATGAATGATTTATTGATTTTGGGTGTAGTAATCATATGTCTGGAAATAAAGAATTATTTGTTGATTTAGATGAATTATTTAGATCTATAGTAAGACTTGGTAATAATGCAAAGGTGCCTGCTGTTGGAAGGGGAAAATCCCAATTACTTTAAAAGATGGATCTACTAATTTTATATCTGATGTATATTATGTTCCGAGTGTTCATCATAATTTATTAAGTTTGGGGCAACTGACAGAAAAGGGATATGATTTGCATTTTAAGGACAAAATTGGCACTATTAGTGATGATTAAATAGGATTAATTGCAAAGGTAAAGATGAACCAAAGTCGTTTGTGGCCTCTTTATCTCAATTGTGGAGATCTACCTTGCTTTAGTTCTGTGAATGTTGATGATACTTAGTTGTGGCATATACGCTTTGGACATCTGAATTTTGGGAGTTTGAAATTTCTTACAAGAAAGAAATTATTTCATGGTTTGCCTTGTATTAATTTTTCTGATACAAAGTGTGAATCTTATATTTTGGGAAAGAAGTATACAGAACCTTTTCAAAAAGGTAAAATTTGGAGGGCAATGCACCATTGGAGTTAATCCACTCAGACTTGTGCTCAGTTGAAGTTCCTTCCAATAGAGATAGTAAGTACTTTATTACTTTCATTGATGATTTTAGCCGAAAGACTTGGGTATATTTTCTGAAAAATAAATCTGATACATGTGAAGTTTTTAAGAGCTTCAAAGTTTATGTAGAAAAGCAAAGTGGATATTTTGTTAAGACATTGAGAACTGATAGAGGCACTGAGTTTCTTGTTTGTGATGATTATTTGAAGAAGTGTGGTATTAAACATCAACTGACAGCTAGATATGCTTCTCAACAAAATGGTGTGGCTGAAAGAAAAAATAGAACAATGATGGACATGGCGAGATCTATGATGCATTCCTAAAATATTCCTAAAATTTTTTGGGCAAAAGCTGTTTGCTGTGCAATTTATGTTCTAAATAGGTGTCCAACTCGATCTAATTTGGAAAAAATTCCACAAGAGGTTTGGACAGGTAAGCAACCAAATATTTCTCATCTGAAAGTATTTGGTTGTCTTGCTTACGTCATGTCCCTGGTGTTTTGAGAAAGAAATTAAATGATAAGGCAGAAAAATGCATTTTTATTGGTTATAGTCATGAGATAAAGGACTACAAGTTGTTTAATCCAGATATTGGAAAGATGATTATTAGTAGAGATGTTACTTTTGATGAGCAAAGTACTTGAAATTGGTCAAAGAAAAATACTGACTCATGTGAACCTGAACCAATAATTTCAATTATGGAGGAAGGAAGTTCTAGCAGATATAAAGAGGAACAAATAGCACATCCAGTCCAAAAAGAAACATTTAGTCTCCCACAAAGACGTCACCAACTACCAGCCTGTTTGCAAGATTATGTTATTGGTAATGATAATAATTTATCCGATAAAGATATTGTGAATTTTGCATTATTTGCAGACTGTGATCCAATTACTTTTGAGGAAGCTACTAAAGATGAGTGTTGGGTGGATGCAATGAATCGAGAAAAATAACACATGGAAGTTGACTAATTTACCACATTCAAAAAGACCAATTGGAGTCAAATGGGTATACAAGATCAAATACAAACCAACTGGAGAAGTAGATCATTTTAAGGCAAGAATAGTTATTCAAGGATACAAAAAGAAGAAAAAATAGAAGATGATAATTTAAAGATGTTTATCATGAAAAAAGTCAAATTGACTCTGAATCTTGTTGAAGAGAAATTGAAAATTACTAAAGATGGCACCTACGATTTGTTGATGCATCATATATATTTTTGAAAAGTGATAGAGAGTCTAAGGTACCTGACTTCTACAGGACATAATATTGTTCATGGAATGATCAAGATTGAAGATCTTGGTTTAAGGGAGGCTATGTTGGAAATAAACCAAGATTAGTAATCTAAATTTATTTAGGATTTTATATTTGGTAATTTATTTAATTCATGTCTAGTTAGAATTTATTCGTCAAAGTCATATAGGAATAGATTTTCTAGTCCTAGTCTAATTTGATTTGCTAGTATTATAAATAGGGGTGCTCTGTCACATATTTCATTATAGTGAGTTTTTCTCATGTAATGAGATTTAAGAGTTTTTGAGTTATTAAATAAAGTCTCCTACCTTTTTTCTCTACTTTAATAAATTTCTTCAGTATAGTCGTTGTTGGGTCTTTCACTTGTAGCTATATTATTTTGTTGCATATTTTTATTTTCTTCAAAATAAGATTTATGTATATATTATTATTTTTAAATTCATTAATAAAATTACACCGAATTTATTATTATCGGTGTACTTCAATTCCATTATTGAAGTCATGGTAGTGTGAGACACATTTAGTTGCACTCTACTTTTTCTGTTTTGGAGTAATACACCTGGCGAATAAGAAAAAAGTTAAAGGATCTTTTTCACTAAAGGAAAAAAGAAAAAAAAAATAGCGTCCAATCTTTAACTTTATTTTCCATCTTGTTGATACTTTATATTTGCCCAAGCCATTTTTGAAAATTAAAAAAAACATATTATTTGATGACATTAAATTTTCGCCGGATAATTGAATTTTGAATGGAAAAATAATGCTTCTTTCATTTTAATTCGTTTGTATTATTTTTATTAGTGAATATGTTCGCGTTTCGCGCGATAATAAAAGTATTATTGAATCTATCAAATGATCAATAATATAATTATTAATTTAGATATTATTTATCTTTTCTATAAGAAAAAAAAATTCATAACAACGTGTGAGTTAATTTATATATTCGGAATAATTCAAAATCATTTGAGTTCTTAGAAAAGATTCAAAAGAATCACTTTTTTCTTGTTCTCGAATACACGTATGATGTGATTCACATATAATTGAGGATTTAAAGGTAATTTTAAAGTCTACATAACATCGGTCTTCAAATGTCAAAATTAGATATTTTTAAAAAGAGATTTCAAGTCTTCAAATTCAGATAAATTTAATTCAAAATTTATTAATTACTTTTTCCTCATTGAAAATTTTAAACGTAATTAAACATTTCTATTAATTTTTATATGTGGGACTGCATTTCTTATTTTTTTAATTTCTATAGAAAGAAGAGAAACATCATTTTTCTTATTTTTGTAAATAGGTGGTTTATTATTTTGTATTTATATTCGTTATTTTTTCTTGATGAGGTAGCTAGATTTTGGTTCATAAATATTATTTAGAAAGAACTCAAAATTAAAATGAAAAAATCACGTAGAATAATAATTAAAAAAATCTTTAGACACAACCTCTAATTCAATTAAATTACTTTTTTTCTTCTCGGTAGTATATTAAGTCCTCTTCTCCTCTTTCAAGTCCTCCATGATAGTTCAAGAAGGAAAGAAAAAAATACAATAATTTAAAACTGCAATCATAGAAAAATTCTACCAAATAACCTATAATAAATAAAATCAGAATAATATTACAACTAAAGTAGCAATATAGAAAACAATAATCCCAATAAAAAATAAATAGTATTACTCCCTCAGAACACTGGAAGAATAAAATTACAAAAAAACATAGTATTACTTAATATGCAAAATTTAATTAGGCGAAGAAAATGAAGTGGGAGGTCACCTCAACCTTTTGCTTTCACATTTATATAGAAAAATCATTAATTTACTTTATTGATTAAGGGAGCCAAAAGTTATCAGTGGGTTTATTAGAGGAATTAAGCAAACAAACATAATCGACTATTATTATTAATAATAACTTAATAAGGAATAAGGGGAAGCAAATAGGAAAAAAACGGTTATCGATGAATTAATCAAATATAGATTACACCTGAGTTAAATATTAGAAAAAATAATTGACTAAGGTAATCAAATATTTATAAAATAGATTTGAATATATGTTAAATAATCATTCATTTAATGAGAATGACTATTGGGCTTTCTAAACCGAAAAAGATGAATAAGTAATAAAATATAATTAAGAAATAATTAAATAATTTTAGGTTGTTATACATAGGAATGTCAAAAAATTAAGAAAAAAGATAAACAGAAATGGTGGCTTTAGAAGCATGCCACATGATCACATCCATATTCTTCCTTTAAATATAATATATATATATATAGTTTTAATTTATTTTTGAAAATTATATTTTTATTATTTTAGCAACTTTTTAATTTTAATTTTTCACATAATATATTTAAAACGAAAAAGGATCATATTTGACCTTGTGCTTTAAAAAATAAGTTATATTTGTGTTTTGTTATATTTTTTTCAATATATTTGTCCATTTCATTCAACTTCAAGGTATTTATTTTTTTACTTTCAAAAAAGTCATATTTATTTTTATAACGTTAAATCTCCATGTCTTTAATATACTTGTTCTTTTCATTCAACTTTAGGTTCATAGTTTCTCTTGTATTCTTAAAAAAATTCATAATTACCCCTGCATTAAGTCTCCAGGTTAGAACTTAATTTTTTATGTGGCGCCTTCATGACACTTTCTTTTTGATAACTAACTCATTTAAACTCTTTTAACCCGCTCACCCGATTAAAAATTAAAACTCAAAAATTTTATTATTCATCCATGCTGAAAATAATTTCACCACTTAAATTTTGTTCAAGTAAAAATATAACTTCTGTAATTACTATAGTGTAATAATTATTTCAATATTCTTATGTAGTGCACTAATTTTCTATTTTGAGGCAAATTATATTTTAATTGTTATAACTATAATTTTCTGATTTTTTAAATGAGTGCAAATGTGCAATAAATAAAAATTATTGTATCAATTCAAAACGATACAAACAATTGAAACATGGAGTAATATACAAAGTTTTGGGCTAAAATCATCCTTAAATTATAGGCCAAATTTAAGGTACATCTTTGAGTTATCTTAATAAATAAAAAAACATAGCAATACTATTTTTAAAAATGGCATGTTTCATCCTTTTGTTAAATTCAGCCAAAAAAACTAATGACACCAACAAATAAATGTGTCAAGCCTATGACTTTCCCACGTATCTTTTTAAATATATCTCTTTCCAGTCTTGATTATCTTCCACCTTCAACGAAACAAGAGGCTTCCAAAAAATAGCTTCCTTCATTCTAAAATAATCTAAACATTTTGGAAATAGAAACTATACGCGCAAACATTTTCTACATCATTATCAACTCAAATAGCAATGATTTTTAACAAAATTTATAGTTCTTTGATGTCGCTATTCCTCGTAAGATAAAGTTAAAATTCATAAGCTTTTCTCTTCTTCTTATTCCTATAGTGTTTAATTGGTTAATTGTTTTTCTTCTTGTTCATATATTACTTAATTGGTTAATATATTTAATTTATGTTCTCCTTATTCTTGTCATTCTAAAAGAAATTATTGTTTGCTAAGAATAAAAATGTTTAAGATTTATTAAGTCAGTATTAAAATATCCATTACATATTTGATGAAACGTCAGAAAGATTATATTTATAATTTTTTTTTTCATTCTGTGTTTGATGTTTCAATTATTTTGCAATACATAAATAAATATCTGGATGTTAAATAGACTAAAAGAAATTGTTAGTTTTTAAGTCTTCTATTTGGCTGATGATGAAAGATAATCAGGATTGAGGAGAGATATTTTTGAAAAATTATGGAAAAAATCACGTGTCCGGCACGTTTATTTATTTATTTATTTTAGTTTCTTAACTAGAATTAATTGAGGAAATTTCATAAATAGCAACATTTTGGGCGCAATTAGGCTGAAGTAGCAACATTTTACTTGTTTACATAAACTGATAATATTTTATGCGACATGTGTTGTATATCCTAGGTAAAACACATCAAATACAAATACAAAATCTGATTAGGTGAGTGATTTTAGGGATTATGTTTCACATAAATAATCAGTTACCATTATTCACTCAATTGATAATTATTACATTCCTTAAATAAATGGACTTTAAAAACGGATAGAATTCTTATATTATATTAACACCTTGTAAAGAAAATCTGAAAAAGTGATTTATTTTTATAATTAGCTACCATTATTCATGCAATTGACAATTATTACATTTCTTAATTAAACATACTCTAAAAACAGATGTAATTCTTATTTTATATTAACACCTTGTAAAAAAAATTTGCCTTGTAAAAAAAATTTGAAAAAGTGATTTATTTCAATAATTATATATACTTTTCATTCTTTGAATTATAAAAAAAATGAATAATTTGTATCATAAGTACAACAAAATATATGTATTTTAACAAATAAATTCTAAAAAAGGCATAAAGAATTGTGTATTTAATTGTATCATAGAGTACTAATATGTATCTCCGTTAAAAGAAATTGTGTCCATTGATAAATACATAACAATACAACTTATATATGTATGTATGTATATGTATCTGTATAACATAATAGTATGATTATATTATAATCTATGTGTTTGCATTGTGTCATAAATACAACTAAATTTCTATTATATAGAAGAGCCATAATAAGGTTGACTGATGACATTTTTGAAAATCTATCTTCATTTAAGGGCAAATTATAATTACAACATTATTGGTTAAAATAAAATTCTAGAAGGGTTTATATTTTTCTTTTTTAAACTCATAAAAAATCTTATTCCATGTGTGTGAATAGAGTACACATACCATGCAAACTCTTTTATTTTTTATAATTTTATATCGTGGTATCAATTTTTATTTTATTTATTAAGCATAATCATATCATAAATATTAAGATAAGTATTTCAATTTATTTATAATAATTTTTTACTTTCATATTTGATTATTGTATGAAATTATAGTAATTAATAATGAATTTATTGATATTTAAAATATTTTTTATTCATCCACGCTCTTTGAAAAGAAATTTCGATATTTGAAATGTTCATATATTTAAAGGTAATTTAAGAAGAAAGTTTTGCTAAACGTCAATATATTTAAAAATTTAATTCAAGTTACGAATTTGTTCATATTATACTAGGAGGACAAAAGTTATAAGTTTAATCAATGTGAGAATCTAATATATATAATATCTACACTGTGTGAAAATTGGATAAAAGTATCCTCTTAATAGTTTGGTCCAAAAATATCCTTATAGTTAATAGTTTGGTTCAAAAATATCTTTGTCATTCATTGTTTAGTCAAAAAATACTTCCTATTATTACTTTTGGTCAAAATATATTTTTTCTAATAAGCATATTGCTTCTTTTATTTTTAAACACATTATTTTTTAATGAAATATAATTGTTAAAAAGTTATTTTCTAATTTCTTTTCTTTTGAAATTTCTTTAACTAATAAAAAAAATAGAAGTAATCTTTTTTCTTCTTAATATCATTTTATCAATTAAAATAGAATAACTCTACGTACTTTTTAAACTGATAATATAGGTCATTTATGTAAGATCCTACTCATTATTAATTTTCATTTAGTTAATGATAAAATTATTTTTCCTAAAAAAATAGAAAATATTTTTATTCGTTAATCTTTTCCAAATTGAAGTAGGATAAACATTATTTTTCTTGATCTTAAAGTTAAAATAAAAAAAAGGATCAATAATAACTCTATCAATGATATTTTAAAGATATTTTGTTATTTGAAGGAATGTAATAAATTTTTATGTTTCATGGCACCATAATTATTGCATCTTATCTTTAAAATCAAGAATTATATTACCAAATACTCATCCTTCTGACATTCCGGAAAGTTGAGAAATAAAAATATCTTCTGTTTTTGTTTAAAAAATTAATTTTATCATCATCTAAACAAAAACTAATGATGAGTTATTATAATCTTATATATATGAAAATTAATGAGGGGTTGCAATATTTTTATTTAGAAAATAATGTGTTAAAAAAATAATATGTTTGTTAGAAAAAGTATTTTAATCCAAAATTAATAGTAGGGACATTTTGGACCAAACTATTAATCAGAGGCTTTTTTCTTTGATTTTGCATATTACAAAATATTTTTGCTCATTTTCGTATATACTTTCTTTTTTCACAATAAATATCTAGCAATCAATAAATTCTCTTTAATATTATAATGAAAAGTAAAATCTAATATATATTCTCTCCATTTTGAAATAAGTAGTACTTTTAGCTTAGTACACCCATTAAGAAAACTACTCATTCCTACAAAGTAGAATGTATTTTTAGTAATTTATTTTTAATAAATATCTTGAAAAATATGTAGCTCTTTGGTAATTTTTTGATTATGTAATTTTCTTTATTAAATAAAGACAAAATTGAAAGAACGTCATTAATATCTACTTGATTAGGTGAGACACCACTTATTTTGAAACAAAACAAAAAAATAAAAACGCCATTAATTTTGAAATAGAAAGAGTGTATATCTTATCTCTTTAAAATATATTATTTTATTTTCATTTACTTCTGTATTTAAGAAAATTGCATATATTTAGACTCTAAAAAATTTAAAAAGTATATGTATAAATTATAATATTTAGTCATTTTTAGTGAAAGTACTATTGTCTCATTGGATACGTAAATCTCTTTTAAAACTATTTTGTTATTTATTGTACTAAATTATTACCTTAATTTTAGTATATACAGACATAAATTAAAGCAATCGTATGATCACATATTAATTTTTAAATTTTTTAAATTAATACATAAGATAATTAATATATTAATATATTATAAATTATTACTTAGTTTAATAAATTAAAAAATAATTTATTAGGAAGTATAAATGAAGAACCTTATTATAGTTTTTTATGTGCTTAAATGAAAAGAATAAAAATTAAATAATTTTATCCAAAAATAAATAAATTAAACTTGTAATGTTGGTGGGCTTCTAGTACAAATAGAAGCCCTAAAAATCAAATACATATGGGTGAAACGATATTGTCGAAATACATGGTATACATAACCTATAAAATACGCAAATGAGATTTTTAAAAAATTAAAAAATCAGTTATCACAATTAACGGATTCTATAATCTATTTGAGACTCCAAAAATCATAAAGATTTGATTGGTAAAAATTCGATGAATTACACGGTTGAAGATTTTTATCTAAATTACAAAAAATACATATCTTTGAAATTAAATAAAAATCATGAATGAAATTTTCTACTTTCTCATAATTTAAAAATACAAGTGAAATACAAAAATACATATGAATTTGAAAAAAGTTTCTATCAAAAATACATACAGAAGAAATATTTTTGAGATAAGAAACAGAGGGACATCATCATATATGCTCTATCATTCTCCGATCAAAATTTTACATTTCCGATCAAATCTGATCGGCGAATTAGTCGTCGACGACTTGAGTTGACTTTTGAGGGAGACAGGTCGAAAAACTACGACTTTCGAAAAAGGGAGAGATGCGAGAGAAAAAGAAAGGGGGGATAGAAAGATGGAAGAAAGATTTGGTTGACTATCTGATTTGATGATGAACAATGAGTGAGAGAGAAGATTGAAGATGGATTGAGTGGTTATTGGAGAATTTACGATGATGAAGAGATGTAAATAATAATCAAAATACAAAGTAAAAAAGTAAATAAGTGACACATTAAATGAAATAAAGCCATATTATGTAATTTTTTAAAAATATGGCCATTATATGTAAATACTTTCATGATTGTGCTATGCTATATAATTTTTCCAAATTAATTTATGATGAATCATATCACTTTTTAAATAGTCCACGAATATCTTTTGTTTATTAAAATAACATAAGGATATATTTTAGATTTGAGTTATAATTCAAGCATCATTTTTACCCGAAACTCTAACACATAATCAGATAGTACTCCCTCTGTTTCATTTTAATTATCAGGATAAGATTTGCACAATCATTAAGAAAAAGTTAATAGGGATGATAAAATGATTAATATAACCTTATTAATTTTTTGAAAACATATAATAATAATTATTTTTACATTTCAGAATGACTTTAAGTAATAAGGATAAAATTAAAAGAATATGATCAATTATCGCTTAAATTTTAAAACTAACGAGTATTTTAAAATGACTATTTTGATTATGAGCAGCAATTAAAATGGAACAAGGTAGTATTAACTATTACCTAAATGAGGAAAGCGTGGGCGGGAAGGGAACAGCAAGCGGCGTGACTCGTGAGAAGAAAGAGTTCCCAAAAATGGTGATGCTCTGCTTCGTCTTCGATCCGAGAGCTTATCAGCTCGATTACTTCGCCATCTCAAGCAGCAAAATTTTTACATGTGCTGCTGCATTTACATTAGTACTACTGTACTCCCTATCATACACGTCGCTTAAAAATTTGTGGAATGGCTTTCGATTTCTTAGTTTGATCGATCGATGATTATTTTGCATAATCTTCCAATGTCACTTGCAATCGAATCCTTATCATGATTTCTGATTGCTATTCTCTCCAATTTCAGTCTATGTTGGAGCTCGCAAATTTCTATGCGATATCTTTACCTAATATCTCAACATCGAGGTTAAAGACCTTGCTTAATCGAATCGGGTTGTGCTATGTGTTACAGAATTCCACTCTCGTGCGCCGATGAAGTATATACTTCTACACTATTTTCCACTCATGTACTGTGCATGTTACAAGTTGAAATGTGTATTATTGCAGAATTTCACCTGTCAAACCTATACAATATTTGAGTTAATCTGTCTTTGACTATATCTGATGCTTTCTGTTTATTGTTTGTAAACTGACAATTAACGTTTTTTATAGCTGAAACTAGCACATAGTCCTTGAGGCAACTTTAATCTCCGTGATTTCCACCATCCTGTGAACAATTTGCTGTCTGATGCTTTTTCACCTGAGTTCAACAGTTTTGGAGCTCTATGTTGTAGCGCCGATGCTTCCATTCTTTTCAGATGTTTGCTATATTTTAAACTTAACTAAGTTTATGTGTTACTTCATATGCAAGCACTTTTCAGATTAATTCAATTTGTGTGGTAATTGTTGGCAGATCTGAAACTTCCCAGTGTCTTAAATGACAAAGTTTTATACTCATGGGGGAACATGATAAAGATATTATGGGAAAGGTGGTATTGATTAGCCAGCATATTTGAAAACATGGACTGTGCTGCCAAGAAGGTTGTCATGGGGAGGCATCTATTCTTTTTATCGCATACCATTGATCGTTTGACTTCCATCTCCAGCTTTGGAAGATAATAATACTTTGGATTATGTTTCATAAATCATCTTTAAAAGAAGGATCTGCAACAAGAATAATAATATAATGTTTTGCTAGCAGCCAGAAGAAATTGAGAATTTCAGTTAAAGAAATTTTATGGTTTTATTGACAGGATGCTGCAGATAATTGTGTTTCTGTGGAGTTTGTTTTGTTAGAACAAAAATCAAGCCATCTTGCTCATGCACCTACAAATATTAACAACTTCTTAAAGCAAACCGGGGATCTCGAGAATTGCTCATTTCGAAACTATGTTCCAGGTTTGGTCAGTCCTGATAGGTGGAGTCTTGAAGATAATACTGTTAAACCTATTTGATGAAAGTTAAATTCTTATAATTTATGAAATCTTGATCAAATTGAGATTTGAAGTGGTAAAATCATATTTTTATTCAGTCTAAGTTAAAATCTTTAATTAAGCAAGTTTATCATTATTGGTCTATAAAACAAATTTTAGTAAATAGACTGTCTCCCAAGTTACCAGCAGTCATTTTATTCTCATTCTTTTCAGTCTCCAGGCAATGGGTTCCAGAAAGATAGAACTTCCAAATCGTGTGTTTCCTGGTTCTTCCTTTTGCTTCTAGAAGGCATTAAATGTCAAGGATCCAGACTAATCCTCCATAAGTTTTGCTAGTTACAAAATGAAAATAGTATAAGATGCTATTGCCGCAGTAAGGAAGAAGAAAGAAAGTTGAAGAAACTATTAAATTGGCCTTTTTACACATTAGAAAGGTTAAACATCACGTTAGATTGCTAATTTTAATGGTGACGAAACCATACTGGGACCAGTTCCCTCGTGCCGATCCTCATGATG
This sequence comes from Datura wrightii, assembly GCA_035772735.1. Taxonomy (NCBI): domain Eukaryota; kingdom Viridiplantae; phylum Streptophyta; class Magnoliopsida; order Solanales; family Solanaceae; genus Datura; species Datura wrightii. Next base: position 158,026,288 of record JASDFA010000010.1, on the reverse strand, counting down.
GAGTCGAGTTGGCTTGAGCTGGGCGGGAAACTTTTTACAGCTGTAAAAAGTACCTTTTTGCGGGAGGTTGGTGAGTGGCAGCAGGGCAGCAGTCTAGTCCCAGCAGGTCAAATGTACTAGACCAATGGGATTGATTTCTTGTTGATGTGTCTAATACCTGCCTTTTGTCCTTTGGACAAAGCACACATTTTAAAAGACAAAAAAAATGTGCAGATACCTTGGACAAGCATATTCTCTACTCCTTGAAGCAGTGACATTCATTTGGCAAATTGGAAGATCCGTTGTAATGCTCTCTTGTCCTAAGGCTATTGTTAGAGTTGTGATGTGTTGAGTTGTAATAGCTAGAAAAACATGAATGTTGTGCAAACCTTTTCTTCTCATTTTCCTTCAAATGTATTGTTGAAGTTGTCAGCTAGAGTTAGTTGATAATCGGTTAGAGTTAGCCTTGTAGTACTAGTTGGAGTTAGCTAGCAGAGATAACAATGGAGTCATTGTTTTGAAGTCTTGTAATAGAGTTGTTGCAAGTGGGAGATTAAGAGTTTAATCTCTTAGGATTACAAGAGTCTGTAACCACTGTTGCTCAGATCTAGTGAAGTTGTGTAAAATCCTACGCGGTAGGTCGTGGTTTTTTCTTCCCTTGAGCATGGAGATTTCCACGTAAACATTGCGTGTCACTTTTCTTGTTGCTTTACTGCTCGTGTGTCTTTATTCTGTGCAACCTAGTGAAAGGACCTGGTCCTCGGTGGTGGACTCATACATCTTATCACATTAGTGACTGAATTTTGCCTCAGGATTGTCCACAAGTCTGCCTTCATGAAATATCGCAATGGTTAAGTTTCCTGCGTTCAATTTAATGGAAGGATCATACTTCTTCGTTCATCACCATTTTTGTGAAAACTTCTTCTATCGGAGACCCAAGTTTCTCTTCTTGGATTTTATAAACAATAAATTTGCAGATGCACATGCTTTGTCGGGCCTGGTAAAGAAATAGTTTCAAGAGTTGAAGGAGGACTTGGAAGAACCATTACAGGCTCGTTTTATCTTCAAGATCAATCTTATCGGCTCTACAAAATAAGATATTCTGCAACTTGTGTGCATCTTTCAATCCATTAATAGATGAACTCATTACTTGTGAGGTACTGATATTAAAGTGCATTAGCCACTCTCCAAAACAAGTGATCCTTTCTAGATGAGAAACCTTCAAGAATCCTTTAGAGGCTGGAGGTATTGAAACAGGTGAAATGGAAAGCAACTTCCCCTACAGTGTCGGCGGTGTTCCTCTTGATGCATGTTGCCTCTGATCCCATTTGGAGCTGTTTCAGGCCAGCCTATAAAGCCCAACTTTCAAAGGCCCAAATGGAAATGATAACAAGGAAATCCAAGGATCCATGAGGTTAGTCTTCTCGCTGTCTACATTGTTCTTGTACTCTTATTTTCCAGCATGCTTATGTTTTTTGGAAGATGTTCATTGTCATGTGCTTAAGATTCAGACTGCAATCAATTCCTCCCTTACTTCCATTTTACGTGACACTCTTTACTTTTCAATTTGTTCCAAAAAAAATTACACATTTCTATATATAGAAACAATTTAACTTTAAGCTTTCCAGTTTACCCTTAATAACGTGCTTTTATAGCCACAGAAATGTCATAACATGTTTAAAATCATAAGTTTCAGAAATCTTTTTTTCTTAACTCAGTACCCAGTCAAACAGTGTCAAAATAAAACAGAGGAGGAGTAATGTTTTTGGATGACTAATTACTATGAGTACATTTTCGGTCTGAATTTTGACTTATTTATTTTGAAATGCAGTTCACGACCTCTTTTATGCTACAATTTTGTCCTAGATATAGGAATCTGTCAGTGGAATGGATTTATTGCTTACTCTTTCCTGGTATTGCCAGTCTTTGCATAGATCACTTAGAGATGGTGAGCCCTAGGTACTGCATACATGGAACCAAGGTGCCCCTAAAGTAATGACTGGTAAGTAGAAAATTTCTAGAAAATAAAATGCTGGATACATAAGTCCAAATTAACTCAAAGAAAAGTCGAATTAATAGATCTAAACTGTTTTGCTCATTGTGTTAAAGGTGAATGACTATATGATTTTTTACCCTATTAGTATAGCTTTATCAGTTGTAATTGGTCGCTTACCATGTTTTTAAGTAACTAATTCATGTATGCTATATAAAGTTATCTGTGTTTTGCATTTAAATGACCTGATAAGTTAAAAGTATTTACACTATCGTGGATGCAGAATACGATCAATTATGAAGAAAAGCCTCTAGCAGTATAATATGCAAGATAAATTGTTAAGACAAAAGGAATAGAGGATGAAAGTTATAAAGATCGTTTTGGTAATCATTGATAAGCTTCCAAACAAGCTAGTCGTGGTGTTGTTACAAGTAGCAGCAAGAGCTAAGCTTTAAGTGAACTTTGTCAGCAAAAGTTAGAGCTCAGTGAGATGAGATAGAGCGTAATCAGGTGAAGTTTGATTATCCTTTGCTGAAGGAGGAGGCCCAAATTATAAAAATTAATAGGTCTCAACGACTAGCTGATATGGTTGAAACAATTGCTGAATTTAGGTGATATTTTTTTTAATCGCGGGAAATGGTTGCTAGACTAGATTCCGGTGTACGGCGTAGGTGGACCGCGGAATGGTAGGTAATAAGGATGGCTGGGTTGGCCATCTCCAGGACTTGTCGCGCTTCCAGGTATGCATGTGGGGATGGTCCCTCGTAGCTTAGAGGTAAGACCAAAATTTACCACTACCACCTTAGTGTGTATAAGTTAAAATCTTACGATAAGTCTCAATTCTTTTGGATTCCCTCTGAACCCACCCGGGCTCTTCAAGATGTTAATATGCTTAAGTTTACTTGCTAAACTCACTATTGTCTGGCATGAGTACCTTCTTAAAATTTGGAAACTTATACGTACTTTCTAGAACTTGGGAACCTCACGCTGTGCAGTTAGTTGATGGAATTCTTTTCTGTGTTTTCTTGAACTGCAGAAAATATGTAGATCTGACACAAGTCTAGCTCCATGAATGGTGAGGTATCTAGATTCAGTGGTTTATAATAAACAGGTCACGCCAAGTTCCTGGTTGTCTATTTACTTCTGATTACTTTTCTTTGGAGCAACACATGAGTTTGCAAAGTGCATGTGCCAAAGCCCAAAAGGCTGGTCGACTTAGGGAACTTACCAAAAATAAATAGTTCAAAACTTAAAATGGCTTTTTTAGGTTTGGGAACTCAAGTCATTACATTGCTTATTACTCCAAGAGAAAAGATGTTAGTCATAAAGTTTGTGAAATAATCTCTAGAGCTATTCAGAAACTTCTAATCATGTAAAGGAGGCGTGGAGTACAATTATTACTCGAAAATTATTAAACAATATACATGCTGGGGTCAGTAACAGAGTGATTGGTTGGTTACTCCCCATTGCACCGTTGATGACTACGCCACTGTGTTTTCATGGCCCCTTTATTTAAAAGGGGAGAAAGCAATAACAAAATTGAGCTCAACCACCTGCATAACCCCTCTATGACAACTTGTTCTAAATGCTAAGAATGCAAAACTAATCTAATATTTGAATTGGTAATCCAATTCAGTGGTGGACCTACATGAAAAAATTATTATTCATATAACAATACAAAACCCAACTATTAACAAAATCTGCAAGATTTTCTATACATAAAAGGTAGAGGACGTGGATTCTTTTAAAAAAATCATTCTTATCTGTTTGGTTTGATCCATCATTGGTCAAAAATTTTCTTTATGGAAATCAAACTTTGTGGATGTCTTGTGGGAAAAATCTAAAGCCAGCTGTCTTAGCTCTTTCGTCAGTGCTGGTGCCCCACAGTAGAAAACTCCTGCAAGTTTTAGAAAAGCAGTTTATTTGGTGTGACACGAACTTGAAAGTGATTCCGTTAGCTAGTGCCAATTGTTTTTTGAAAGATACTTATCCTTAAGTGCGCTTTTTCAACTTTAGTGTGGAAAATGTCACCAAAGTTGAAAGGTCCTCCAACACGTGAAAGATTGATATTTGCGCAGGTATGTGTTGATGAAGTTATTCCCTATTCTTTGGTTCAAACTTCAAACTATATATATAGTTGAAATTCTTAAAAATATATAAAATCATGGTACAAAGTCTTGAGTACATACCAACTCTTGCGTTAGTGTGATTAAGAGCAATGCGCTTGTAGACATTCCGCCAATTAGGTCTAGCAAAGTGAGTCTTAACCCTTGTTCCAGAGACAATATCTACGCCATTCTTGGCATGATTGATGGACTGAAGCATAGCGATGAGAGCAGAGCGAGCGTCACCCTCTTCATAAACACTTGTACAGTAATTGTGCATCTCTATCACTCCAGTATGATCCATTTCAGCTAACTCGTTCATTAAACCCTTGAACCAGTCAAATGAGCCTTGTTCTCTAGTAACCCAATAGAAATATACCCTCTTGCTCTTGAAGTTTCTTCCATTCCCTGACCCTGATTTTTTCTTTTGTCCTGTGGGGCTAGAATATCCATGTCTGCTCTCCAAATCATACTCTTCTTCCTCCATGGCTTTCATGTTGTTCACTATGTCTTTAACAATACTGATCATAGGGGTGGCACCAATTCCTAGACCTACCAACAAAATCACCTCATATTTCTTATAGTCTTGTGCTGGTGCTCCATATGGGCCATCAATCAACACTTTTGGGAAACTGAAATTTTAGCATTAAAGATTGAAATAATTTTAAACTGTTAACTAGAGCAAGTGATAATGAATAGAGTGGGAATATTTTTTATAAAAAAAACACGACTTTCATTTAATATGTCATATCTGTAAAATTCATGTCCATTATGATCATGAAGAATTTAAATTAATCTAACATTATTCGTACGTTGCGGAGAGTCTTGTCTTTTAAAGTATTCAATTTTTTAAAAGGTCAGTAGTATTTGAATAGTAGAATTCCGAGTATTATGGCTTTGTCAAAACGAATAAGTAAGGTAGTGAAAGTGAAGGTTTAACTAATCAATGCGCTGTTAAAGTAAATCGATTTTTAAGTGTTATGAGGGGACTACAGAATGGAAAGAGACTCACTTTAAGCAGTCAGCTTTAAGGAGTCCACTTCTCCCTGTCGGCGGTGGTTGGCACGCCTAATAATATAATGTATGATTAAGTATTAAATTAGTGGAAACATGAGTCTTATACTCGAATGTAGCACTAATATGCTTACCTCTGAGAAAACAGCTCTGAGCTTACTGGTCCAATCACCAAGAGTTCGAATATGGACACTGAGATAGTCATCCCCAGGCGCTGAAGTAATAGAAAATGGATGCCTGATATATGATAACACTATGTATCTTGAGTTAAAGCCAAGAAGAAATTCGATCAACCCTGATAAACGACGTGAGTAACTATGACTCTTTTAAGGTAGTCAATTGTCTCGCAATCTAATTAGTGACGTGCACAAATGGATTAATGAGATTCTCATTGTCCATATGTACTATCTAGCTAAACTACCATCAAGGGAATGGGCTTTGCGGAATCTAACCTACTATTAAAAGTCTTTTGCACAATTAATGTAATTTAACACATTTTACACCGTGAGGTCATTTTTACCTGTTACGATGGCTAACATATCTTATTTTCAAGATTTTGTATCCACATTTTAAGGAGATCCGTAGATATCCATTGGATAACCTAACTTGAACTCTATCACAAATTAGTTAACATACTATCAAGTTAATTATCTGATTGTGTTTGTAAATATTTTTTGCAACATCCGTATAAAATATTAAACTCAAATCAATATAGATAGAGGATATATGATTGATTGCCTCCTACCCTCCCCTACCAAATTAAAGAAAATAGCACACTAACAGCAGAAAGAAACAGGCTCTTAGTAATTAATTAATCATCATCACCTACCATTCAAATGGTGAAACTGCAGCACAGTTGACAAACATGTACTGCCCACTTTTATACTTGAAGCCCTGTGGCTTTGACATGTGAAGCGTCAACACATTTCCTGGATACACAGCCACCTAGCACCATATTAAGTGTAATAAATGTAAATTTCTCATTCGTTTTAACAACTTTGAATTTCATGAACAACTAAACTATATTCTGCATGTATAGATTTGGATTTAACTTACTTTCAATATTTTAACATACTTGATGCTTGACCTGAATGCCCTTAGTAATCTTTCACCAGAATAAAGTATGATTGGTATAGCCAAGTACATCCATGTCTGCCAGTGGGAAAATTAGTCCCATATTTAGTAGTTACTCTTCCAAAAACTGGTAGAAAAAATCATTCTTACATCAACAAAAAATTTAACTTGTATAAGCTTGCATTGTAGGTTACCTGCTTTATTTCCAAGTTACTAAGTTTACACATTATGGGAAGTTTTCAGTTACCTTTTAGCTTTAGGTGATCTAAAAGCTAAACTCATTAAGAAATTAGTGTTGCTTGCAAAAATATAAAAATCAAAGATAAGTAGACTAACCGTCTGCTTGTACCATTCCTTGGTCAAGTAAAGCTTGACACCATGGACTATGAGCAGAGTGTAGACAATGACAAAGAGGTGGTGGGAGTACCAGAAGGCATTGAAACCAGTGAGCTTGTTCAAGGGTCTTGGTAAACGGATTCTGTTCCTTCTGAACTGTTGGGTTGCTAGAGTGAAAGCTATTGCCATCAAAGCCACCATTATGATTCCCGTCACTCCTTCCACCCCCTTCACGAAATGCCAATAGTTTGTTGGCTGATCACCAAAGTATGGTTTCATTGGTTTATACTTTTCTGGGCTAGCGTCTAGAAGCCGAGGAAAATCACAAGTCATATGAGCAAGTACGTGTATTCCAACACCAATTGCGATTGCCACTGCCATCATCTAAACAACGCGGAAATAAGGATAAAAGGACCACCTACTTGGTAAAAAGTTATTCCGCCCACTATTCTTAGTTTTGTGTGATCTTGCCTACGTTGCTCATCTCAAACTTTGATAAATGAAAGGGCTTTGATTAGGTTGATAACTGGAAGGGCTGTGATAGGTTGACAACTAGCACAAATCAGTCAATTTATGATGAATTGTCATAATACATAAAATGTTGGGACTAGCATTGGATTGCGACGAGATTAAATGAAGTGTTATATAGACGACCCTCATCTTCTTGGGATTGAGGCATAATTGTTGTTGATTATACTATATGAGTGAGCCGAAAACTAAAAGAGAAGACAGAGAGTAACTTACTTTGTGAAAATTGAGGTTATCATCAAAGGGAAGAACAGCAGCTAATTTGGTCTTGTTTCGAAGCCAGGTGATACTGTTTCTGCAGACTGGGAGTAAAATCAGTGCCATGTTGAGCTTAAGTATCTCAGCAGCCCCCTTTGCCATACAAACACAGTGACCCATGACGTCAAATGCTGCTCTGTTTTTGTACTGGACATACTTGTAAGAAAATAGCCCAGCCATGACACCAATCCATAATAACAGTACCCAAACTCTTTGCCAATTGTCCAGCAAAAAGTACTTCAAATTCTTATAACATCTTTTTATGGGATTAGTCTCCAGTGTTGGCTTAAGCTTCATGCTTAGCATATGACTTAGGTTCCTGTTCAGGCCTTTTCCTGCATCTGATTGCTTTGGGGCTTGTAATAAAAGCATTTCCAAGTTCTCAAGCTGCCAAATCAGATGATCAACAGTTGAAATGATATTTATTTTCAAATTGAAATTATAGAACATGAAATAAAACTAGTCTAACCATGATGTAGCCCTTCTGGTCGGGGTCCAACTCTTCCATGATCAATGCTGCGTATTCTTCAGCTTGTTTCTGGATGTTTGACAGCTTGTTAGCAGATGCGCTTAGGGTAATAATCTGCAAAAAAAGGGGGATAAATTTGTCAATAAGAATCTGCCATTTTCGGCTTCTAAGGTCAAGCTGAAAAAGACCACGTTGGGCGAAGTCAGCCAAAAGCCACTCTTAATGTAGTGTGATATAAGTTGTTCTAGGCCGAGCTAACACGGTTTTTCCCATAATTTCTTACCTCATTGAGGTCTCTACACCTTATATATAGTTTTGTTTTTTTCAACTTTTTATGCAGAAGTTTATTCACACACCCAACAGATCGCAGCACTACTAGATTAGATAAATATGTGAAATTCCAAATACCTCTCTGACTTCTTCTTCTGTAATTCTACCATTTGCATCCTTATCAACCCTGCAGTACATCCCTCACAAAAATTAATTGATTTGATCGAACAAGTACTTGGTCAAAAAGACGTAATATCTAATTATAATACTTACATGTCAAAGAAGGTCCGAAGCCGAGAATCAAAGCTCTGGTTGGCAATTTGGTCCCAAAACTCTTTGAGCTGCTCTTTGCTGATGCAATCACTTGTTATATTTCTCCTCCGAGCTAGCGCATCAAAAAGCTCTAGTGCAAATTCCTTAGATTCCCTATTCATTCCTATCATTGAAAATCCATAAGGATATTTCTTCTTTTATTTTTTTCTTCAAATAACTAAACAAGCTCAAGAAAATCAAATTTACAAGTTAAAACATGAAGTATTGAACAAGAAATTATGAAAAAAAAACATGCATACTTTCCTGTGTTGTTGGAACTCTAATCCTTACGCTCTCTGTGTATTTAACATGTTATTTACTTTGTTTGAAAAATTACCTGTTTTAGGTAACTTAATGATGTAAAATACTTTTACACTGCCAGTACACAAAAGCTAAACTCAAATCATTTTACCTATGCATTCTCCAAATTTTGCTCGAGGAAGTAAGCCATCTGAGGTGGCGGTGAGCTCGTCGAATCGCTTCTCTACAGTGGCCCATCCAGAGCCACCATCAGTCTTGCTGATAAATTTGAGGCCTTTGAGAGCATGCTGAGCTGCTGCTGAAGTCCTATCAAAACTCCGAGCAGGATGCGGTTGTCTCTTAAAAGAAGCCAACCGCATCCTCATCGAAGTATTTCTGAAAATTGAGGCCCCAAAGCTGCGCTTCTTCTGCAGACTTTTAGCCAGTGCCTCAAGCTCAGCATCTTCTGCTTTAGTCCCTGTCGCATTTTTGACACTCTGGACTGTCACGGCGTCGTCGCGGACATCAAGGGTGATTTCGACATAGTTGTCATCGTTAGATGTGGTGGTGTTCAACGGACTATTATTATCACTCTCGATAATCTCCCTGCCAGAGTGGTGATCTTCGGGATTTTGCATTTTGATGACAGACAGAATTGGGTGGGGGATGGGGTTGTAATGAAGAAATTAATGAGCAAAAAGATTGTATCATCAAACACTACTAGCTCATCAACCCTTTGTTGGAGTATTGGAGGAAGACATTCAATTCTTGAAGTGAAAGAAAAGAGCAAAACAGTCAATGATAAAGAGGGAAAGTTAGGTGTGTGTAACATATATGGATGAGAAAAATTAAAAATAACAAGACAAAAAGTTGGCATATAGGCATGTATTTTTGAAGAGCTAGAAGGTCATGGATGTTTTGACATGGGAGACCTTCCTTCTTACCCTTTTAGGTAACTAAATATGTGAGTTTCTTCGTTCCTTTCTTCAAAATTTTCTGGTTCCTAACTAGTCGTCTCAGTAGAATTATGGAAGCATCCAAGGCCAGCAAGCGAGCGTACGCCCTTGTGCGAGTGATCGTGATAGAGTTTATATACACTGATAGAATATAATTCCTTTGGTTTTAATTTGTTTGTATGGTTTTAACTTGAGATGAAGTATAGAAATTAAGGAGAACTTTTGAATCTTATGGTCTTAAACTAAAAATATGTATAATATTCCAAAATATTATTTAAACTTGTGGTCTTAAAATGTTATATGAAAAGTTAGAATTAATGAGTTACCAGAAAAGGAAATAGATATTATCTTTTAAATGGATTAAAAAGAAAAATAATTCAAACAAATTAAAATGAAAGGAGTATTTTTTTTATACTATCAGGTAAAGTTCGACCTATAACAATAGATAGTTTTGTGTACTATGTTATGGTAATGTGAAAAGATTTATAACTTGATGTGATTACTGTTGTAGACTTCTGGCATATATATGTGTGTGTTTTGTAACTATTATTTTTGCAATTTTAGAGCATATATAATTAGTATCGGAGCCACATGTACTTAATTAAAGAGTGTCTCATCGAAAAATTACACTATTAGTTAGGTAAAAAATGATTTTTCTTCATGTATATGCATTACATATTTACACCCCTTGACTTCTTTGAAGATTTACTTCTTTATATTTTAATCCTCTCAGTGAAAATTTTGATTCTTATATATTGCAACCTGGATTTGAACTTTAAGGCATCTTAAAGCAAAAAGAGTGTATTTGAACTAAAAGAAAAGAGTGTGTATTACATACTATTGTTTTTGGGCCTTGTTTGCAAGATGATGAGATAGGACCCTCATGCATAGTCAAGTTATTTCAAAATTAAAAAACGTGGTTCATTATATAATTTCAGCTAACTTCAGATTAAAATAATAATAGAAAAACAATTATTTAGCCTCCATTTCCCAGCTTGTCTAGTCCTCTGAATTATTTTTATAATTCCACCTACTTCAAGTTACAATAATTGAACCACCAATGCATTTCATGAATAGGAAAAAACGGGTTAATTACTCGTTACATTTTTAGATTTTGGTTCTTTTAATAAGAGATTTGAAAATAACACAAGCAATTTTCACAATATCATTTTCTTTGATTCAAACCATAAGTGGACCAATTAACTCATTTTAAAAATGACTTTTTTTCAAAAAAAAATACTTACTCATACGCACTCATGTTTTAACAAAATTGATGAATTTATAATTGGTTTTCTCTCTATAAATATATAGATATACAATAGAATTTGGTGTAAATATAAGGTTTGTTAAGTTATTTTCCCCAGATATGGTGGTGCTTTTAATGTAATTCCGTCTTATTACCAGCTAACCAACTGTTTCTTTCAGCTGAATAGTACTCGCTCTATTCTATTTTAATTGCTAGAATAAGATTTGCACATCTATTAAGAAAAATTTAATAGGGATAGTAATTTAACTAATATAACCCTATTAATTTTTTAAAAAAACATATAATAATAATTCTTTTTACATTTTAGAATGACTTTAAGTACTAAGGATAGAATTGGAAAAACCTGATCAATTATCTCTTGAATTTTGAAACTAGCAAGTATTTTTAAAAAGTTAATTTTTAGTATATCTAACAATTAAAATGGAATAGATGGAGTAATCAATATCATCTTGTTCCTCGATATCTTCAGTAAGATCTTACCTTGTCTCAGAAGTGACAAATTAGAATTCTATAATGGAGTTTTGACATGCAAAGTTTTCAGCAAATATAACACGAAATAGCAATTTTCTACTCCCTCCGTTTTAAAATAATAAGTAGTATTGTTAGTTTTGGGCATACTCTTAAACAAACTACTCATTCCTAAAAAGAAAAATATATTTTTATCCATTACTCCTGATAAATATCTTGAATAGGATGTAACTCTTTAATAATTTTTTGGTTATGTAAAACTCTCTCCATTTAAATAAGGGTAAAATTGAAAGAACGTCCTAATGTCTTCTTTATTATATAAAACACCACTTATTTCGAAACAAAATCAAAAGGCTAAAACATCACTTATTTTAAAACGGAGGGAGTACCATTTACATATTTAAAGAAAAACATCTAAATTTATTCTTAAACTTTGCGAAATAATTTATCGTTAATAATTCAGGTCAAATAAACTCTTACCGTCAGGAAAATGACTCACTTATTTCCTTATTTTCAAATTGCATTGGCCAAGAGATTAACTAATCTCTATTATAGTGTTTACCACCAAGTAATGTGTTAAAGAAAGTAGTTGAAGATCAGGAGTTCCAGAAATTAGTTAAAACAGTTACTAAGTTAGTTAGGAAATTCTTTTAACAAGTAGTTATGCAACTAGTGGTTATGCAACTAGTTATCAGCCAAGTAATTGACATACTTTTAGTAGGCTCGACTAAACCTAGTGAGCTAAAATTAAAGCTATAAATAGAGACTTTCTTCATTGTAAAGTACTCACTTAAGAAGTTCAATGTAATGAGAATCACATTCACAGCTCAATATTAAAATACTTCTTCATCTTCTTACATTCATATCTTCTTTCTTCTTTTTTAATTTTTGATCATCTTGATCATCATCTTCTTCTTGAAATCTTCATTCATATGTAAGAATTCATCATCTACAACTCTTAAATAAGTTCATGATATCAGAGCAACTGAGTTGTTCAATTGAAAATTCAACTATGCAAGAGTTCTGCCTCTTCTGCAAGATCTGGGAACTCTTCTTGTTTGCTCCAAGAATTCTGAAAACTTCTTACTTCAAGGTCTCTGAAATATTCAATGGCAAATCCTGTGAATCAAACTGTTGAAAATGGCTTTGTTGGTCAAAATACAGCCTCAACAACAATCGATGGCAATCATCCTCTATTCCTACATGCCTCAGATGTAAGTGGCATTTCTCTAATTTCTTTTAATTGACTGGTCCTAAGAATTATTTTGTGTGAAGTAGGTCCATGCATATAGCCTTATTAGGTTGGAAATAGGTTGGGATTTGTTGATGGGAAGTGCAAAAATAAGAGATTTGGGAAAGAGTTGTGGGATCAATGGGAAAAAGTGAATGTTGTGGTACTATCTTGGTTAATGAATAAAGTGTCTAATAATCTTCTTAGTGGCATTGTCTATGCTTCTAGTGCATCTGTTATTTGGGAAGAGTTGAAAGAAAGCTTTGATGAAGCAAATGGATCAAGAACCTTTAGCTTACATAGAGAAATTGCTACTCTATCCCAAGGAACTCAGTATGTATCTAGATATTACACAAGACTCAAGAATCTGTGGAATGAGTTTGAGGCATTAGTGCCTTCAATTGTCTGTAACTGTGTGGGAACCAAGGATTTCTTGGATTATCTTCAAAGGCAAAAATTGTATTAGTTCCTCATGGGACTAAATGATTCCTATATCCAAACAAGAAGCCAAATTTTCTTGATGAAGCTTCTGCCTTCTGTGAACCAAGCATATACCATGATCATCAATGATGAAGGACAGAAGGCTTCTACCTTTTGTTCTACTGGACTGTTGGGGGCTGCTCCTAGTGGATATGATAATGCTGCTATGTATTTCAAATTTGAATACAATAAGTACAAAAGGGACTATAATCTGCAGTATGATTACTGCAAGATCAAAGGTCACACAAAAGATAAATGCTACAAACTAGTAGGATATACCTCAAGTTTCAACAAGAAAAAGAAGGATAGTGGATATGGAGGTCCCTTTGCTTGCAATGTTCAAACTGAAATGTATGAAGGTCCATAGTGTCCCAACTCTAGTGGTTCAAAGAACAAAAGTGCAATCATCTTATCATTTGACAGTTCTAGTCAAGATCTTATCATGACAAATTCTACTGGTCTATATCAAAGGATGGAAACAAGTGGATTAGAACAATCTGGAGCTGGAGCTTGAGTTTTTACTAAGGATCAATATGAACAATTACTGCAGATGCTTAGCAGGAATAAGTACAACAACTTCACTAGTGCAAGTGCCGTTGCAAATGTAGCAGGTACCAGTAACCTGCGAGGTATGAACACCAAAGATGTTAGCACTGCCTTACTAGTATCTAAGATGGATCATAGATACAGGGGAAACTAATCATATGGTATCTAATACAAACATGTTAAATAAGACTTCAATAGCTAAAAATACAAATTCAAAAAAGGTATATCTTTCTAATGGAGAATCTCATTAGTCACTCATACAGGTACAAGTACTATTTCTGACAGAAACACCCTTAAACATGTGTTTTTGATACCCCAATTTAAATATAATTTGATGTTAGTATCCAAAGCCACCAAGAAGTTAAACTATGTTGCTTTATTCTACCCTGACTTTTGCATTTTTCAGGATCTCTCAAGTGGGAAGGTGATGGAGATTGGTGGAGAGGAAGATGGCCTCTACCTACTCAATCAATCTGGTTCTCATGCAGTAAAACTAGTAGCTAATGCATCTAAAAAAATAAGTACTAGTAGTAGTGATATTAGCCTATGGCAAAATAGGTTTGGACATGTGTCCACTTCCACCCTATTCAAGCTACTGTATGACAAATTTGATAGTATAGCAAAAGTAGTTAACAAGTGTCTTGTGTGTCCTAGTACAAAACAGACTAGGTTTCCATTTCCTAAAAGCAGTATAAGAAGTACATCTAGCTTTGATATTCTACATATGAACATTTGGGGACCTTACAAAGTACCCATGGACATAAATACTTCTTAACAATTCTTGATGACTATACAAGAATGACATGGATTTACTTTTTAAGATTGAAGTTTGATATGTGTGTTATTATGAAATATTTCCTATCTTACATCAAAAACCAATTTGATAAAACTGTCAAAATGTGCAGAATTGATAATGGAATTGAGTTTGTCAATGATGTATGCCAAACATTGTTTAAGGAACTTGGAATAACTCATCAAAGAACCTGTGCTTATTCACCCCAATAAAATGGTGTGACTGAGAGAAAACATAGATATATATTAGAAGTCACAAGAGCTCTTAGATTACAAGCACATAATCCTATAAAATTTTGGAGACAGTGTGTTCTTACTGTTGTGTACATCATAAATAGACTATCCTCTTCAGTGATAGGGAATTCAACCTATGAGAGATTATACAATAGAAAACCTTTTTTAGATCATTTTTAGAGTATTAGAGTGCTTATGTTTTACTAAAATTATGAATCAGATTGATAAATTGCAATCTAAAACTAAGTCTGCTGTATTTAAGGGCTATTCAGAAGTACAAAAAGGATATATATTGTATGATATGGATAGTCATATGTTTTCAATTAATAGAGATGTTATATTTAAGGAAATTGAGTTTCATTTCAAAGTGTAGAATATTAATATCCCACTCTTTACTCACATTAACTTTTCTACTGATCTTACAAATGATGAGAGTTCCTTTAGAAATAGTGAACTACAGTCTGTTGAAACTGTTACATCAATCACAAATGGTAATCCTATAGAGGATCTTACTACAAGGGACTATGACTCAGCAGCTCATCTTCCTAGCATACAAGTAAATACTAGCCAAATTGATGCAGTTGCCACAAGACAGACTAGGTCACTCAGAACTTCTACAAGAGACAAACAACCTCCAATCTAGATGAAGTATTTTGTGTCTCTAAGTTCTATTCAGGACACTAAATATGAAATAGCTAACTATGTGCCCTATGAACAACTGTCATCTAAATACCAAGCATACTTATTTGTGTTTTCTTCTATTACAGAGCCTAGCAGTTATTCTGAAGCTATTAAGGATCCTAGATGGATACAAGCAATAAAACTAGAGAAAGAGGGCTCTCTAAAATAACAATACATGGACCATAGTGGAACTACCAGAGGGCAAAAAACCTATTAGTTGCAAATGGATGTACATGATTAAATGCAAGGCTAGTGGTGAGATAGAAAGGTTCAAAGCTAGGTTGATTACCAAAGGATATAGTCAACAAGAAGTGATTGATTATCAAGAAACTTTTTTACCTGTTGAGAAAATGGTCATTGTTAGAACAGTGTTGGCAATTGCAACATCAAGAAGCTGGCGCATATACCAAATGGATGTTTATAATACATTCCTACAAGGTGATCTACATGATGAAATATATATAGAATTACCCCAAGAATTTCTGAGCCAAGGGGAGTCTAAACCTGTATGTGAGGCTTACTAAATCTCTATATGGCTTAAAGCAAGCACCTAGGCAATGGAATGCCAAGTTAACAGAAACACTTTTGAAACTGAAATTTAGCCAAAGCCAGCATGATCATGCACTGTTTACACAAAGAACAGAAAAGGGCACTACAATAATCCTAGTGTATTTGGATGACATGTTAGTAACTGGATACAATCTGGAGCTAATCAATGAAACCATAGTTGTACTACATCAAGTGTTCAAAATGAAGGATTTGAGTGAGTTGAAGTACTTTCTTGGGATAAAATTTGCCAGAAGTGATAAAGGCATATTGATGCATCAAAGAAAGTACTCTTTGAAACTTATATCTGAACTGGGACTATCAACCTCCAAGCCTTCTTACTCCCCTATGGATATAAATGTGAAACTTACAACTAGAGAATATGATGATCACAAGAATAGTAACACTGAAGATCCATTATTATCAGAATTACTCCCTACCAAAAGTTGATTGGCAAGTTACTATATCTTACAGTAACAAGGTCAGACATTTAATTGAGTGTGCAAACACTGAGTCAATACTTGCAACAACCTAAGAAATCTCACATGGAAGCTGCTATGAGAGTTGTCAGATATGTTAAGTCTCAACCAGGACAAGAAATCTTGATAACAAGTAACCGTATTGACAAAGTATCTGCCTTTTGTAATGCTGATTGGGTAGCTTGTCCTAATACCAGAAGGTCAGTATTTGGATTTCTAATCAAGTTAGGAGATTCATTAATCTCCCGGAAATTCAAGAAACAGACAACGATCTCCAGGAGTTCTGCAGAAGCAGAATACAGAAGTATGACATCAACAACTACAGAACTTATATGGATACTTAGCTTGTTAGATGAGTTAAACCTCAAGATCAGTTTACCAGTCAATCTGTATAGTGACAGCAAATCAGCCATGCAGATAGCTGCAAATCTAGTGTTCTATGAGAGAACAAGGCATATTGAGATTAACTGTCACTTTGTTAGAGAGAAGATACAACTAGGGCTAATCCAACCTCAGCACATTCCAACAAGAGATCAGCCTGGTGATCTAATGACCAAAGGATTAACTAGAGTACATCATAACTATCTTACTTCCCAGTTAGGTGTGTTAAGCCTCTTCATGGCACCTAACGTGAAGGGGAGTGTTAAAGAAAGTGGAAGATCAGGAGTTTTAGAAATTGGTTAAAACAATTACTAAGTTAGTTAGGAAATTCTATTAACAAATAGTTATACAACTAATTATCATCCAAGTAATTGGCATACTTTCGGTCAGCTCTACTATATCTAGTGAGCTAGAATTGAAGCTATAAATAAAATCATTTTTTTCATGATAAAGTACTCACTTAAGAGATTCAATATAATGAGAATCACATTCATAACTCCGTATTGAAATACTTCTTCTTCTTCTTACATTCATATCTTCTTTCTTCTCCTTTAATTTATGATCGTCATCTTCTTCTTGAAATCTTCATTCATATGTAAGAGTTCATGATCTACAACTCTTAAATAAGTTCATAATGCCATAAGTTAAAAAATGAGAATTTTCAACAAATATTTGATTAAATTTACTCGTCGATATTGATTCTATCGAATTTCATCAGAAATATCTGTCGAAAATTTGCATTTATTAATAGTGGCACACGTAGCAAAATTTAAAACCGCCAATAAAATATTCAGGTAAAAATTTGACCCTTTTCTCTTTTATCATTTATTTTCAATAAAAAAGTTTAAACCAAGTTACATAATCTGTGGAAATTTCCGCTACCTTACACCCAAACTACAACTTTATTTGGCACCACTTTTGTAACTTCTTTTCAAAAAATAAAAAAAGGAACCTTTTTAGTAGGCCAATTAATCTGAAATAAATGTTTAGTTTACCGAAAGTAATACTGATATAATAATTTATTTTTATATGGTACTATTAGTACATGGATAGCTAATTGATTTCTCTTGCTATGACATTTTCAAATTTATTCAATCATATTGTGTGGTTACAATCATTTCTGTGGAGTTTTAGAAAAAGGCAACTTATCTAGAAAAGGGAAAAGATAAAGATCGGACTAATTTATTGATTCTTAATTAATAGATTAGCCTTTTGTTAATTCTTCAATTATTGAGTTCATCGCAGAGAGGGAAGGAAACGATTTTTTTTTATGACCTCTTATAATTTGAATTTAAAAAAAAAAATTTAAATGTTTTATGTGTAACATAATAATTCCTCGTAAGAAAAATTTAAAATTTAAAATAAATTATAAAAAATGACAAAATTATTTAGATCGAGTCGCTTCAAAAATAGTTCAAAGTCTTTTTTAATTAAAATTAATTGCACTCTACTTTTTCACTTTTGGAATATACATTGACAGAGAAGAAAAAGGGAGTAGTATCTTATTAATGTTATATATTTCCATCAATTCCACAAACCATTCAATTGGAAAAAAAAAAAGGAGGAGAAATTAAAGTGATTTGAAGATTATACTAGGATAGAATAATATGATACCAAATTGAACCCTCTCTTTAATTTAATATATTAAGTCGTTTTAGAACTATTAAAATATTTGTAGCAAAGAATAAATATTTAACATTAAATGGAGGAAATAAACAATTTATGTTAATGTCTCCCTTTAATGATGTTAAGTCACAATAATAATTATGATATGGAAATTTCATGTTTGAATCCCAATCACCAAATTATTCTTGGGGACAACTTTATCTCAAGCATGTGCTTGTGAACTGCTTTTCATATCAAAATAATCAACGTTGTACTGAAATATAGTTCTATAAGTAAGGTTTAAAAAAATTAAAATGTCACAGACTCTATTGTTATTTTTTGAATAGAAAATTATTTTTGATAGATTTTTAATCTCGATTTAAAAAAGTTATTTTGACTAAAGAAAAGAAGTAGCAATTACCGGCATACAGAAAAAAAGGAGATATTTTGTAAATGAAATAAGAAAAATATTCATCATGGTAATTAACCAGAATGCACACTAAATAAATATGTTTTATGATGGGATGTTGCCAATATGCTTGATAGACTGTGTTGGGACCATATATCCAACGTTTGTACTTGATCTACATATTTACTTGGTAATAAAATTCTTTAATTACCAAAAAAATAATATCATGTTTTGTGATATATAATAAAAATTCATTACAACATATATTTCTTATAACATTATTTATTATAATAGTCCTGATATTTTTTTTAAAAAAAAAAAATTTTGCATGTTATATTTTACTTTTTTATAATATCAAACAGCAGTGACATTTATTATAGAGTTACACTTTTTGTAAAAAAATTTATTTATAACAGTCATAATTAAATATTATATCATAATATTTTGTAATAAATATGGTATGTATAAAAATAAAATATATAATATTTATGATAATCATCATTCATTCATGCACATAGTAAATTTCAAGTGTAAGTATATAAAAGAAAAAAATTATATTTAAATAGTGTCTATCCGTTATGGTCATAACTTCAGGAGAAAATATTATTAGTGTTTGCGTATTTTATATTCATACTCTTTTTATTTTTTTGGTTAAATTGATTAGCAAATAAATTCTACTTTCATGGCACACAAAATCATCAAACTAACCTTTTTCGTATTTTTGTTTATAATAGCTAAATGACATCTAAACGTCAAATGTCAGTATACATATATAATAGCACCTCATTATAGTAGCCATGGGCGAATTTATGTATTAATTATGAGGCACGAGAACCCGCGGTCTCTCGGTAAAACTAGATATTTTATGTATATATTTTCTAAAATTGGTATAATATTATATGCTGACACCCATGATATAAGAAAGTCAAATTATGCATTTAATTAAAAATTGAGTTATTTACCTCGAGTATTTGGTACTATAAATGACTAGTGGAGTTAATATTTTATATAAATTTCCACATATTTAGAATAAATTAATCTAACATTGGAGAATTAAATTTTTTGAATATGTTTAGTTGGCAAAACACTACTAAAAATAATCAAATTAGGATGCATAAATCATGTAAATTATATTTTACAGTAATACTGTATAAATGTAATGGATATTTAATCACTTTCAAATTTTACTTTTTAATAAGTTAAATATTCGGAAGAATTTCTTAAAGATCGTAAATTAAGGGGTCATTTGATAGGAAAATAAATAATTTCGGGATAATTAATCTAGAATTGAAATAATCTGCGAGATTGTTATTCTACCTTCAATGAGAAATAAGGAATAAATAGTCTAGGAATTAATTTTTGGATGGTTTATTCCTCGTTTGATTGGAGCAAAACCTTGGGATTACTAATTCCGGAATTAGTTATGACACATTAAGGGTAGGATAAAACTATCCCACGATAGCTTATCCGGAGATTTTATGTCAATCAAATATGAGATAAACCATTCAAAAATTAATCTCGAAATTATTTATTCCTTACTCCTTATTAAAGGTAGGATAACAATTTCAAATTATTTCAACCCGAAATTAGTTATCTCGGAATTATTTATTTCCCTACCAAACGACCCCTAACTGTATAATTCAAACACATACAAATATTTTTTTTTTTAAAAAAGTATGTTGAATTTAAAATATTTAATAAATATGAAATAAGGGAAAATAAAAAATTATCAAATGGAACCAACGGCTAGGGATGATAAATGAAGCCGTGCAGTTGTGGAGTAAATCTGTGAGGGTTCGTTTAGTTGGGAAACAAGTCATCTTAAGATAGATCTACGAAGACTTTACCTCCGCATAATATAATTTGTTATTTCAATCCACCCTGCCTCTCTTAAATTCATTAAGGTTGTGATGCAAAGATAGAAAGTGACATCTTCAAATTTAAAATTATATTATTGCAGGGGTGGGCATAAATATTGAAGAATTGAAAAATCGAACCGATCGAATTAATTTAATTTTTCGGTTTCAATTTTTTCCGGAAAGTTCAATTTTTCAGTTTGGTGTTCGATTTGAAGGTCACAATTCTTCGATACACCGAAGAACTGAAATTTTATTAATTATATCTTAAACTAATATTTATATTTATGTTTTATAAACACAAGTACCCAACCTGTTTAAAATTTAGACTTTCATTTCATTATTAATTTAAGTCATTTAACATTTAACCCAAAAATCTCAAAATTCAACCCAACATTTAACCTAAATCTTCAATTCCTCATTCCTCATACTGCTAGTGCTGCTAGCTGCTTGCTGGTGCACTTCTCACAAATAAATTGAGAAATGTGTATAAGAGATTGACTCGACAGTCGACATGGTACATATATATCCTGCAAACAAGCAAGAATGTAGCGATGGATCTTTAAGATGTTCCATGTTTTAGCTGAATAAATGCAAGAAAATGTGTAAATCAGAGATGAATTCAAAAGCTGTTCCATGTTCCAACTGAATACTAAAGGGAAACAGCACTGCTGTAGTTAAACAATGATTGGTTGCCTCAACTTTTCTGTCCATGAGTAGAGCTCATTTAAGATTCACATTTTCCATAGGAATTTATCACCCATTCACATTATTTACAGTATGACAGGTCCTCATTCAAATAAAATAAATCAAGCTTTTGCAAAATCAGAGTCAGAGCCACCACAATGTCCAGTAGCATCATAGATGCAAACCTCCATCAACAACTCTGACAATAGGCTTTAGTGAAACAATGATTGGTTCGGTGTACGGTGCACATTTTTTAAAATCGAATGTCCACCCCTATAAATACTCATATAGTTTTTAGGAAGAGCAAACTAAACCTGCAATAGCATAGAATTAGAAACTTTTTATTTTGATCTGCCCCGCACGGCCGCATCGCAGGAGTATGCTCTGTGTTTCGGATCGGAATACCTGAACCTCGGGTTAGAAGAAAGATTATTCTTTCTCCATTATAAAAATAGAGGTCAATTGGCGTTTGTCTTAACCCGCCTCATACATGCATTGTTCATTGCCATCCCTAGTCCAACACAACCGTTGGTTCTAAACATCTAGGAAGTCTAATTTCATTTTGGGCCACAATAGGAGAAAAAGGTAGCGAGCTCATATTCTTTTAGCACTAACAACCAGGAAATTACCCAATAACTTAGGAAATGAGGGGTTTTAAATTTTTGAATCCCGTTTGTCTGTTAGTAAAACTTTAAGATCAAAAGACAAAAATTTGTTGATATTGAAGTTTTGGCAATGGGAAATTGAGGTCAAAAGTTTAAGATCGTTCACTTTCAATGTCATTCTTACTAAATCATCCACTCACAATCTTCTAGTAAGAAACATACAAAAAAATAATATTTGCTGGAATATTTTTCGACTCTATTTTTGAAAAATAATCAATGTTATAATATTTCAAATTCCACTAGTGAAATTTGATGACAATGATGTGAAATTTACCAATAAAATTTGAAACCTAATTACATAAGATGAAAAGTGGTTATCTGTGATAGTTCAATATCTCTCACAACAGCTAAAGATTGGGAGACATGAGATTTTGAGTGTTCATTACTCTGTTATGTTACCCCCTATAAGATTCTACAGCTATTTATTGTGGCCTTTGAAATTTTGCAAACATGAGTCTGGAGTTTTTGCAGATTCTAACTTTCGAAAAACTTACAGATCAATTTTACTAGTAGTTTTGGTTTTGTTTTTTTTTTTTTCAAAAGCAACTCAAACTTGCAGAGCTGTATAAAAAACTTCAATTTCTTTTATTTGCAACTTTGTTTTTCATATTTGTTAAACCAAGGTGTCACGAGCCCATTTCTTTTGTTTCTTTAGCTTGTTCTCCTTTTTTTTTAGAAAAAAATTATGTTGTATAGTCCCTCATTAAAATAATAGTTAGTAAATACATATTTTCTTGCATGTTCGTTTACCCTAAAAATAGGTACAATTAAATTTATAATGAAACTTAAAGAATATGTGGCTAATTTGACATAAAAGATGAAATAATACAGAAATTAGATAACGAAATAAAAGTAAATAAAACAATAGTTTGATGGCATGTAAGTGGAACGATATGATTGATTCCTTTATAACGAATCAAGGATTCTTCCTTTGACAAAAGTGACAACGATTAAGAAACTAAGAAACACTTGATTTGATGCTAAGAACACGAATAAGAAAATCTTTATATTGATTTAAATATGTATTTTCATATGAATCGAAGCTCTTCTCTAGAGGGAGTGTCGTCCCTTTTATAGGATTTACGGAATCTCAAGGTTTAATATATGGCATTTATTATATATTGATTAGTTTTAAATGAAAAATAAATGACTTTGATGGTTGATGGTGCAACGGATGGCGTTGATTTCGAAATGACCGTGTAATGATTGTCTCACTTTTACTTTTTCTTTATTTGGATGCTTAGTCTACATCCGACTCCATTCTTCCAGTAAGTTGTAATACTACTTTATTCGGGATGTTGATGTGTATCGTTTGACCGACCATGCATTTATGTTCCACATGTCTCTTTCCAACTGACCATCGTATTCACCTTTTTAACACGTGTCCTCTTCCTAACTTGTCCACGTATCAAGCTTGTCTTTACCCTATACAATATTATTATATGATATACAATATATATGTAATTATTTTGACCGCTCGGCCAAATATGTAACTTGCCTGTATTTTTATGGGGTCGAAGAAGGAAGTTTTGCACAAATTGCCTCTATTTCGAGGTGGTTTTTACGTTTTATCTTCAAATCTGATGGTCATTAATTTTTGTTCGTACCACTCATTTAATGAAATTTTATCGACCAAAGTATCTTTATTTATCCAGATCTAATGCACTCGTCATAAGTTTAGAAAATTTTATCTCACTCGGCATAAATTTTATAGAAATTAAATTATATATGTGTCATAAGTTGTGTAGTGTTTTTCAGAATTTGTTGTAGTATTCAGAAATTCAAGTTATGTCTTTCGGGGCATATGTTCTTTATCATTTTTAGAGAGAAAAAATTTGGTAGCTACCGTTGAATGTTAATGAATATGTGGGTTTGCATGTTGTCTTTCTCTTTGAAAACACATTATGTCCTTCCGGCATATGATATAATTTGTTATGCCATTTACGATATAACTTGTGGGATATTACGGTATGAAAATATAAATTTATTATCCCATAAAAAATTGTTTGTTGTTTCATTTGAGAATATTTTTGACCACTTATTTATATTTAAAGTATTAAAAAGTAAAAATTAAATACTACAAAATTTAAAGGACAAAAATAAATACCACCTGAAAATATAGGTGAATTTGTGCAGATATATCTTCAACTTTTTAGAGTTGCCGGCTCCAATCCACTCTCCTAAAGTTAAAATACTAGCA
Organism: Datura wrightii; assembly: GCA_035772735.1. Lineage (NCBI taxonomy): Eukaryota > Viridiplantae > Streptophyta > Magnoliopsida > Solanales > Solanaceae > Datura > Datura wrightii. The sequence goes on along the minus strand of JASDFA010000010.1, from coordinate 158,002,227 downwards.
CATCATATTATTACATAAGTAGGAAGCCCTTAAAGTTCAAAGTTAGATTACAATTTTATCCCTATTAAATTTAAAATATTATAAAATATTTATTTATTTAATAATTATATTAAATTAGAAGTTTTATTATTAGACAATTAAACACTTTACAATGAATTAGTTCGATGAGAAATTAAATTTATTATAGTCTATTTAATTTCTTGAAGTATTGAGGATATATATATATATATATATATATATATATATATATATATATATATATATTATACTAATTATTTCAAAACCTTTTTAGTGAAAAAATGTAAATATACATCCAATAAAAATAATAAAAGAAGAAGTAAAAAAAAAGAAGAAGTAAAATCAGAAAAAAGAAAAATATGGAAGACATTTTCTTCTTCATTCTAAAAAAAAGTGGAAGACATTATCACCATAAATGTGAAACGTTTCGGGCACTTTGTTTTTCTTATTAAATAGGTTTAAAGATTGAATTCTCAATATATTTAGTGCTTCAATTTTTTTTATTCTTTTATGTTTATTTCTTGAACTATTTATAAGAGGACGTGATGGCAGATTCAAGTCAAAAAAACATATAGTGGTCGTGTTTTTATCCGCAGAAAGATACTTTTTCTATTTAAGTTAGGATTCTACTCTTCTTTCCTTCGGTTACCTTGGATAGTTGAGTGATTTTTATTTGAATTTTTTTTGATTTTTGATTATTATAGTTGAGTGATAATTTTAATATTATTATTCTCAGTTATTATCGTGTAAGTTTTATACGAATGAACATAAAATTTTCATGATATAATAAAAGATCTTTTAATGGTGTTTTTTCCCTTCTATTTTCTCCTATTTAAATATATGTTCTCTCTTATTTTTCTCATAGATTTTTGCTTCTACTATAATTTTTACTCTCTCTTTGATAAGATTGTATTTGTAATAATAAAAGATATTGTGTGTATAGATTTATTTTTTATCAGGTTATCTTTTTTTTTTCCTATATAACCAATCACTTTATTTACATTGTTATAAGAGATTTATATTTATCAGCATGGGATACACATACGTTGCACGTGTTCACACACTAGTCAAACTTAAATAAGGGAGGATGTGCACAAACAGCCTATTTTAAGGGGCCTTGTTTAGATTATAACCAGATTTTGGATCATTCACCAATACATTTAGCAGACGTTTAGACATGTAATTTTATATCGCGATATGAAATTATGCGATGAAATTAGCATTTTGACATGCGATTTTATCTTATAATTTCAAATCAAGAGATAAAATTTTAAATTCTTCAAAAAGCTTGATTTGAGATTTTAAATTACGAAATGAGATTTTTCAAATGCAAAATTTGACCCACAAGTTTATATTTTGTAAAAAAATCCATCATTTTATATATACCAACTATATCAACTATTTGTCTATACTACATTAAAAGTATGAAGGCTTTATAAATGTTGATTGAACTTTTTGCCCTTCATTAAAAAACTCCGCAATAGACAAAATTGTCATTTTCTATTTTTACCATTTTTTATTATTTTCATCATTTTATTTTACCATAGTAGATTTTTTATTTTTGACATAATTCTATTTGTTGTATAAATTTACAATAAAATTAAAAAAAATCATCTTTTTTTCTTTTCTGATAATCGTGAATTATTTTATTTTATTTTATTATTTGATTTTCTATTTTGATATGAATTTATTCATAGTGTAAACCTTTTACAAAATGAAAAAAAAAAACCCACGAAATTTTCTTTTTCCTCTTTCATTTGAAAACATAAACTTCCCTTTTTTTTCATAGTTACGAAGTTGTATTTCTTTTCCTTTTCGATAAATTCTTTTCCCTTTTTAATAATAATAATAATAATAATGTCTTAGTATTTTTATATTTTGATTTTTTTATTTATAAATTCTTCCACTTCTATAAAATAATTTATAATTGCATAATTTAATTCATCAATTCTTCTACATCAACATCTTTGATTTAATTTCTAACATGGTGTGTTTTCATGTTAATCTATTTTTTTTTTCATGTTATGAATTTTTTTATGTTGTGGATTTGAAAAAGACAATAGTAATTGTTATGCTAGCTCAAGCTATTTATATTCAAAATAATTTAACTTAAATTGTCTCCTTTAGTTGAGCATAATATTGATACTATGTTATCTTCTTTAATTGAGTATTATATTGATATTATGTGATTTAAGTTTTGTGTTATTTGTTACTGACATTTTTAATCTACTAATACATTCAAAAGTTTAATCTATTCAGGTAAAACAATCTCTGCATCTCATAAAATAAATCTTTATAAAATTATAAATTATTATAATTATAAGTCTTGTGCTCGATTTATTTTAGATAATCTTGCAATGGAATCTAAAAAGGATTTCGTGAACAAAATTGTGTCAATAATAACTTAAGGTAATATGATTCTCATTGAATAATAAAAGTCTTAGTAATTAAAGTTCGATTAGTAAAAGAGTATAAAAAGGGAACAAATGAAAGAATACGAATGAATGTAACGTTAGTTAACGAAAAGGTAATAACATTAGTCTCATTGGATAATAAAAGTCTTAGTAATTAAAATTCAATTAGTAAAAAATTATAAAAAGGGAATAAATGAAAGCATACGAATGAATATAACATTAGTTAACGAAGAGGTAATAATTCTTTTTCATATTATATTCTATACTTATATTATATATATATTGACCATTAAAATTTAATTTTTTGCAGGAGACAAAAGTTCATCTTATACTTTTCAATGATTATATCAAAAAGTGAAAAATATATTTACAACAAGACAAAATATGTTACATCACAGACTGACGCATTAATAGTGTTAATCATAATTTTGTATCAGTAAATAAGGAAATCGAGGTTGGATTTAATGACAATACTATTGTTTAGAAATACAACAATCACTTTTCTATTGTTATTTTTTCACATAATTTTGTTTCGTTTGAAGATGCAATACAATCTTCTAATGAAACAATCTTTGATAATTTCTTTAGATTTCATTAACTAATCTAACATTCAACATATGCATAATATTTTTCTCTTATTTACTTAACAAAATATGCTATGTCGATATAAGCTCGAAACTCCTTAGAAATATTGATTGAACTTTTCACCCTTCATTAAAAGATTCTACAATAGATAAAATTATCGTTTACTATTTTTCATAATTAGTTATTATTTAATTATTATAGATCTTTACTAATTTGTAAAAGGTAAAACTCCTAATATTTAGTATTTTAAAATTAACTAAAGTTTGTTTCTTAAATTTTTTCTTATTTGAACTATATTAAAAGTCCTTATATTTAACCTTTAAAATCAATTACAATTATGTTAACTTATGTATCAAACCATTATTTATTAAATTAACTAATGATTTATCACAATATTTTAATATGAAAAAATAAATTAAAGAGCGTAATTAAATTATATATTAATACGTGAATTCTTTCTTCTTCTTCTTCTTTTAAAAAAAATATATAATCGGAGAAAAAATAAAAAATACGCAACATACTTTAAATTGTTTCAATTAATCAAATGCTCTTGTTATTTATAGTTAAACCTACACTATTTTTTTCATCTCAAATTCATGTGAAATGTTTGATTAAACACATAGATTAAGAAAAAAGGAAAAAAATTAAGTTGAAATCATCTCATAAAAGGTAAAATGAAAAGTTTAAAATTAAGTTATTACTAAATATTTAGAGTGCGGAGCCTCATAGCGAAATATCATTTACCTTTTTAAAAATAGAATTCACGCGACAAAATAGTTATTTAATTATTTTTTTAATATTTAGGATTTGAAATTAAATAAATATTATCTATTAAATTCTTCCTTATTTGAAATATATAAAAAATATTAATATTTATATATACATATAATGCATGCATTTTTAAGTGCTTATGTAAAAGTGAACGATTTTTTTATCTTTCAATCAAACGATATTTCTATGATGTTTTTGTATACCAATAATTACACAAATTCGCGTACTCTCGATGAAGTATAAAGTCTAGCTTACCCGGAAGTAATCCCGCAGGAGTTTGGTTCAATTCCCGTTGGAGGGATTGGATATAGCCCGCTTGTATGACCCCTTCGTAAAAATCGTACCGCATATTTATCAAGAAATGATTCAAATGTGTTAATTTGGAGATGGTGAGGGGGTCTACAATTTCACCTGGGAATTGAAACAAATATTAGAACAAAATGAAGAACGAACTATTAGCTTGGATCAAACTCTTAAACATACTCATTTATCAATTTGAAATTCATTATTTTCTTTCTAAATGCTTATATTGTACACAAATAAATCTTTTAAATATTATTTATGCTGTTTTTATAAATTTGTTCTTATTAATATAAGGAACACGCGCAAGACGCATACTCTTAGACTAGTTTAATAAATGTAAACAAACTTTGTCAATTATTATATTTGACATAAATAATTTGCCAACTTTTGTACGTATTATGTGGGAGGATTATATTAAAGAGTAGTATACTACAACCAGTGACGGAGCTAGAATTTTCACTAAGGAGGGTTTGAAATAGATTTTTAAGTAATGTTAGGGGTTCAATATACAACATATGCACATAAATATCAAACTTGACCTTACATATACATACAGTATATTTTTTCAACGAAGGGTTTGGATGAACCCATTTCGCCATCCTAGTTCGTCCCTGACTACAACTCATATTTAATTTTATTTTTTATTGAATTAAAATTTAATCTTAAGTTACATTTTAAAAGAAAAATTGTAAAAATATATTATATTTTATTATAAAATTTAACTTATTTGATAAGATTGTATAAGAATTTGAATAATTTAGATCCGACGAAGTTATTATGTTTGTGTGACAAAAATATAAGTTATATGATTTCAAATCATGGCCCTTAATCGTTTCTGTGGGATTCATCCATCTTCTTCTCCCATGGAGCCTTAGCGTTTCGTTTTGAAAGACAACTAGTATCGGAACGCCCAAAAAAACTAGGTCTCTCTCCCTCTGTTAATATGTCCCTCAATTAAAAAAAGAACTACTTTTGAAGTTTTTCATCATCCATCACTCAACAACACAAGGTAAGTGATATCTCATTCCCTCATTCCATTATAATTGAAACATCATATTCCCTTTCTCCCCTAAAATCATGTGTTCTAGAACTTTAAGTGTGAGCTGACTGGTTTGGGGGTGAAAAGGACGGAAAATGTAAAATTTTTATTGTGCTTGATTGCTTAGGGGTTAGAACTATAATTTTCTATTAAAGAAGATACTTGGGTCTATGCTTGTAAGGTGTTTGATAAAATGTCTTAACGTTATTTTTGAGTGATTCTGTGGAGTCTTGAGTAGCAATTGAATAACTAATGATCATTGAGCTCTTGGTTATTCATTTTCACCAAAAATTTACAATAAAATAAAAGTTGAAGTTGGAGTGTCATTTTGCAACCACCTGCCGATGTCGGCACTGGCGTACTACCTGGCGAATCCCCTTGAATTTTTTTTTTTTTTTTTTTTTGCCTTTCTCATCTTTGTGTACCTCTAATCTAGACAGGTCTTCTAGTATAAGTAAGGCTCTTCCCAGGTGAAAACTTTAACCCAGGTAACACTTCACCTAGATCAAAACTTGTTGTGTCCCATATCCAATATCAAATATTATTAATAAAAATACTAAAAGAACAAAAAGAAATGAAAGATTTGCTTAATGTCCATAATTACTCTAATAAAATTCACGTGCGTGGCATTTTCGTATTGTTCTTTGTACAATTTTATATTTGATACAACTTTTTAACAAAAATCTAACTCTTCTAACTCTAATTTAGAATTGACAAATGTTTCTCATTGTTATTTATTTAAGCTTTATACTTTAACAATTTTTTGGAAGAAAAGTCAATCCTTCTCATCTTCAGTTAGACAAGATTTGGAGATAATTTTTTGTTTTAGTTTTCTGATCTCATTGTTTATTATTTTGCTTTCACCTTGAATCTCACAAGTTGCAGATGTGGCGTCAAGGTCAGAATCTTCTGCGGCGAGCCTCACTATCAAACGATAGCTGCAGTATCAGACAAATCATCATTGGTTCATCGCCATCATCATCGAGCCCAAGCGTGTCAATATGGAGGCGCAAGAAAGAAATGGGGAAAGAAGGTTTATTGGTAGCCAAGGAGCTTAAGCGTTTGCAGTCGAATGCTGTTAGGTTTGAGCGGTTTATGAAGTCCCATGTTTCTCGTCTGCTGAAATCTGACCTCGTCGCCGTTCTTGCTGAGTTCCAAAGACAAGATCTCGTTTACCTCTCTATGAGGTTGTATGAGGCCGTGCGCAAAGAGATATGGTATCGGCCAGACATGTTCTTTTACAGGGATATGCTTTTCATGCTTGCAAGAAACAAAAAGGTAGATGAAACAAAGAAGGTATGGGAAGATTTGAAGAAAGAAGGGGTGCTTTTCGATCAGCATACATTTGGCGATCTTGTCAGGGCTTTTCTAGATGGTGGATTACCTTCAGAGGCAATGCACATATATGATGAAATGAGACGCTCTCCTGATCCTCCTATATCTTTACCTTATCGTGTTATATTGAAGGGGCTACTTCCTTACCCTGAATTGAGAGAAAAAATAAAGGATGAGTTTCTGGAACTGTTCCCAGATATTGTAGTTTATGATCCACCTGAAGATCTATTTGATGAAGAAGAACGGAGAAAGGAGAGCGATGATGAGTAGAGTATGCTGTTGACTTGAATTCTCTCAATGACATTTAAATTTTCCTCTGGTCAAGAAGATAGTAGAATGGTAAATAGGGAGTGCTCTGGCGCAGATCATGAAATTGTTTAACCTACTGAACAGATGGGTGTTTCTGCCTTTGAGAATTTGAAAAGTGGCCCCCAGGAGAACCGTGAAAATTTGGAAATTTGATGCAGGTATGAGCTTACCTATAAAATCTAAACTGAAGGTTGGTTGAATGCTTCCTGATGAATTGGATATATCATTTTCTGCAATTTGTGTCGGAAGAGAACCTGCCAACTTTCTCGGTTTCTCCTTATTAAGTTTCAGTCTGATCAGAAGTTTATGAAGTCGTCCTGACATTATCACTAGCCATTATCACCATCTCATTTAGTTAGTTATTGAATGTTATGTTAGGATAAATGCTCTACCAAATAAACTAATATATGGATTAGTCATCCAAATTATTGGTTTTGTTATCCTGGTTCTTCAGACTTCAGGACACTCTGGTTTCTATAGTTCTATTCTTGAACTCTAGCAATATTTCATATAGTCACACCATGCAATTGATTTTTGAAACAATAAAAATATTTTGCGCAACAGTTCTTCTCTTCATCTTCTCATCAGGATCGCTACTTTCTCTCATTATCATCAGGGTATCGCTAGTTATGCCTTCGTTTCAATTCTTGCTCTAATATTTTTTTGTTGTCTTCAAAACTTCTCAATTTTTGGTCTACTGTTACTAAATGTTTTGGTTTTTGCTTGTTTTTGGAATTCCCTTGATGCTGTGCATGCTCATATGTGTCAAGTGAGAAACATAAATGAATTTTCAGACTTCTCTTTCTTTTGTCTTTTGTCTTCCTTTCAATCTTCGCAGGTTCACTATTAATTATTTTAACTTTGTGATCTTCCTTTCAATATTTTCGTTAAACTTCATCACCTTTGTTTTATTCGCCAATTGTTCTGTGAGTCTCTCTCTCTTTTTCTTCTTTTTTTTTTTCAAGTTTAAGGGAGGACGTGCACAAACAGCCTATTTTAAGGGCATTGTTTAGACATAACCACTTTTAAAAATTATTAAAAGTTTGACCTCGTGAATTAAGAATTCTCAGAGTAATAAGGTTTACTCGACCTGAATTTTGAGTTAATGAAACTTTTCACAGAAATCTTTCACAAAATTTTCAAGTAATGTTTTGGTTGTATTTAAACGCTATTGGCATAATGTTCAATATATAATCTAGTCATATTTGAATCGAAGAACCAAATCGTTATATATGCTTAACTTTACCTACACGTTGATCTGCAGTAAGTAACAAATTTTTAGAAGAAAAAAATTACCGCTACATTAGGACGAGCAATAACCCAGAAGCAATTATTTAAGTACCCTGTAATCTAACTCTTCACGTTCTACATAAGATTACTGAATCTGCATTGGGTAGGCCATCAGATTCTGGTGTTTGACTTTTGGAAGCTGGGACGGTGTGTGGGATTGGATTTTCCTTCTTATATGCCAGGAAAGAGTGTGCAGTGGGCGGTGTTCGTTCCTTTTTGATTTTGCCTCTGTTATTCTTGCTCACATGCTCTCATTTATTTTTAAAGTAATGAGCTTATATATGTGACTTATTAATTTATTGTAATTTTTTATACATTTTTACCTATAAATTTATACTTTACATTAAAATATTAAATTCAGATAAAATCAGATGTCGCGCAAAATACTTCGGACCTGAAGTCTTAAGTTAACAATGCCTCATGCGAGCTTTAGACCCCGGGTCTGAAGTTTGCACTGCGACGGGCGAATGTCAAATCCGATAGTTTGAAGTTTGTTTTGCCACTGATGTACTTTAGACCTACGGAAGTTGTCTTTCGACGTCCATGTAGGATCATGCATGTAAATTCATTTTGAAAGACAACTTAGTGTCGAAACGCTCAAAACTAGGTCTCTCTCCCTTTTAATACTTTTCTTTTTGATTTATGTGACGATATTTCAATGTGCATTTGATATTTTATTTTTTTCTAAAAAAATTGTAATCTATAATGAATTATATATATTTATGTGATTATAAATTATTTTTAAGAATAAAATAAAAAAAAATTAAGTTAAATTATTTTTAAATTAAAAAATATATGATTCTTTTCTAAATAGACAAATAGGGAATGTTAAATGTCGCGTACAATAGGACGAAGAAAACATAATTATAAATAATAAAGTGGATTAATAACTTAAAACTTAAATAACTAGGGAAAATGGCTAAAATAATATTTAAACCATGACTGAATTTGTAGTAACACATCTATATTTTATGGAAATTTAGTACTTCAAACTATTTTTTAAAGTATTCTTTTGTCATTTTCCGACATGACACAAGGCTACAATTGCAGAATTTGTACCCCACATATTTTTAAAAACGATAAATTCGATGGGTTGATGCCACAAATTCCCAGGATCTCATCGAAAACTTACAGCAGCTTGCCAAAAACCTACAAAAACGAAATGATCCCTCCGTAACCAGTCATTCATAATATTAAATAAATCATTTTCGTCTTTGGTAAACATACCGACGGCTATAGTCGCAGTGATCCTCCTATTCAACTACTTTGACCATTTTCGAGCACCTCATATCTTTTCCGGGGTGTCCAAAGATTCAATCATCATTTTCTGACATGACCTAAGCTAAATTTTGATCATGCAAATTGTTATACCCCGTAGAATTCCCGGCACTTAGATGACCTATTCGCACGTTGGTTAAGTATATTTGAAAGCCATACGTGCTAGGGAAAGGCCCGGGAAAAGATCGGACGAGAAACCCGTCGAATCATCGCGGGAGGAGCCGAGGCAGAGCCCCTCCGCGATGGCAGCGTGTCACGGAGGTGAGGCCTCCGCGATGGCTCCGTGACACGTTGCCCAAGTTCAGGCCCAAGTATATAAAGCCCCCACTTCGGTTTAAATCATTTAAACTCTTAAAAAAATTTCCAGAATAGCGCAGAGAACAGAGGAAAACGAAGGAAAATTAAATGTTTTCGTCCGATTACGCTGCCAAACGCTGCCCAAACTCAAATTAATCCCAGATACCCGAGTATTTAGCAGCAAAGAGCATTTCTACGAAATTAATTTCGCGAAATACGGCCGACGAATCGGCGAGCCACCGAACTAAAGTAAGTAGAATTGCTCTAAATTAATGTCTATGTGTTCCTAGCTGAGAAGTGAATACTTCTCCCTTCTGGACCGCTGAAAAATAGCGAGTTTTCGACCGTCTTTCGATAAGCCTAAGTTTAGGCTATAAACTATATCGAAAGTGACGTCGCTCTTTACAATAAAGCTGTATTTAGTATTGATTGACGTATTTAAAAATGCAGTTGGGAGAAAATAGTTGAAGTACCGGCCGAGCCTCGTCCGACGGACGAATAGTCGAAGATAAGGTATGTAAAGTTAGTTTCCTGGGCAAGTTAAGAAATATTGAGACAGTATGGTAATTTACAGACCAGTAGAATGTTCAGAAGTCGATTATTGTGTTATTATGAATATTGGTGCAATATGAGAAGTTTTGGGTTGTAACGTGTACGAGACCTATCTGCATGATATAGATTCTGACGTGAGTATTAAAGATTGCCCAGTATATTCAGTATGTGATGTAATATGCCATGTTAAGATATTGTTGTGTTTAGCTGGAACCTCGCGAAGTAGTACAGTATCCGTAAAACATTTCAGACATAGAATAGTAACTAAATAGAGTTTAGTAAGCATGTTAGAAATAGGAAATTATGTTAATACAGAAACTCAGTAAACAGCATAGCTTTCAGCAGAAACACCCTCTTGTATAGCCTTTGCTCTAGTACAGTTTGACAGGAGACTATATTCATATTTATACTTACCTGTCTCAACATGTATCAGACACCTACAGATTACTATTATTAGCTCAGCATGTGATTTATATGATACCTTACCCCTGTTAGCCTTAGCTTGTGAGATATACAGACAACACGACTAGTTGAGACCGTTGTATTGATTGGGGTTGGATTACCTAGCATCCTTGACCGCCCAGGGTTAATAGTTGTATCGACTCGTCCGCCAGAGGACGAGGATACGTCACTCTACAGAGTGATATGCCGTCCCGCAAGGGGACGAAGATGGGATGCCAGTTTCCCCATATTGTGTCTTGGTCGGCCCTTATACACCCCCGTCGAGCGGGTACGCCCGGGATGTTGATTTTAGAGTCCTTCGGACTCAGGTACAGTTATAGTCAGGGGCTCAGCGAGCCCAAGTGCATACCCAGGGACCGGCATGATGCTTACAACCACTATAGGAGATGGGATGACCGGGGTAGGGGTATAGATTCCGTGTTGATTGTACCTCCCGGCTTATGGGGGCCGGGCAAGGTTGTGTATGCCATGTTATGTTATGTATGTCATGTTATGTTACATTAGACATGAGTAGATTAGTAGTAGAATGATACGTCTCCAGACACGACACCTACTCCTCCCAGTATGGTGGAGAACAGGTACGACTTACATCTTCAGACATATCATCTAGTTCTTCCTGTTTCAGTTTCGTCAGTTATATTATTGATACAGATATCTTTTTCAGTTATTGCTTTACATACTCAGTACCAGCGGTACTGACGCCCGGTGGGGCGCTGCATTACTTGCCTGCAGGTACTCATAGACGAGCAGGCGATTCTACGTGACTCCTTGTCAGCGGTTGAGTATTCAGCTCCAGTCATCCGGAGGCTGAATCCCAGAGGTGTAGTTCAGTTCCTTTGTTGTATATAGTACGGGTAGGTCGGGGCCCTGTCCCGATCAGTTTTATTACTATTCCTAGAGGCTTGCAGTCTGTATATATCCCCTGTGGTCAGTTGAGCCGGTCGTGTGAGGCCGTGCAGTTGTTTAGTTATCAGTATTCTTGCTTTCTTTATGTTGGCCGTGTGGGGCCATAGTTTACCAGTAGTGGTGACCTCGCCGGTCACGTAACTTTTCAGTATGTTACGTTTGAGTTACAGATAACTAGACAGCATGGTGGCCTTGTCGGCCCGCATAGGTTTCCCTGAATTACCATGTTTCTGGTCAGCTGTTAGTACAGGTACAGAAGGCTATAGGCCAATGGGTCGGGGGCTGTGTTTACAGCCGTTATATAGCCCTTTATTTCCAGAAATGTGAGTTAGAGCCAGCCAGGCACCAGATGTGCCCAGGCTTAACAGTCCAGCAGGTCAGGTCCTAGTAGGGCACCAGGTGCCAGTCGTACCCCCCAAGGTGGGGTGTGACACAAATAGTGATTCACGATATTAAATTTCAAGAGATTCAACTGATTTATCCATAGAAATATCGAAGTGTGAAAGAGAGGGTATCCATTTTTTTTATTTGAAGAGCGTAAATGAATTATAATAATCAAATCATTTTGTCTTTTTGTCTTTTTATCACATGTGTGTGCAAACGGAGTAACAAAATTTTGATTTGTTATTCAGTTCACTCGATAAATATCAAAGAAATACTAAAAAAATTATCTAGGGGGTCATAGGACCCCTGTAAAATATGAGTGTATTACTGCAAATCCGTTCATAGTTATTAAAGTTATTTTAGACATTTTCCAAATAACTGAGGGTCCGTTTGGATATAAGATATGAAATCATAATCTGAAATTAGATTGGTATGAAGTTAGAAGTTTGAAATTTTGTGTAGACATGCAATTTGAATTTTTTAAGTTATATTTTTTCTCATAATTATGGAAACTCCACAATTTGTGAAAACTATAAAAAAAATTCAGCTCTTATACAATCTTACTAAATGAGCAAACCATAGTTCATTAGAAAAATATCAGAATATCTAAGGCGCTACATTAATAAATCACATATCTCCATATTCTTTTTATAAATAAATATCTGTGATTACAAACTTTTAAATACACATAATCTGATTAAAAAATTACTAGTCAATGATACTAATAACTAATTATTCTTTAATATAATTTTTTCTATAGTATAAACAATTTGTTTACGCCGAATAAATATTCTTTTACAAAATTTAAAAAAATGCGTCATTATATATATAAATTTATAAGTCAATTTTTACATTTAAGAAAATTTAAAATCACGAGTAGAAATTTCAACTCATGATGTCAAATAATATATTTAAAAGTTGATTTGAATTTATGATTTTATATTGAGTTAAAATTACATTAAGCTATTTTTTGACCTGCTAATTAATTACTCCGTACAAAGATAGAATAGAGTTTAGGCTGAGCTTGATCAACAAAGACAAAAGAGGACCACAGATTTGTGCCTGTCAAGTTGTTGATATATAAATACTATAAAGACAAATAAGAGGTGGTTTCCCATTAAAATGGCGGATATTACTAGAACGATCAACCTATCTCTTAAAAGCAGATGACTTTTCTATTTCTAGCCCCCCATAGCTTCCTTTTCTTAAATATCTTTGGTTTCTCTCTCTAGGACTATATTTCAAGAATAGGAATAAAGTTTCTACTTTTAGTTCAGATTTTTATTATTGAACTGAAAATGGCTGGGGCTATGGTTTCTTGTGGGAGCATTTGTGAGATGTGTACTAGTTTCAAAGTTATAGAGAAGCAACCCATTTCAAGTTCAGGCTTCTTTAATGGGTCTTTAGCTTTGAATCCAGTCCATAGACTGTACATTACACCCAAGAGGTAAGCTACATTTTTGTCTGAATTTGGTTATTTGGTTGAATTCCATCTAATTAGCTAATTTGTTTCCTATTAATTGTGGAATACAAATAATTAATAATTTTTCTAAATTGTAATTTTGAAATCTTACTTTCTCCCCCTAATCATAAGATTTGAAATGCGCACAGCTGGATTAATGTTGTACTCTTATCTGTAGTTGGTAATTTTCTGGCTAATCTTTTTTTTTCTTTTTTAAAATCAATTGGTCAATTAGGAAAGGGAAATTAATCTAACCTTGATAATATTTGAAGTAAATCTATGAACTTCCTAAAGTTTAGTAGTTATATGGACTTGGAATTTCTGTAGTATTAGATGGGCAACAGTTGAAATCAATAGAGTTTTGTTCTTTCAGATTAGCTTTATCTAGGAGTACAATTATTCCAAAAGCATCCGCGGCTACAGCTGTGGAGGTATCTAGCATACTAACTGATTGAAGTAATTGTTCCTTTTGTTTATTTTTATGTTTGTTCTTCTGAAATTGAAATATTTGTTTTTGATTCATGAAATTGGAAAAGCAGGATGGAAGTTCACAAGAGACTACTGCAGTTCCAACACCCAAAGTCATAATCGATCTGGATTCAGATCCAGATGCAACGGTCGTTGAGGTTACTTTTGGAGATCGCCTTGGGGCACTTCTCGACACAGTAAGAATCCGTTACTCTTACAATTCAAGTGTTGACCAGTACTGGTCTTGATTTGTGAAATGTGTTTCAGATGAATGCATTAAAAAACCTTGGGCTGAATGTTGTCAAAGCTAATGTCTGTCTTGATTCATCTGGGAAGCATAACACATTCGCCATCACAAAAGTGTAAGTTCTTGTTATGGTTTCCTTTATGCTGCTAGGTGATTTTTCCTGTTCCTCATGCACTTTCTTAGTCCTTGCAAACTATCAGTCACCAGTAATCTGGAAATACTTTCAGATAAATCCTTTATTATGGATATAGCAGCATTGGTTTCCTGATTGAAATTCTGATTGTTTTGCTATTGAAACTTGTTTCTAGTTCTACGGGTAGAAAGGTCGATGATCCAGAGCTGCTTGAAGCAATTCGGTTGACGATCATCAACAATATGATGGAATACCACCCGGTAGAAACTTCAAAAAGTTGTTGAGCTTCAGTTGCTTGATCCAGTACCTCCTGAGGGATTCATATATAGCTGCTTCTTCTTACCAACATAATTTCTGGTGCAGGAATCTAGCTCCAGATTAGCTATGGGGGAAGCTTTTGGTGCTTTTCAACCATATCAGAAGGTTGTTAATAGCCTTCATATGCTGTCCTCACCTTCAATGTGTGCATACTCCATCTACAAGATTATGCACGTTGTATTGATTATTTTGAGCTTCATGCGGGAGTCAATGTTTGTATTTATTTTTTTTGGGTGTGTGTGTCTGTTTTCTGATTATGCAAAGTTCCTGCTAGTCTTTGGATCTCTAGTCATGCCTAATAGCTTTCTTTCTTCCAAATTTGATACAGAAACCAAGGCTTGATTTACATAACTTTCATATCAACCATGTAACTTAAAGCTTACGTTGTTGTTTGTGCTGAAAATTTTCAGATTGACGTGGATATAGCGACCCATATCCATGTATATGACGATGGTCCTGAAAGAAGGTTAGGTCATACTTCCCTTTCTTGGTTTTGATCAGTACATGCTGGTAATGCAAGACTTTATGATCAACCTCATTAAGTGATCCATTGAGTGCACAACTTGAAGAGAATAGTAAAATGCCTCTATTTTGCAGCTTACTATGTGTAGAGACAGCAGACAGACCTGGATTGATAGTTGATCTTGTCAAGATCATCACGGACATAAACATTGATGTTGAATCAGGAGAGTTTGATACTGAGGTGAGGCTATTTCAGGAGGTTTTCCGAATCATTCACTAAACTCTTAGGTAGTGGTTGTGCTGACTGTAAGAAGAAGCAGCAGGCTAGCATAGAGTTGAAAATTTTCTTTTTCGTGCAGGGATTGCTCGCTAAGGCAAAATTTCATGTCAGCTACAGGGGCAAAGCTCTGATCAAGCCCCTTCAACAGGTAACCGACGCTAATTTGGAAGCATTATACATTTTCTGTCATTAGACCTTGGTAGCTTGAAGAAACTTATTGACAATTTTCAATCTTAAACCTTGCAGGTTCTTGCGAATAGCCTGCGTTATTTCTTGAGGAGACCAACAACAGAGGATGCAAGTTTTTAACAACGCCTAATAAGTGAGAACTCATCAATAGGGTTAACCTAGTATTTTCAATTATCAAGAATGAAGCTTTGCTGATTTTTGCTGCACCGATACATTCCAAGGTGTAAACAGAGAAAATATGCATGAAACCTCGGAATCATAACTTCAATACTTCAGTAACATTGTAGATTGCTACCATTTATACGTTTTCAGAGCAGGAAAAAAGCCAATTATCAGTTATCCTTCATAGATCACTGCAATTTTGAGCTGTCAGCTTCATTCACATGAAGGTGGAAGAGATGATTGTCCTACCAACGGAACTTAGTTGACAGAAAATGTACTTCTCTAGTATTGGTATATCAATCAATCATGGTTTCAATCAACAATGATTGTGTTCTTCATATGATCTGCAATTTGACGTGCCAGCTAGCTATTATTAAATAATTTAAAAGAACATTAGAAGTATAAACCTCATCTTTATATAACCCATGAGGAATAAGTGTATTTTTTTAAATTATCTTTATACAACACAACTTATGAGGAACTAAGTGTAATTTTTAACTGTTAGGACTCATAGCCTAAATAATTTTAGTTATAATTGAGGGGGTTAGAGGGATGTAGGATAATGAATTTTTGAGTGTGGGTCTAGATGAAGTGAAGATAAGGCTCTTAACTGGGAATGGATAGAAATATGGCTAAGGCACTGATTGAGTGGGAGAGGATAAAAGGAGTAGGCTATTTTAGAGACTTAGGTGTGTGGACCACTGCCCAGTTAGATGGATAAGAAAATCAATTGCACAAATAATCAGCATACGCAAAGGTTTTTTTTTTTTTTTTGGGTGGGGGGTTGGGGTGGGGGTGGGGGGGTTGGGGTTGTGTGTTTAAAAGGTTGATATATATATATGAGTGGTTACGGATAGGTTTTCAAAACAGACTAATTTATTACAGCTTGACATAGATATTATTATTTTTAACTACTACTCCTTGGCCTGCTTTCAATTCATTTTTTATTTCGATCGGCGACGTAAATATGATATAAGCCTATCTGCGCACTATTAGTTTGGAATCTTGTCTAGTCAAAATAGCCGCTACTCTGGTGGTTCGAAGGAGTGATATCTATCATCCAGGCACCTAAATAATCAAGTCAATTATTGCTCAAATTTTATGAATGGCATTGGCTTTCCACAATGCAAGGACTAACTAAAAGTGTGATATGATCAGCACTGAACATTATTTAATCATATATTATTTCTCACCATTCCTGTCATCATCATCTTTTTTTCTTTTTCTCCAGTTGGTTTTCATTAACGGTAGAAAAAGGAGATACTCCTTTGTATTAATTTATGCGACATATAATTCAATCCCATCAATAATGTTCATTTTTTTAATTTAAAAGTAATTTAATTTTATATTTTATTTTTAATGAGTTATATTGATATATAATCATAAATATGAATGATGTATCGTAGATTATCAGTTTTAATAACTTTTTTAAAATAAATTTTATGACTACATAAATTGAAACAGAGAAAAAACATAAAGATTTTGAATTTCCCGCCATAATTCTAGTATGAAAGCAAACTTTACTTTGAGAAGTTCTTTGTCAATATTTTAATTTTCTCTGAATCAAAGAGTCGATAAAAAATAATACTAGTTATAGAAATTAGTGACACACATTAATATAAAATCCAAAAACCTTAGTTAGTTTACTATTAATATAGGTGGGATGAGTAGCCTTTTGGTGTATACATTTAGAAGGATTGGGAACCAAAATTGTTTCGGCTCAAATAAAAAGACATATAGACAGACAAGACCCATACCGTGAGTTTGCTTACAAGATCTGGATCAATGCCCCATAATGTTTCAAACAACCTTTCTACTTCCCCCGTTATTTAGTTTTGTTGAATTTTCTATTGATGTTTATTTTTTTTATTTAAATTTTTATTAAATATTTATCAAAATACGATTTGTTATCAAATTCACTTTAATTTTCTATCGAAAATATCATCATCGTACGGGTAAAAAAAAAACTAATAATTTAAATGTGTTTATAGAATAAGTATTTGGTGATAGTTCAGATAAAAAATTTACGCATCTAATAATTTAAATATAATATTTAAAATATTACGGTAATTTAAATATATTTTTCACCTATTATTAAAATATATATATATATATATGGATATGGCCTTAAAATTAATCTTATCCCTTAGTGGAAGTAAGCTTCCATATCCTTCGGAACTAACATTATGATATGGTCCATCATTCTTCTATGCAGATGGGACGAATTTTTTTTTAATTTTAAAAATGATAGATCCTTAGCCTCTTTCTTGGGAAACTAAATTATCCATGACCAATTAACCACCTTTACTTGTATATTGGACAACTATATAAATGGAAAGCCTTTGGCTAGCTGTGACAAGTGACAACATATCTCATCTAAAAATAAATAAGCACAGCAAAATTGGGCAGCAGTGGAAGAAAGTGAACAATGGCAACTGCAGCAGCTGGTAGAGGAGCACACTCCATAAACTTCATGTATTTCAAGTAAGCTTACTGAAGTTAATGAGTTTTAATGAAATGCATATTATTTTTCAGTCAAACTTATAATGAAATATTAATAAGAAATTATATAGTCGAAATCAATTTATTTAGAACTAAAGGATAATTTTTATTTACATATTACAATTCAGATAAAGTGAATCAGAGACAAGAGGTTGTTCGATTTGGTCGTTGATACATATTGAGTGGGAAACAAGAGAGATAAATCTTATGTACGAAAGGATTGTTTGGTAGCTGATTTAGATATGAGTTATGCAGATATTAAATTTTGTATAAATAATATCATATTTGGTTGTTAGTTAGGAGATAAGTAATTCATGTATAAAACTAATACGGTGTTTGGTTTGTAATTTGGAAATTTGCACAACTAATACGTATGTAAGTTATGAAAAAATCTATGTGTATTATTTATTCATAATAAAATATGAAATAAATAATACATGAATAACTTAACCCTGCATAACTAATACATTTATAAAATAATACGTAAATTTTCTCATAACTAATATATATATTATTAATGTCTTTATAACTCTAATCAGCTGCCAAACGACCTCAAGGGAGACCAGATTGTATTATTACCTAATACTACTAGTACTTGCTACGCAACAGACTTCAAGGTTTCCACTGAATAAGGACAATTTTTCATCTATTAAGGATCGTTCGGACTTGATGTTTAATTTGAAGTTAAATTTTGTTTTGAATATGTAATTTAAATTTTTGAAAATAATTATTTATTTTTTATAAATATGAAAATTTTATAATTTATAAAATTAATAAAACTTTTTCAATTCTTATATAATTTTAGCTTACCAAATAATTAATCAAATCATAGTTCATAAATAAAATACCGAAATATCTTACGCTGTCAAATTAATAAAACATATATTATCATGTTTTTTTTATAAATAAATATTTATGGCTACATGTTATTATAAATTTTCGAATGCACATAATTTTACAAAGATCCACTGATCTAATAAATCAACGATAATAGTACGTAACTAGATATTCTTTGAGTTAATCCTCCCACATGATACACACAGTCTCTTCACGTCGAACGTAAGGTTTTTTTTTTTTTTTTTTTTTGCAAAATTTAAAACTATGAATCTTTCTTTCTTTATTTCTTTTTTTTTTTGGAAAAATGTAAATTTATGAATTAAATTTTATATTTTAAAAAGTTTTAAAATCACAACTTGAATTTCACAATTCTACTTTTTAAAGAATTTAAAATTTAAAATTAAAGTTAAACTTTTATGCAAATTTTATAAATAAATATTAATTTTAACTCAAACTTAAAATTGGAAAGCAAATTTCTATAATCAAACGCCTACTTAGAAAAGAAAATGCAAGAAAAAAGAGAAACAAGAAGGGGGAAAAGCACAAACCCTTGTGCCCTTTTCATGCATTTTGGATCAAGTCCTACTAATTTAGTCACTGAAAGGCACGGTGCAAATAAGCAAATTGTGAGGCCTAGCTGTAATGGGCTTATCTTTGAAAATAGAACATGAACGCCTATGTATATTTATTTTTTGGGAAACTTGCATAGCTGTCCATAAAAAGCAAAGTATTTATATAAAAATATTTTTTTATTTTGATGTTTTCTAAAATAATTACATAAAATATCTCATTTTATGCATTCTTTTTCGGGCTGACATCATGATGTCAGCGCTGCACTTTTTTTTTGTCTCTTAATTGTCACTATCATAATATTACTTTATTTTTTTTTTCTCTCTTTCTTTAATTTATTCCTTTTTAAAATAATTTAAGTTTCTATGAATAATTTTTTATCTTTTCTTTTTGTTTTTTTGTTTTACTTTTTTAATAAAAAAATAAGTAGAGTAGCTAATTATATTTAGATTAATAAAAATATTTAAAAATTAAATAATTTGATTACAACAAGAAGTAATTTATAAAAATACTAAAATTACTAGTTTATTTATTTAAATCAAAATTTAAAAAATATATTTTTATAAAATATTATTTTTTTTCAAATTATTATTCTTGTTTTTGGTTCGAAATCATAAAGGAAGTAGATTGGAAAGAATCCACCAGAACAATTTAATTGGAGTTCCCCGGAGAATGAACTTTGGGAAGGTAGAGTAAAGAGTATTTGACTTTCATTATTTTGATTTCGTTTTTTTTAATTGGAGTAGTGTGACTATGTTACTATTGACAGATTAACCAATTTGGTCCCGAGGTAAGGAATAACCTGTTAAGCCAAAAGATGCGGTTAATACAGCCAGAACCACACCTGTAACCCAAGTTAATTCGCGTGCCATAATCTAATTTCATGTTCAAATTTGGCTCCTTTTTCTCATTATTCAATTTTTTTATTTATGTACTGCTTTTTTTCATTTTTCTTTATTCTTTATATTTTTTTTCTCTATTTTTGTTAAAAAAAATGCTCAAGTTATATTATTTCTTATTTTTTTTCAGAGAAATATAATTTCACTTTCAAATTTGGTTCCTTTCTTCTTCTTTTTTTCTGCTTTTCGTTCCTTTTTTTCATCTTATTTATTTATTTATTTTTAAATTTTATCTAATTTTTTTTTCATAATCTGATTACATTTATTTTTTTCTACTTTTTTATTTTTTTACTTTCATTGAGGTATCCTCTAGTCCTTCAGTGAACACTCTTCAGTCCTCCATGATACCATCACACTATATTTATATACTGACATGGTATCATGGAGGACTATTTCAGTCTTTCCATGAAGCATTCTTTAGCACTCCACCATCACGGTATAACTATATATTTGCATGGTATCATGGAGGACTATTTCAGTCCTTCAATAAGACAGTCTTGAGTCCTCCATGATACCATCATAGTATATTTGTATACTAGCATGGAACCATTAAAGTTGGCTTCAATCCTTTAGGGAGAAAATCCTCGGTCCTTAGTGATACAATCATAGTATGTCTATATAATGTTATGGTATCATTTAGGTCTGCTTTAGTCCTCAATGATTCCATCATATTATATCTATATACTAGTGTGGTTTCATTGAGGTTTGCTTCAGTCCTTTCAGAGAGACTCCTCAGTCCTCCATGATACCATCACAATATATCTATATATTGTCATGTTATCATTGAGGTCTGCTTCAATTCTTTAATAAGACACTCCTCAGTCTTTCAGGATACCATCATAATATATCTATATAATATTATGGTATCATTGAGGTCTTTTTCAGTCCTTCAGTGAGACACTCCCCAGTCCTCTATGATACTATCACAATATACCTTTATAATGTCATGGTATCATTCAAGTCTGCTTCAATCCTTAATGATACCATCACAATATATCTATATACTGTCATAATACCATTGAGATCTTCTTTTGTCTTTCATTGAGAAACTTTTCTGTCCTTCATGATACCATCATAGTATATCTATATAGTAACATGATATTATTAAGGTCTGTTTTGATATTTTAGTGAGAAACTTCTTAGTCTTCAATGATACCATCACAATATATCTATATACTGTCATGGTATCATTGAGGTTTGCTTCATACCATCACAATATATCTATCTACTGTCATAGTATCATTGAGGTTTACTTCAATCCTTTAATGAAACACTCATCAGTCCTCTATGATACCATCACAACATATTTATATACTGATATAGTATCATTGAGATTTGCTTCAATCCTTCATGATACCATCATAGTATATCCATATACTGTCGTGGTATCATTGAGGTCTGCTTCAATTCTTCAATGAGACACTTCTCAGCCCTCTATGATTCTATCACAGTATACTTATATAGTATTGTGGTACACTGAGGTCTTTTTCAGTCCTTCAGCGTTACACTCCTCAGTCCTCCATGATATTATCATAGTATATCTATATACTAGCATGATATTATTAAAGTCTGCTTCGGTCTTTCAGTAAGAAACTCCATAGTCTTTAATGATACCATCACAATATATCTATATACTGTCATGGTATCATTGAGATCTGTTTCAGTCCTCACTTATACCATCATAATATATTTATATATTGTCATGGTATCACTGAAGTTTGCTTCATTCCTTCAGTGAGACACTCCTCAGTCCTCTGTGATACCATCATAGTATATTTATATATTTTCATGGTATCATTGAAGTTTGTTTCAGTCCTTCGAGACACTCATCAATCTTCTATGATAGCATCATATTATATTTATAAATTGATATGGTATCATTAATGTTTGTTTCAGTCCTTTATGAGACTCCCTAGTCCTTTATGATGCCATCATAATATATCTATATACCATTGTGGTATCATCGTGGTCTGCTTCAGTTCTTAAGTGAGGCACTCATCAATCATCCATGATACCATCACATTATATATATATATATATATATATATATATATATATATATATATATATATTGTTGTGGTATCATTGAGGTCTGCTTCAATTCTTCAGCGAGACACTCCTGAGTTGTCCATAATACCATCATAGTATATTTATATATTGTCATGTATCGCTGAGGTCTGCGTCAATAAGACATTTTTCGGTCCTCTATGATCCCCACATAGTATACTGATAAAGTATCATAAAAATAAATTTAAAAAATTAGACAAAACAAAACAAAAAAAAATAACAAGAGAAAAACAAAAAAAAAGGAGCCAGTAGGAGAAGAATAAAGCAAGAGAAAAAAGAACAAAAGAAGAATATGAAACGTAACAAAAAAAAGAAACAAAAGGAGAATAACATTAATTGTTGGAGGAAAGAAAACAAAATAGGTTTGTTAGTTCAATAATTGCTACTAAAAAATAAAATAAAGCCAACAAAAAAAAGGTCCTAATATAATTATTTAATTTTTTATATTTTATTCATCTAAAAAAATTTGATTAATATTTTTATCTTTAAAAAAATAAAGATAGAGGAAAAAAATAAACTAACAAAAAAAAATTAAAAAGAATTAAGCATAAAAACAGGAAAAAAACAAAATAAATAATAAAAAAATAAATAATAAAAAAATTATGAAATAATACCTCTAATAAAGAATAAAAAGAGACAAGAATAAACATAATAAATGAGAAAGGACAAACAATAAGTAAAAGCACAAAAACAATAAATAAAAGCACAAAGACAATAAATAAAAAGCCAAAAAGAGAGAAAAAAGGAAAGGGGGGATATTTAGAATAAACAGTTTGTCCCAAATGGATAATAATGAAATTAGTATGAAAATAGACAAATCAGGTAATTACTTTGCTTTTATGGAGTATTTTGTGTACTATTTCCTTATTTTTTTGTATATTAATATATAATATGCATATTTTTTGGTATATATATTCTGATAATCTCTCTTTTAAGTATCAAAGAAAACTAATGAATATCTTTTCTCTTTATTATGGTTATATTTGACATATCAAATATATATTTTAAAAACTTTGATAATTCTTCTTATAGATTAATTTGAAATTGGTGAATTACATATTTAGCTCAAACTAGTTCGATTTTTAAATTGATTGACTTGGACTGTGTCTAAATTAACCCCACATATATAAAAATATATCCAACCCAACTTGCCTATTACTCTGAGCTAATTTTATCACCACTGTGTTAGAGTACACTTGAACGATAATAAAAGCAAACAGAGGCCAAACAGGTTACGGAATTAGCTGTAATTTTAAAAAACATACAGCAAGCGTGCCATAATTCCACTGAGAAAGTGATAAGAAGATTTAAGTGCAATGGGAACACAAGACACTTGAGGGTACAGGTGTCAATTAGGCATGTGGCGTTTAATTTTCAATCGTCAAAATAAATTAGCAGATTATTAATTTGTTTTAAAATTATTTAAACTGAAACAAATTAAATTAAAATGGTCTAAACAAATCCAATTATAATTTTTTCCCCTTATAATTTGTTTAATTTCATGGTAAAATCTTTTTTCTTTTATCAGGATTATATATAACAACATCAAATAAACAAAAAAAAAAATTAAAAATATTTTGATAAAGTTTCTGGCTGTCCAATTTGGACTACATATCTACCTAATTTTTAAATGAATTGAATTGAACGGATCTAAATAAACGTACGAATTATTAACCTGCTCAAACTTGAGCGGATTGGGCGAGCCATACTAATTTTGTCACATCTACTTTGAAGCATAACAGAATCACAATAGCAAAAGCATTATGACTTTCATATATTGTGTTATACATAGGCCAATTCTGAGGAAAGCCTATCACAGAAAAAGCAGTACTTCACCAGACATGATTAGTGACACAGTTAAACTGAACGGTACTGAAGACATGAAGAGTACTGTGATGAAAAATCATGAAGACAGTTGGTGGGTGCCTGATGATCGAACTGGAATATTTTATCCAAAGGGACAAGAGAAAGTTATTGAAGATGTTCCCTCCCAAGCTGGGAAGGATTTTGGACCCATTAATTGGTTTTCTAACCATGAAGATTATCTATAATTTATTTATTTATTAATTACTTCCTATTTAATTTGTTGGAAATAATTAATGTACAACTATTTTCGTTCTACGTCTAATTTAAGGCATGTGTTGAAGTTGCTCTTTTGCTTCATTAAGAATGTCAAGGACGTCCATTACTCTCTTTAAATAAATAAAAATTATCTAAATTTTGATTGGCGTTAACTATATAATATATGTTGGAAAAATTATGAATAGTATGTATCTCGTGCGAGATATACGTGAGGTTCAATTTAAGTCATGTTTTAAAATAAGTATTTTTGATGTTTTGAGCCCACTACTTAAAAATATGTCCAAATACATGTTTGTCGCGATAATAAGGAACTTGTCGTTTTTTTCACTTTGATTCGCTGAATTTTCTATTCATTCATTCTTTTAATTTTAGTTGGCCCTCATACTAAAAATAATTTTTTTTTTCACTTGTCCACTATCACAAATCAAGAGAAATTTATTATTTCTTCTAATACTATCATATTGTTATATAACCACATAAAGTAGTAGTAATCAAATTTAGATTTTCAAAGCATAATTAATAAAACTAGTTTAGTAAAATAAATCTCAATAAATATTTTCACAAAGGGAGTGCCTAGTATAGTCAACACAGGCCAAGTAAAATGAAATGGAGAGAATATAAAATTTTTTGTTGTTCGTATTAGAAGATTTTGTTGAATCCTGAATGATAAAATAAAAGAATTAACTTAAATAGCCGTACATCAACCTGTTTATACTAAAAATAGCCGACGGATGAATATAATATATATAATATATATATATATATATATATATATATATATATTATATTACTCTATATAATAAATGTGGCCTTTCAAATACCACCAAACCAATGATATTTTTCCTTCTTATTTAGTAAACCAGTCACTGAGACACGTGCAAGTTTTTGGAGGAAAAATTAACACGTGTCTGATGCACAAGTGTGACTACCACCAAACCAGAGAGACACCTGCCAGTTTTTGGAGGAAAAATTAATACATGTCTGATGCACAGGTGTGACTACCTAATTTTAACTGAGCCCAGCAAATCAGATCCTTATAGAGACGTGTTTACGTGCACACTTGTACTACATCTGAAGTCTCCAGAAAACCTTTACCCTCTTTTTATTTTTTCTTCCTCCCAACTCTCTCTCATTCTGTTTCCACAATATCTATTTCCCCTAATTTTGTAGTTTACATATTGGTGCAGCACAACCTCCAAGGTATTTTTGTCTTTTCAATTCCATATTTTTCTTTTTCGTTTGATATGTATGTTGAATTTCTATTACAGTTTTGTTTTTGGGGTTAAGATTTCAGTATTTTGGCCAAATTATAGAAGCGGGTATTTGAATTATCCCTATGCTAAGAAATTTAATCAATTGCGTCAATAATCTTGGAGTGCGGGTTGTGTGATTCGGCTAGGTACACAATTTTTTTCAAATTTATTTTGCTTCTCTATGTGGTGTTCTCTATTGCTAATTTCGAGCTTTTGATTTTTGTGTGTTTTTTCTGGAAGCGTTCTTCGTTTGTTGCACTTCTGTGTTTGTAAGCGCAATATCTTGGGGCCCCAATTTTCATAAAAAGGAAGATGCTCATGTAATGACATATAAGAAAGCTATTTCCACTTTGAGAATTTCATATAATTCAAAGTAGAAATAAGTGAAAATTGATTACAACCGTAAATAGTAGACAAGTTGGGCTCTCAAAATTTTATGGTATATAGAGATGCCATGAAATTTCCTGTACAAGATATTCTAATTGTGTCCTATACTCTTTATATGCAATGATGCATGTGTTGGATTTGGTTGGAGTCAAAAAATAAAATTGAAGTTAGTTGGAATACTAAGATTTAATCGCTATTGGTTTAGGCCGATTTGGTATTTCTTTGCTGAAAGGTTTAGCCTTTCCCTGTGTTATAGTAATCAGTATGCTAATTTTATTAATTTTACTATTGGTTTAGGCCGATTTGGTATTTCTTTTCTTGCCTTTTCCTGTGTTATAGTAATCAGTATGTTAATTTTACTAATTTTTAGAATGAAGTTAGTTTATCAGTCTTTAAAGAGCTTAACATTTGATACTTTATTGGTTGAAAATGGGTAAATGAAGTTGATTTTCCTATGATAATCATGAGGATTTTTTAATTAATATTTATCTCAAGAATGACCCAATATTAGCTAAGGTATTCGGCTTTGACAGCTGATTTCATTTTATGAGCTTGGTTGTTCATCTTTCTGATGCATAGACATATAGTGTTCTGATATTCAAGATAGCAAATTATATTATCAAAAACAACTCTTTTCCCCCCTTGTAGTGTTGGTAGATAAATAAAGTTGAAGAATTAGCTTATGAAACTACGTCCCCTTACTAAATTAGATACAAACGGAGGTTGAAGAATTAGTTTATGAAACTACATCCCACGACTAAATGAAACTACGTCCCACCAATTAGTTTGTGAGTATACAAACGAAGGAAATTGTGCATTCATCCAAAATACTATTATGGGTATTTTTGAAATACTGAACATATTTTATGGCCACTTTGGTATTTTAATATTTTATTGACTGGTCTTTTATTTTCCTCCTTTTTGTTACATGTGTTTTAGCTTTTGGGAGAGCTGGCTTTAATTTCTTTTACTACTGGTGAAGCTTTCACTTCACTCCCTAATTTTCACAATTCTTTTGCCTTCTTCATTTCTCATTCTAAAATTATTCAGATTTGATTGTATTTTCGTATTTTGATGGAATCCGCATGTTGCCGATGGATTTTTTCGTATTTTTGGGATCTCTTCCTTCCGTTTGTTATTGGGTGGTTGGAATATGTGTATGTGGTTGTGGGAATTTTATTTTTCCTTTAGTCTATTTTGGACGGTTATATTTCTACATGTTTATTACTCTAATTTCTTGATGCATGTTAGGCTTTCAAATTTGGGCATTGTGTAAAATTTCTTATTCATCTGCATCCAATAATTTTTCTTTATTTTGTTTTTAGTATAGAATGCATGATTTTAGATATTTGACTTAAACTAATTTGATTTTTCCTCTTTCTTCACTTTTTTATAGGTGACTTTTGCATATGCATGTGGTTATCTGTTCAAAATAACCTATGGATGCATTCTGAATTACCACAAGGAAAAAAATGATAATGAAAGGTGAAAACTTTCTTGCAGCAAAGATGTTTGACAGTACCCCTAAAAGTATTGAGTCAATTCTTTTTCCATAGGGGTTATGTAATAGTGTTGAAGAAAGAGAATAACACAGATTAATTTTACTCAAATATTCAAAATTATTCACACTTCTTCTTTGATTGTTATATGCATTTTGCTCTTAACTTTTAGTTTCTGTGAATCAAATGCCCAGTTGAGTGCTAATTTTTACTCAAGTACATGTCCAAATATTTCAAGTATTGTTCAAAATGCAGTTAAGCAAGATTTGCACTTTTTGAGAGTTCTTGTCCTAGTGTTGTCTTTTGTTCCAACTTTGGCAATTTGTCAGGACTAGAATTTGAAGAAGGGACAAGGAGAAACAAATCCATGTTTGAGGTAAATCCCAACTTCCATGATGTTTGAGTATGGATTATTATCTCCCTCTTTGCTTTTGTAATGATAAAAGTGCTTCTATAATATAGACATGATATTGCTTTCATTTTTATCTAAATGCAAATTGTCACTATGTTGAAACGTAATCGTTGCTTTTATGACTTAACATATAATGAGATGGATGAGATATTCTGCAACGTTCAAATGGGGGAAGCTTACTTTACTTATATTTGAGGGCTTGAATTTGCTGTCAGTGTAAGTTGGATTATATCTTAATATTGCGCTCTTGAATTATCGTTGATAGGGGATATAAACTTTCTAGCATATACTTTCAACTAAATATTCCCTTCTACTGTAACTTTTTTTATGAAGATAGTGGCATGGATGGCTCCTCCTTAAAAATACAAAGTTTTTTTTTTCATATGAATTCCTCCTTTAAATTATAATCTAGCTAGATTTATTCATTCTCAGATCAGGGGAGAAATATGTATGCTGAGACATAGTACTAACGTTTAATCACTTCAATCTAATAGCGTGATTATGCGATTTAGAATGTATACGTATGTGTCTATGTGTGCACGCGCTCAGTTGAAGAGGATCCTTTAGAATATTTTGGCTGAATACCTAAACACCCTTAAACTTGATTTCCAAGTTTAGGAGGTAATAAGACTTAAACTAGCATTTGGTTATACTCCTTATTTTTTCTTCTTCCTTCAAACGCTCAGCTGTCATAGACAAAGCGAATATTAAGTCCATGGCACTAAATAGTGAAGACTGTGAGATCGCAAGCTTCCTCCTCCTCTTTATATATTATTGAAATATTTGTTCTGAATGATCGTGTGTAAGAATAAAGTTGCACAAGTTATTATGCATTCGTTTGTTTTTGACCTTATAACATTTGAGTTAAAACTGTTGTACTTGACCTGGTGTCGTCTCTTGTTCTAACATTCCTGCTCTTGATGCAGAATCGTCTTTTTTATGGTAAAAATTATAAACTAATTAGTTTTTTTGTTTTAAAAGAAGTTTTTGTTTTCCTTCATCAAATATTTAAGAGGAAACATTGATCTTATTTGTGAATTAATTCTTTTATCATCCCAATGGAATGGGGGCATCTGGTCCTTCATGCCTATATTCTCTTTTGCCGCTAGCCTCTCAGTATCTGCAGCAGCCGATCTGGATTTTTGAATTATTAGAGAATTCATTATTAAAATAGATTTGAAAGTGGCACGCATTTCTTCTACTCTAGAGCTTTTATTAAAAGTTATTATATAGTCCTAATGTCTCTCAGTCTATTTCCTATAAGTGATGTATTGGATGATGGTTTATTTTGTTGCGTGTGCATTTCTGAATTTACATTAAATGTACTTGGTAGTTCTTATCAACTATTCATGCCGCATGTTTTCGAATTTACATTTCTCATGCATTTTCCTTATTTATTTCATGAAAAAATTCTCTGGTACATCAGTTCATAGTTGTGTAACTATTCAAATCATTTATGACCGATTCCAACATAACATGATTGCATTTGAATCCCCCTAAACCAGCTTAAAACTTTAAATATGATATTTGTAATTTATTAAGTAGTAATACATTAACAAATTGAATATTTTGCTAGAGGGTCAATTGCTTAATTATTGAAGAGAAAGCAGAGATATTTAAACAAGCTGTCAGAAATGGGGATGATGTTGTTACCTTGGATGAGTTAGCCACACTTCAGATATACAACAAGGTAATCCCTGAAAGTTTCAATGCCTTTATTTAATTGTACTTCTTTTAATACTTATTGCTTTCAATCTCTTTTCGCTTATTAAATCTTAGCAGCAATCTCTTTTCACCTATTAAATCTCAGCGGCAATCTCTTTTTGCTCTCTGTTGCTCCATTGACGAATTCTTGTAAGATATTTTCAAATGTGATTGCCATTTGTTCCACTTAATTAAGAGATGGTAGTGATGCTTGCTCAAGCTGGTGCGATTACAATATTGGATAACTGTTTTACAATTTGAATATATTAGCTGCGACTCTTCTAACTGTTACCTGCTTGGTCTTCTCTTTTTTTTCCAGCAAATACCCAAATGAAACATGCGCTGTTAGCTGCAAGAATTCAGATTTTATCGACTTGTAGAATCATCTCTTGTATTAGTTATATCCTACTGCTGATAGGTATGCAATCGAAGAATCTGAATCTCCAAGATATGGAGAGGATATGCTCAAATCGGACCAACAATGTGACATTTTTTATTTTTCTTGCAAGCTCAACAATTACATAATATGAAATGTACATTATGTTAATATTTGATTTAGTGGTACTGCTTTCTTCTATTTTTTCCTCCTAAACTAAAATAAATAGAAAATTAGCTTCCTAAAGATTTAATCTCTTTTGTTCAATAAAATTTCGAAAATGCCCGTGCTCAGCACAGGCACGGGTCATCTAGTATATATATATATTAGTGTACCATATAGTGTAGGAGTCAAACTCTTGCTAAAATGACATCATGATTAGTTTCCCTTTTCAAGGAGTAAAAATGGTGTAACTGAGCTGTTGTGGTGCAAGACAATTGATGTCAAGCCATTTAGTTGTTGCAGTTACTGTTGGAAATATAATCATGGGAAGTCCCGTTTAGCTCGAGGCCACGTGTTGCTGATATACTCCTTTCATTTCAAAATAAGTGGTGTTTTGATTATTTTTTTTTATTTCAAAATAACTGGTACTTTAAGATTTCAAGAATAAATTAATTTTATTCTTTCAATATTACCATTGTTTACATAATCAAGAACCATTAACTAGTTTTTTCTTTTTCAAGACATTTAATTATAGTAAATAAGTTAATTCTGTACTCAATTGTGCATCATCTTCTTCACAGAGAATAATATTAAGGTCAGAAATTGTGTATATATCCACGTTAAGATCAAATTGTTCTCCACCAACATATTTACTTTTATATTCAGAAGAAGTATTAAGATTAATTTGAAATGAAGATCTTTGGTGATTTTCTGTTATAGCCATATTTATTTCAGCAATATATAATTAGTTTTAATTTCAAATGAATAAAATTAAATATTTTTTTATAAGATAATCTTGGTGAAAAATATCTTAAAAATTGACTCCAATAAAAATTTTCATTCATGATTTACAATTGAAATTTTTAGTTTGAATTTTGTGATTTTCAGCTGACATCCAAATGTTGTATTGGGATGCAGCAAAATGAGTAGGGAACTCCAAAAGAACACATTAATGGATAATACTCATTAATTGGTCTAGTTGAATTAAACCACTAATACTTCAATACTCAATGTCAGCTTAGAAAAGAGAAAACTTTAATTAGGGGTAAGTTAGTAAAAGGGAAAAAGGTCAAAAATACCCATCTACTTTAGTATATTAGCTAACTTTGCCCTTGGTTATACTATAGGGTCAAATATACCCTCGCCGTTAACAAAGTAAACAGAATTGCCCTTCAATTGGATGGAATCCTCCAAATTGACTTAAAATATCCAATTTTAATTAAATTACCCATTTTTCCTTTAAATCCGAACCCAACCCACTAAACTAAAATAAACTCATTAGGATTTAATTATTCAAAGCAAAACAAGTTCTCAAATTATTCAAAGAAAAAGCCTTAGAAATAAAGGGAGTTCGATCATGCAGTTATTTCTCCTCCAAAATATTGGAACAAATAAAATAGAAATCAAATATTTACCAAATCTCTTCATATTAAGAATGATGAAGCCTGATTTGGTAAATATTTAGTTGCTATTTTGTTTGTTCCAAGATTTTGGAGGAGAAATAATTGTATGATCAAACTCCTTTTATTTTTAAGGCTTTTTCTTTGAATAATTTTTGAGAACTTATTTTATTTTGAATAATTAAATCCTAGTGAGTTTATTTAGTTTAATGGGGGCGGATTTGGATTTAAAAAAAAATGGGTAATTTAATTGAAATTAGGTATTTTAAGTCAATTTGGGGGATTACATCCAATTGAGGGGCAATTTTGTTTACTTTGTTAACAACGGGGGTATATTTGGCCCTATAGTATAATCAGAGCAAAGTTAACTAATATACTAAGTTATCGATAGTTATATAATAGCTAATATACTAAGTTATCGATAATTATATAATTTTAGATTGAAATACAATTTTTTTTTATTCAATTAAGTCTAATATATACATCATAGGTATAAAATCAACTTATTCCAACATGTTCAACCATTACGTTGTCTAAATATATATAGTCAGGTCCTGTAGGCGAAGTTTTAGTTGGTTTGGCCGTTAACTGTGCCAACAGTTTTGGCTATTTTGTTTTGTAATTTCCAGTTTGATAATAAAATCTGTAACTTATCAAAAAAAAAAAACATTAATTATGTTATTTTAATTTTATCTTTATTTAAATAAAAATTTTTTACACATTCAATAAATTACTAAAATATTATATCTTCTTCAAAGTATTTATAAAATATAAATTAATAAAAGTATATTTTATTTTCAAAAATAAATATATTTATACATTAGAGATAGGATTTAGAAAAAGAATAAGCCAATAAATTAATAAATTAACACCTTTTATGAGTAACCGACCCAATAACTATTTACAACATTGATCTTATTTCAATATCAAAGTTACCACCCTTATCTTAATCATTTCTTCTTTTGTCCTTTTCCAGACGATGGAATAAGAATTGGGGAAGTGCATAAAATGGATTGAGGAGTCAATATCCAATTTCTATATAAGATGGTTTTTGATGTGGTTGAAGTAGAGGCCAACCATTATTAAAAATAATATAAAAATCAAGAAAGAAAAATCGAAGAATTAAGTCTATCTAAAAAGTTAAAAGAGGAAATTGATTTAATTTACCTTATCTTTACGAGACTAAAAAGCTTTTGGTTTGTATTGCTTTTAATATTTGTAAAGTGCACGTATTTACCCATATACACTTCTTATGTTTTAGCTCCAACTCAACTTTTAAAAAAAAATCTTTTATTTAATTCTTTTATTAGACGTTAATAATTTATATTTTTACTTTGTCAACGAAGGTTTCCCTCCCCACTTATAATTTCTTCTTCCATATTTATTTTTCCTATCCCCAATTTTTATTTAAAAAAAAAAAAAAACACCTCAAACCTAACCATGTAGTTTTCCCAAAGGCAATTCAAATTTCAACGACGCAAAGAACCGGTCTTTTGTTGACAAATACAGAAAGGATCAATCTTCACATAATTTTTTTTTTTTAAAAAAAAAAAAACAATCTTCACATTGACTGCCTACATAATTAGGATGGAATTATTAAAGTTATATATGGCATGAGTTCCACGAAGGAGCTAAGAAAAAGCAATTAGTCAAAGTTCATTAGCGAATAGCCTACTTGTACTCAATTAGCCCCAAGTCAATATAGTTTGATAATTTATACTAATAGTTTACAATGCATTATTTTACTTGAGAGACTTCTTTTCAAATTATTTATTAAGTATTAATTATTTATTTCTCAAATTATTTCTCAAGACCTCAAATAACATCATTTAATATGAAATTGTGGTAAAATACTTATATCATCATTGTTTCTTAAAAAAACATTTAAAATTTAAACTGAAAAAATAAAAATAAACGTTTACAATACATGTAGCTTTTCAGCTCATTTACGTTTTGCTAGCTAGCGGCTTCAACATTCAAGTAATTTATGAACTCAAAGTTTTATTGGATCTTTACTCTAAAAAATAAAATCTTTTGACAAATAAGACCTTGACTCATTTAACTTTTTGGCGCTTAATAAATGAAAGTGTCATATTATCTTCTTACAGCTAATAAATTATTTTTTTTTATTGAAAAATATTAAGTAATCGGTGGGAAAAGAAAAAAAATAACAGTATTTTATATAGAAAAATTATGAAATTTCTCACTGTTTCAGGAATAAACTGTTTCTCACTATGCATTTTTCAGTGAATAAGTTCGGTGGAAAATGAGTGGAAAAATCATGTCTTGTAACACAAATTTTTCATTGATTTATGGTGAAAAAAATCTCTATTTCTAATAGTATTTGAGGTCTCGTAATAATTAACTTTAGGTCTGCTTAATTACTTGCTCCTTGCTAGACTATGGTAAGAAAAATAGTTTTATAGAAAATGACACTTACATCTTACATCTATACATTGGAAACTTATGTTACGCAACTATAATTCACAATGAGTTTTCTGTTTTGTATATTAATAGTGTATATATTTTATTACATAAAATTGACCTATAAACAACAAATAACTACTCGTATCTATGAGTTATACATTAGAAGTGTAAGATTGAATATATAATTTTTAGCTACAAATTTAAATTTTATATATATATATATATGGACACTGCAAATTAAAGTTCTTTTATATTATCATATTAAAATGATCTTCCTAACAAGTTGCTATAATAAGTCTAACTTAGTAACGTAACAAAATAAAGTGAATAACTCGAGTAATAAGTACTAAATTACATTGATATAGCAAAATTATTTTATACCTTCTTTATATATTTAAATTAAATGTAATTTTGTTACGTTATCAGCTCTAATGATAACCTACCACCCTTTTTAGATTATTGACCTTGTATTATGTATTTACTCGGTTTTATTTTAATTGTTAGGTATATTTAAAATAGTTGTTTTAAAATATTAATTATTAGTTTCAAAATTTAAGAGATAAATTGATCATATTTTTTCAATTCTACTCTTAATACTTAAAGTCATTCTAAAATGTGAAAAAAATTATTTATTGTATGTTTTCAAAAAAAATTAATAGGGTTATATTAGTTAAATTATCATCCCTATTAATTTTTTTTAATGGATGTTTAAATCTTATCGTAACAATTAAAATGAAATAGAGGGAGTAATACCTACTTATGACTACCCGTAGTTATTTAAAACACATTCTTTCCCTTCTTTTCAGTTTATTTTTTTAATTTCAATTTGGTATGAAGTTTAAAAAAGTAAAAAATACGTTTAAATTTTATGACCTTAAATTAAAGATACGTAAAATATATTAAAATATTATTAATTTTATAATCTTATTAATATCACGTAAAAAATTTAAATTAAAAAATTATAAAAAATGTAATAATTTTTTTAAAACAGATTAAAAAAAGAAAGTAACACGAATTAAAACAGAGGTAGTATTATGTTATGTGTAAATCAGTAGGTGAAAATGTCGCCGTCTGGGGGCCATCAACCACCCCGTTGCGGCATATTGCGGTAGGTGAAATTCATTACGTGGAACAAGTCTTACATTTTGAAGGTCAACTTTGAGAACCCCCTTCCCCACCACCTAACTATTGGACCCCCAATCCTCATCAAAGAACCACTTTCACCAACCGCACCTCTTCATATTCTCACATTTCTGATATCCCAAAGAAAAACACACACACAACACACAAAAAAAAAAAGAAAAAAAAAATTTAAAATTTTCCATGAAACTGCCCCTGAACAACCCTAAATTCCCATCAAGTCCTTCTCACCAACTCCCTAGTTTGTCTTCACGTCTTCAACAACACATACTCGTATTTATACTCCACTTTGCACATTCATCCTCAGGACACACCTAAAAGTCTAAACACTTTTGTTTTCTCTTAGCGTGTCCAAAATTTCAAACTATAGCACTACTACAATTTTTTTTTCCTTCAAGTCTCAAAGCTAAGCAAATAACAAAATATGCCGATGTTGAATGAAACAAAACAAGGTGACATAATCTTCAGATCAAAGCTTCCTGATATTTACATCCCGAATCATCTGCCGTTACACTCGTATTGCTTCGAAAACATTTCGGAATTCAGTTCGCGTCCGTGTTTAATCAACGGGGCCAACAATCAAATTTACACGTACGCTGATGTTGAGCTCAGTTCGAGAAAAGTTGCGGCCGGCCTTCACAATCAATTTGGGATCCAACAAAAGGACACCATCATGATCCTACTGCCGAATTCGCCAGAATTCGTGTTCGCCTTCCTCGGTGCGTCGTATCTCGGAGCGATTTCCACAATGGCCAATCCTTTGTTTACGCCCGCTGAAGTTGTGAAGCAAGCCAAGGCTTCTAATGCTAAGATCATTGTCACGCAAGCGTGCCATGTGAACAAAGTGAAGGATTATGCGTTGGAGAATGATGTACAGATCGTGTGCATTGACTCCGCACCCGAGGGTTGTGTACACTTCTCCGAGCTAATTCAGGCAGATGAGCATGATATCCCTCAGGTACCTAGTGTTAAATTGTGTCATCATCTTATATAAAAATTTATATTATTAGAAAAAAAAAACATATATATTTCTAGTTACATATTACGTCATATTAAGATACGCCCCTAATTGCATGTGGGTTTTGATTTTTTTTACTGGACAAACTACGTGAAAATATTGTCTCTTTTTTAGGTGGTGCTGAGGTATAAATCGGGAATCTATATCTGCTTTGATACTGTTTTAGATTTGCAATCATTTATGTGCTACTAGAGAGAATATAGTTTTAATTGTTTAATTATGTCATGTCTCAATAGGTAGAAATCCAATCGGACGATGTGGTGGCGCTGCCGTATTCCTCCGGGACAACCGGTCTACCTAAAGGTGTCATGTTGACTCACAAGGGACTAGTCACAAGCGTGGCACAACAAGTTGATGGTGAAAATCCGAATTTGTATATCCACAGCGAGGACGTGATGCTTTGTGTGTTGCCGTTGTTTCATATCTACTCCCTCAACTCCGTTTTGCTTTGTGGGTTAAGGGTTGGAGCAGCAATCTTGATTATGCAGAAATTTGATATTGTTCCTTTCTTGGAATTGATACAAAATTACAAGGTCACAATAGGGCCGTTTGTGCCACCAATTGTTTTGGCCATTGCTAAGAGTCCCATGGTTGATAATTATGATCTTTCATCAGTAAGAACCGTTATGTCCGGGGCTGCACCACTAGGAAAGGAACTTGAAGACACTGTTCGAGCAAAATTTCCTAACGCTAAACTTGGTCAAGTAAGATTCTCATTTAATTTCCTAGTTTCTTCCTTAATATTTTCGTGTAATTGTATATATTAAATTGTTCACATGTTGGCTGACGTTTTCCGTCTTTATATTTGGAACATATTACTCCCCCATTCATTTTTATTTATCAACTATATTAAAAATAAATATATATTTTCATCTGTTCAGTGTAAAAATCAAAAATAATATATCATTTAATTTATTATTTATTTTTATTATTAAAGATATATATATTTTTCAATGAATTAAATTTTTTATATTCAAAAAATAATATAAATAAAATTATTATTTTATTTATTATTTCTTAAAGGACAAGTAAATATAGGACAAATAAAGAAACAAGAATTATGGGAGTATAATATAACTAGTTGTTTGTTCATTTCGGTTTGACTTAGTCAAAGTTCAGATCTCAATGCACATGGTTGCTTAATTATTAACTGAATATTTTTACGTTAATGATAGGAATTAATTAGCGTCACATGTAAGGATTTTCCTTCTGGATCACTAATACATTAGCAAAACACTATTTTTTATGTTTATCTTATTTTGGAATTCCCTATTTTTTCCCCTAAGAAATTTCCTTGGGGTTGGTAAACGTCTAATCTCAAGTTGCTGAAACAAGGCAAACAACTAGAAAATATTGCAATGACGCAACTGTCTTTTCTTAGAAGAGGTGCAAAGAATCTTTACACTACTGTCATGTCATTTACTTCCTAAATAGGTACATAGCAGGTAATCATTATTATATATAATAAACAAATATTGATGATTAGTAGCCTAAATTAAATACACTTAGTAACCTGATATGACATGTCAAATCACATTTACGATAGTGATTTCGTGAGTCATGATATTTATCAAGTAAATCACATATGATCCTCTGATTTGCCGAGTCATAATTACAAAGGCACTTGTAATTGATACATTAGTGATCGATTGATTGTGATATTTTTTGATATATTATAGGGCTATGGGATGACTGAAGCCGGACCAGTGCTGGCTATGTGCTTAGCATTTGCTAAAGAACCCTTTGAGATAAAATCAGGAGCATGTGGGACTGTTGTGAGAAATGCTGAGATGAAAATTGTGGATCCTGACACTGGCAATTCACTTCCCAGGAACCAATCTGGAGAGATTTGTATCCGAGGGGACCAGATCATGAAAGGTGCGTTTTCTACGACTAGCTATTTATTAAGTGATTCTTTTATCATAAATAAAGTAACTCGAGACCTATAAATTAATTATTATTATTAATTAAGTGACTATCTGATGAGTCAATTTCACTAGATGGACTGTCGTTCTCAACTTTTCATTCTGTTGATTTGATCCTATTATCTGCGCCTTCCATTAACACTTTAATGGGAGCCAATATTTTCCATCTCCACATATTTAGCTTTATCTTCTTCTAATCGTCCACTCATTTTTTCCTTGTGTTTTTCTTTTTTGCAATTTCTTATTTTTCCTTATTCTCCTTTTATAAATTGGTACCATTACAGATATTCACGTAAGCAGTGGCACAATTTTATTGTGACTCAACTTATATTACAGATTTTTAATTTGGGATTGAGAGATTCCAAAGCTATATTTGACATCTCAAATTTGTATTTCTTTAAAAAAAAAATTATTTGCTATAACATCATTTTTTCGCTGTTTATGAATTTGGTACAACTAATTCATCAAGTGTAGCTAGGCTACCATATTTTACCTGTTGAAAATCTGTGGGGCCACTGCACAACATACTTGACAAATTGACCTTCCCACTAACAACATTATTGCATCACGGTGAAACGGACGAAAATAGGTCCAGAAAACTTCACCCCCAAATACTAAAGCTCAATCAAGTTATCACACGTAATTATTATACTAACAACATATACAGTATAGTTTCATTATTTTTGATAGATTCCTCTATTCACGAAAAAATCAATCAAAGCAATATCAAACTAATGAATATTATATGCATTATATAAATCATTGTTTTTTAGATGTTTGATTAATATGTAGTTTGGTGTGAAGTTAAATCAAACTAATAAATATTGTACACAGGTTACCTAAATGATCCGGAAGCCACTGCGGGAACAATAGACAAAGAAGGATGGTTACATACAGGTGACATTGGTTTTATTGACAACGATGATGAGCTTTTTATTGTGGATCGTTTAAAGGAACTGATAAAATACAAAGGATTTCAAGTGGCTCCTGCTGAACTCGAAGCCCTTCTCCTCAACAATCCCAACATTTCCGATGCTGCAGTTGTTCCGTAAGTCTCACTAATCTCGCGATTTTATAGCTGATACATCTGCATTTCACTTGAAAAATATGTGTGTGTACGTACACGCTCGTGTTTGAATTTCTTTTTTAAAGATGTACAACATCTATGTTAAGATATTGTTCATGGCACAAAAATGTTGATGCATCGGCCGTCTAAATTCTAATAATAATCTTTGAACTGTTTGAACTTCCTCAGCATGAAAGATGAGCAAGCAGGAGAAGTTCCAGTGGCTTTTGTTGTTAGATCAAATAGATCCACAATTACTGAAGATGAAGTCAAGGAATTCATATCAAAGCAGGTTTGTTTAGTTCATTTATTTTCATTTGTCAAATTAGGATTATTTATTTCCTTCCTAAAAGTAATAGTAGGAGAAAAATTGAACATTTTTAATTTGTGTCGATGTTAGTAAAATCACAATTTAGTAACAACGTTGTTAATGTGGTCCAATGAGTATAGTATAAGTTGGAAATAATTTCATATTTTAATTTTATGTTTGTTTTTTAAATTGATTTTTCAGGTGATATTTTATAAGAGGATAAAGAGGGTATTTTTCGTGGATGCTGTTCCTAAATCTCCATCTGGCAAAATCCTTAGAAAAGACTTGAGAGCTAAACTAGCTGCTGGATTTCCAAATTAAATACATAATAATATGGTCTTTGAATTGTATTTGTACGTTCAACCACCTGCCTCTTCGGTCAAAATTTATTAACCGATTTGGCAAAAGGAGGAAAATGTATGTAAATTTGAATGTAACGGACTTCAATTTTTTTATATATCTTTTATTATTGGTTTGACATAATGCATTTACTGGTGTAACATAAAGTTTTTACCACCATAAATCCTCTGAAATTTAATACTTTCTTTTGTTTAAGTTTATTTATCTAATTTTAATTTGATACGAAGTTTAAGAAAGTAATAAGTTTTTGAACTTTGTGATCAAATTAATATACTAAAATATCCTTCAATCATGTGGTTTTAACATATCATATGAAAAGTTGAAATTAAAAAATTGTCGAAAAAGAAAAGGTACATTTTTCTTTAAACGGATTAAAGAAAAACAAATTGAAAAGGACGGAGTAACATTCTAACTTTTCGTTCTAGTTTACTCTCTCCATTTCAAAATAAGTGGTGTTTTTAGCTTGGTCACACCCCCTTAAGAAATTACTCATTTCTAGAAAGTAAAATGTATTTTTACTAACTTACCCTTAATAAATACATTTAAAAAGATATATCTATTTAGTAGTTTATAAATTTTTCTTCATTTAAATAAAAATAAAATTGGAAGAACATAATTAATACTTTCTTTGATAATGTGTAACACTATTTATTTTAAAATAAAATAAAAAGTTAAAACATCACTTATTTTTAATGTGTGAAAACAGAGGCGGATAAGATGCAAAAAATTTGGCTGAAGGGATTTGAACCCTCTACCAAGGTCCAGTCAAAACAAAGTTAACAAGATTCTCTACAACCACTAGACCAACAAACTCTTTGATTGTTGGTTCCCAAGGACCCCACCCCAACATCCTAAATCCGCCCGTGTGAAAATTGGCTTAGCATACTCGAAAATCAAGAGGGAAAGGAATATTTAGAGAAGTTGAGAAGTTTGAAAGACTTGTTTGGATTTCCAATGAGACTAGACTTCTTAGTATTACTTAAAGTCACTCGTGGAGGCCCTCGAAGAGTTCATAGGAATCAAATAACATCATTTTGATCAAATGGCAAAAGATTCGCCCCTTGATCTTTCTCGTGATGATGTTTACTTCTCATTACCTTTTAACGAAATCCAAAACGCTGAAAAGTTTTCAATATAAGATTACAAGTACGCTGAAAAACTCCAAGATCAAGAAGTAATAATGACTTCAACAATTTTCATTCAAAACTTAACAAGTTCCCCTGCATCATCATCATCACTTCAAGAAGCAGGAGAGAGTGCAGATGAACATGAAATAGGAGAATCATCTTTAAGTTTCTGCGAGATTTGCGCAGAGAGAAAAGGAACTGATGAAATATTCACAATAGAAATCTGCAGCCACGTTTTCTGTACTGATTGCATTGGCAAACAAGTTGGGACAAAGATCCAGGACAATATTCATGTTATGACATGTCCGGGTGTAGCTTGCAGGGGAACTCTCGATTTCGAAACGTGTAGTTTGATTATCCCTAAAGATGTACATAATAGGTGGGAGGAATTGTTGTGTGAATCTCTTATTCGTGCCTCCCAGAAATTCTACTGTCCGTATAAAGATTGTTCGGCCATGCTAGTCGACGATTCTGACATTATCAGTTACAGAATCTGAGTGTCCTGTTTGCTGGAGGTTGTTCTGCGCGCAATGTTACGTGCCCTGGCATAGCGGAGTTGAATGTGAAGAGTTTCGGAGGTTGAATGCGGATGAAAGAGGCAGAGAAGATCTCATGATGAGGTAATTAGCAAAGGCGAAACAGTGGGCTAGGTGCCCTCATTGCAAATTCTTTGTGGAGAGAACAGAGGGGTGCTTGCATTTGACTTGCAGGTGTAGATCACAATTTTGCTATAAATCTATATCTATATATTTATATAATCGATGGACCTAGTCCTGGTGATGTGGTATGTATATTGATTAGAAAAGCTATTTTTTTTTATATAATTAATTTGACGTTTTATTCAATTAAATAAAACTCAAAAAGTCACTTTATTTTTAGGTTAAGAAAAAACACAAAAGCCGCTTCCGTTACACACACTCAACAGGCGCTTCCTTTACCTTCTTCAATCGTCACAATTACCAAAC
This sequence comes from Datura wrightii, assembly GCA_035772735.1. Classification (NCBI taxonomy): domain Eukaryota; kingdom Viridiplantae; phylum Streptophyta; class Magnoliopsida; order Solanales; family Solanaceae; genus Datura; species Datura wrightii. Next base: position 157,960,075 of record JASDFA010000010.1, on the reverse strand, counting down.
GGCAAATATGGTTCCTAAAGTCAAGCAAAGCCGTATTTTTTTTTCATTTTGCATCATAGTGGTTTTCTGCTGCATCAGGAGGAAAGCGGTGATTGTTCGACTCTCTGACAATGGCACACACGTAAGAAGGCTAATGCTAAGATTGAAGAGTGATTCAAGTCTGAAAATCACTGGTTTTTCACCAACATTAGACTTCGAATGGTTTGCTGTGTACTGGTAATTTTCTGTTTTGTGTGTTGAGTATTTTGATTTGTTTTATTTTGTTTAAACGACTTTGAAATTGAATGATAAGTCTGGTTTTTACCTTTAAGAAAAATAAACAATATAATAAACGTGTTCTTGTTTTGTCCTCTTAATTACGCCTTCATTTCTCCTGCTTTTGAGTGAATGAATACTTTCTGTCTTTTTTCTCTTTTGAAAATATTCTCTAATCTCTCCGTATAAAATAAAAAATCGAAAGCTTTGCAGAGTTGATGAAATTTTTTGCTTTCCCACTTGAAATTACCTTCAAACTCTGTCGATATAATAAAGCCCAAGGACGCCATCTGTGGTGTCAAGAAGAAGTGGGCAAAGCAGTCGATTGACACTTACCAGATTGCATCTTCAAGGTACTGAAGTAAGTTCCATGGGTATTGGTTTATAGGTCCCTCTGCTTTCTGCACTTTTATAAGTCAATTTACATGTCTATAAATTGGCTAAGTAATGATTACGTGATTTTTTTTCTGAAGCAGCAAAGAGGCATAATTTGAGAATCATGGCATGGGTTAACAAAGCAAAGAAACAACTGAGAAATAGCAACACAATAATCCGTCATAATCAGAACATGGAAAGAGCAAATCGATGAATGCAGATATAGTAATCCCTTCTGATGTTAAAAATTGAGTTTGATTTTAAATCATTTTTCTCAATTATTGCTTTCTCAACTTTTCTTCTTACTTTATTTTTTTGCATTTTCTCTTTGATTTTGGCATTTGTTAAATCTATGAATTTACGCTGAGTTTGTTTATATATGCTGTGGTGCTATTGGAGTTTGAAGTAATGTGTAGTACCAGTATATGGCTGAAGCAAGAAAGTGTTTGGTTTGGTGATCTGTTGAAGCTTAAGGAAAAAGTGTTTGAGCTTTATGAATCCTTCATACTATTTTAAAGTTAAGAATTATTGTTATAATTGTATGTTGAATCTTTTAAGGGTTTATTAATGACTATGAGTTTCAAAATGATTCATATCAAATTCTTTTGAATCATTAGTTATTTCAACCTGTGGTAGTTTTCATATATATAAATTTTATTTAAAAATTTGAAGAATCTATCTATAAATTCATAGCCAAAGTTAAGTGTTTTATTGCAGCCTGAAACTATCACCAGAGGCATAGTATTATCTTGCGATGGAAGGAACATCCCAAGTTTGAGCGCAAGGGAGATGATCTCTTTGTAGAACACATCTCGGCCTTGACTGATGCTCTATGCAGTTTTTCAGTTTATTTTAAAGTTAAATTGCAAGGTTAACTTTTTTTAAAGTTTTGAATGAATAAGAAGGTAACTATTGTATTTTGATCAAATATCAACTGCTCCTACTCCTATATATGAAAGCGACGAGGGAATTCTTTAAGCAGAAGTTAAAGTTTAATGAGTTTGTTATTAATTAAAAATAAGTGACACTCTATTAATTAAGGAAAACAACTTGGAAACAAATACCAGCACAGGAACATTCTCATACCTGTGCTCTTTTTTAAATTTCTTTATGCTTTGTTAATTAACAGCACAGGGACATTCTCATAGCTGTGCGTTTTCTAAAATTTATTTATGCTTTGTTAATTAATGAAAGTTAATTGTAAAGATAAAGATGTTAGATATTATCCACATACACTACTCCTACTCCTATTACTAGCTAATTATAAAGATAAATATGGAAGTACTCGCACGAAATGGAAAGAGAAGGATTGAAGTTTTACGAGTATTTTTCAGATATTTATTTATTGGAGAAAAAAGACTAAAAAAAATTAAGACCATGTGCTTAAAACTGCCTGTTTGTCTCTTACACTGTATTACCGGGGGCGATGGTCCTCCGGTCTTTATCCTTAACGAGGTGATCACTTCACCGCTACTATCTAGAGGGGGTCCTAGATAATCGCCGGAAGTGTCTATCTCTCATGATTTCGGTAACCCGTTCAAAACCTGTCAATGCTGCTACGTGCCTGCCACTTAATTCTACCCCACACACCTTCAAAGCTTTGAGTACTAAAAAAGATGCCTTTGCCAACCAAAAAAATCGCAAGGTAAAAGGTTAAACATATGAGCTATTGTAGCTTTTTACCCTTTTTTACGGTTTTAGCACTGTACTAAAACATTCTTCAGTTTAAAATGATTCTAACAGTTTATATATAATCAAGCAAAAAAATCACTTCGACTTTATTTGTATTTTACAATCTTTTAACAAAGAATTTAATCAAACCCCTTCCTTTTACTTAATTCCACCCCCTTCTTTTTACTTAATTCCACCCCTGTCCATAAGATAAACTCAATTTATTTGTCATATTTTTCTTTTAAGTCTATTTAAAAAAATATTTTATTCCTTTTAACAATTCTATAGTTCTAACTTTCCATATAATATATTTAAAATCACAAGATTAAAAAACATTTTGATACATTTTATATATTTTTAGTTTAAACTTATTTTTTTTTAAATTCTATCTCATATTAAAACGAGAGAAATAAATTAATGTGAAGAGAGTATAAGTTAAACGCATAAAATAAAATGCATCCAAAAACTGATTTAAACGTGGAGTTAGACCCCATTGCCGACAGTACGGAAAGGCTGTAATAATAATAGAGCCTGATCAGACTCCACGTATCCTTCAAACACACAAATATCTTCCTCCTTTGGGTCCATCGTCTTTCTTCTTTCCTTTTCTTTTCTTTGATTGGGAATCTTGGTCTGATTAGCTCACCCAATTTGCTAACCTACTGACATCAATGTAGCAAAATTAAATAGCTTGGCGACATAAATTACTCTTTATTCAAAAAAATAAATATAAACAATTTATAACATAGTTTTAATATTATTTTTTTTTCAGAGAAAGGCTCACTAGTAATGTTCTCTCGATCTGAGGCACAAAAATCTTACAAAGAGTCAAACCGCCCAAGCATAATTTATTTTTAATTATATAGTGGTGCTATTTTCTTCTTTATTTCCCACTGAAAACATGACATGTGTTGCATCAAAAGAAGTCAAAGCCCAGTACAGTAGCACACTAGTTAGAAAATACAAGGTACCAATCAGAGAGAGCAAAGTTCCCAAACCACAACACAAGAGACTCGTGGCACCAAAATATCTCTTACACAAGCACACTCCGTCGGTGAATAAATTTTTTGATTTTTTAGTTGAAAATATCAAATCCAAAGTGGGGTGAATTTTGTCTGCATACTTTACAGAGTTGTAACACATTAATTAACATAACACCCGTATTTGTTTAGTATATATATCTCTCTCAAGTGTCACTAATTGAACTGCTTTTGTGAAACCCCACATCAAAGAGTAGTTTCCAGTCACTTGTCAGTCTTGTATTGCGACAAAGAGCACTATAAACCCTTTCTTGCTTTTAATTTTCGACCAAACATAGAAGGAAGAAGTGGAGGAGATGGAGGATTTGTGGCAAAAAATGGTCTTCCCTGTTAGACGTGTTTGGTGTGCTGTTTCTGCTCGTGTCAAGCCTCGCAAAGATGGTTAGTCTTCTCCCCCTATTTTTGGAAACTATGATTAGCGGCCTACTCCTAGCTTTTACCTTTCTCCACTTAAATAGGAGACATAGTTTGTTTGACAAATGGCTCGAAACCTTTGCCAATTGAGCCAACCCCCGGGGGCATGTAACCGTTCATCCTTGAAGCTTTTCTTTAGCAGAATTTTAACCGTCTCCGACTAATTAAAGTAGACGGGCGTTTACCAGTTTGATGTGCTCTTCAATCTCAAATCATAGGGAGCATATCAATGTCTTTATCAACTATGAGTCAGCAAGAATTTTTTTCTTAATTGTTATTAATCATCTTATTTTGTCTTTATTAACCTTTGTTTTTTCCTTAAAAAGTAATAATATTGATAGTATCACTACTGAGCATTCCAACTTGACAAATCAAAAAATGGCAAGAATTTCTTTTAGGATTCCATTAGTTGTTTCTTGCATTCCTTTTGTTTCATTAGGAGTCATTTCCTTGTGTGTTTTTTTTTTAAATTAAATGTTTAAACCAACAACACTGGCCAACTTGTTAATAACATAAGTTGCTACTAATCAATTCATGATGCCTTTGTTTTCTCGGATCTTTTATCTATTTTTCTATTGCCACCCATTAATGCCTTCATTTTCTCAGTCCATTCAACTACTGGAAAAGTTGTCATGAAAGCAGAATCACTTTCTGCATTTTTTCTCAGCATAAGCAGATGGCCTTCCAGAAAGTAAATAATAAGACCACATAGGTACTCGTGGTATCTGATTCCTTGATAGGTCCAACTTTTCAGATAGCCTAAACATAGCATCTACAACTTCAGATATCTCTACCAAGAGGCCATATATATTACTCCCTCTGTCTCTACTTTCAATTTTAGTTTGTCCCAGAAAGAATGTCATACTCCCTTATTTAGAAACAACTTAAAGAGATAATTTTTAGTCACGCAACAGTCTATGGCTTGTTTTAGACTACAAGTTTCAAAGATCTCATTCTTTCTTGAACTCCGTGCCCAACCAGACAACCACATAAATTGGGATGGATGAGTATGAGTTACCATTATGCTAGGATACAAGGGAAGCTTTTAACTTCATAAACCTTGGCACAGTCAAGGTGAAGAGTGAAAACATAGAGACTGTAGCTTTATAGATCACTTACATGCTTGTATATTGGGTTTTGTTTCCTTCAGGTGCTGGACTATTGAAGCTTCAAGGTGATATTCAATCCTGTGGATATGCAGATGTACAGGTGATGTGGGAAATGCTTGGAGGAACGGAGTCAGAGTTGACATCTCGGCAAATTAAGCATAAGGCGCCGACTGTTGTTTAGGAATTTTGTACCATTGAACTATAGCGCTAAATCATCCTCCTCTCCAGATCACACCATTAAGATGGTCTGCTGTACTGCATCAATAAAAGTATCTGAAGAGTGAAGAGATGTATGCCACTTATATTTCTCAAGCCCATGGGTAGCTAGTTTCATAATATAGCAAAGTCTATGTTGTGTTCCATATCAGCATATGAAGTATGTTAATCAACTTTACCTCAATAGCCAGCATGCAAAATATGGGGACTGTCATGACAACATTATCAGTTGTAAATATACCATCGTCCTGATGATGTACGAAATACCAGCACTAAATAAAGAAAAACTGTGAAGAGCTCAATTTTCGTACTTTCTTTGCTAAATCTGAAATACACAAACAAATAAAAAACTATAAGGATGTAACTCATACCTGTCGTGGTGGCCAGATGGACATAACTCCAGTAAATTGGAGGCAGTGTTATCGAAACAGGCCATCCACAAGGTGACATCTGATAAAGGAAATGAAATCATATTTCCTTAGATGGACCATAAATAACAGAATTTTTAATATGAAGTGCTGGACATTGATGTGATGCAATTCACTACTGGAAGGTCGATTGCGTATGTTATTGAGTATGGCTATCCCTTTTACTGATGTGGCCAGTATACGTGCAACAATTGCATGTAACCTACAATTTAAAACAATCCTGTTATGTAAACAAAAGAAAATAAAAACTGTCAAGAGCTCAATTTCCTAGTCTTTGTGAACTTGGTGGACGCCAAAACCTGCATCACTTGGGGTAGTCATGTCACCAGTGACACAATGCCGATAAACTGAATGCTTGTCACGTTCAAACCACGGACAAATAACAAAAGAGAAGAAATCCAATTCATGTTTCATTACAATGCTCTCACACCTCCCTCTGTGAAACAGATGTAAATCAAAAGATTGTTTCGGCTTCTGTAGCATGCATTCGTCCAAAATCTCTGGTATCCACCAGAGGGCTGAAGGTGAATAGAAAACAAAAGGTTGATTCACAGCTTCTGTAAAATGCATTCATCAGAAAATTTTAGTATCCACCAGAGGAATGAAGTTACAGAAAACTTTAAAACTCCAAATACTTTCTTTTTCCAGGATAATGAAGCTCAGGGCTAGCAACTAATAATGATACAATATAATATTCAACTATTAAAACTTTTAGGGAAGCTCCATTAAATACTAATTTGGTTGCAGAGTTATACCATGGATAGTGTTACTTAATGTAGTGTGCATTCTTTCACTTGCATTTCCAAAATGATCGATATTTTGAAGGACATTACAGTAATATTATCTAATCATTCAGTCATTTGAGAAAACCTAGCAATAAAGGAAGAAGGAGTAATAATCAAGGGCTCCGAGTTTGATAAAATTATCTAAGCATTCAGTCACTTAAGATCTCACAATAACAAGTAGGGAAAACATAAACAGGAGTAATTGGATAAGTTGTGGCCAATGGAGAAGGCCTGAATGTATTGAAACAATTCAAATAATCCTAGATCCTAGCTGATAATTAAACAAAGCAATTACGGTACCTTTAGGACCAACAAATATACAGTGCTTTCTACAGGTTCCAGTGCTGATAACCAAAAAGTAGATGCTAAAGCAGCATTCAAGGCCACTAACTTGACAAGACAGACTGTAGGGCTCGGATTCTGCTTCCTCCATTCAAATGTTAATTGTTCTGAGTTGGTTTTGTTTAGTTTCTGGAACTTTTTTTGGCACAAGTTGAGTTTGGTTAAGTCTTGGAAAGCAGTTGTTCAAAATGCTTTTAGAAAAGTCTTTAAATTAAAGGGGGAAATTGTGTTTGGGTTACATAAGACCAATGTATTCTAAAAACTGGATATGGCCAAGCTTGGGGTTTGGATATATTTGTGAGAAATGTCCTCCCCACCCCCCCACCCCCACCCCCCCACCCACACCCACACACACACAAAAAAAAAAAAAAAAAAAGAAGCAACCACATTAAGAGAAAAAAGCAGATAATCAAGGGTAAACCATCACCTACGCTAATAAATTTCATGAGTTCCATACAAAACCAGATACAGAAAGGCAAGAGAGAGCAGATTTGGGATGCACTCCAGGAAACAATTTCAACATCATTCTTACCCCCTCCCTCCCCCTTTGCAATCTCTTAGCTCCCACTAACCAAGTGTAGACACCAATAAAGCATATTTTACGATTCAGCATTACTGTTCATGAACATCACAAGGGATCCACATAAGATTCAGAAGTTGCTGCATAATTTTAAAGATGTCAACCATGTAACGAGCAAAGCATCAAAGAGGGCTCTGTCCTGTCACAGTTGAAACTTGATACAAGTTTCATGGCAATACGCTATAGTTTGCATATTTATGTGTTCCTTTGCAGGTAGCGGTGGAAGAGAAGGGTACTCTACTTGCTACACTTTATCTCTAATTCTCTTCACCCGTTTTGTGTTACAATCCGACATAATTACATTACCCAAGTCACACTCAACAAAAAAATTGATTCCTTTTAATTCAAAGCGTTATTCTGATGGCTGTGCTCCTTATCTGTCAGAGGTAAATCAGATAAGAATGCTGATTAAATCTAATTAAAACGTTGAAGGTCCAAGTACAATTGAATGGGAGATGTTCGAGGCTATTAGCTATAAGGTTAAGGCCTCCCCAGCTACTATGCCCCAAGCAAATTCCAATCCACCTTAACCTGGAGGTTTGCTGGTGTACTGGATAAAAGAGGAGTAGTTCAAACCTTTTATACATCAAACCAAGTAAACAATGTGCCATTGCGTAGCTTGGACAAGAGCAAGATGAGAGAACCAGCTTATGAAAGTTAAAACTGCACTGTTGATTTTTAGTCTTTTAAACACATATCAGCAGCTAACTAATACAGAAGGCAACACAACATGGATCCCTAGCAACAAGGGTCTGTACACAGTGAGATCATGCTACAGAATTTTAACAAAAGTGGAGAACAGAGAACTTACTAAGTCCTTTGCCATGGAAACAGATCTGGAGATCCAAAGCTCCACTCAAGGTGGCTTGCTTTTAATGGTTTGTGTGTAAAGAAGCTTGTCTCACCCTTGAGAAACTCCAAAGTAGAGGTTCTGACCTATGATGCAAGTGCTTTTCATGTGAGACATTCAAAGAGCATCTGCCACTTGTTTTTGCCTGCCAGGTTATTATGCAATTGTGGCAGCTTAAGTATGACCGGATTGCAACAGATCATGTCAAGATCAACAAATGATCTACTGAAATATTGGCACAGAAAAGGCCCAAGGAAGAGGAAGCTACTCTGGTGGAATGCTACACCGGTATGTATTTGGTGGACTGTCTGGACAGAAAGAAATAGAAGATGTTTTGAAGATTCTGCGAGCTCCACCAACAAGATAAAATCGAATTGTATATTTTTGTTTTGCTTATGGTGTAGAATGGAACACATAAATGAGGCAGAAACAGTTCTACAAACATTAGAATCCCTACAAGATTAGACGGGGCACACTTTTGTTGTTTGTTCTTTTCCTACATTGCACAGTCCCAATAGCACTTCATTTGTGTTGTTCTAATTTATAAAATTACTTTACCTTCTAAAATATATGTAATATTAAATCATAGCATTTTAAAATTGGAAATGCAAGACTGTGCAATGCTGGAACCAGTAGAAGGATGGTTCTACTAAAAGACAAGGTTGTTGAAAAGCCTCTTTCACTGGGCTGCAATAGCAGCAAATATTTCTCTGCATATTACACGCAAAAAGGCAAACTATGTGTAAAAAAAGAAGATTAGCAGGGCCACACGAGTAGTAAAAATGGCATGATATAATGCAAACCTCTTCTCTTTTTTATTTTTTCCTCTTTCACCGGGCTCCAATAGCAGCGGATATTCATCTGCACTACATGCAAAAAGGCAAACTATGTGTACAAAAAAAAAAAGAGATTAGAAGGGCCACACAAGTGGTAAAAATGGCATGATATGATGCAAACCTTTTCTCTCTTTTTTTTTTTTTATAAGCAATAGTTGCAAACGTTTTTCTAATTATGTTTAGTTCACTGACTCACTTACTGAGAACAAGAATAACCTATAAATTCAGGAGGAAAGTTGGGTTTCCTTTACATATATTAAATCACACTTTCTCCAGACAAAGTGTCATCACAAAATACAGACTGAGCAACAACTACTTTTTCTATTGACTTAAATTAGCAAAATGGCAGTTTGATAAATTCATCAGAAATGTCTAGGACAAACCTTCATCATGTCCAGATTTTCCATTGATTATCTACAGAAATGACCTCAGAGTGTCTTGAAGGAATTATCATGCTTAATCATAGAACTAGTTGTCTTTCTCCATTTCCTCCATGTAGGAGGTAAAGATTGAAATACTATCAACAGATATGACCTCAGTGTTTCTGGAAGGAACTATCATGCTTAATCAGGCAACTAGTTGTCTCTCCATTTCCTCCATGTAGGATGCAAGGTGTAAGTTGAAATACTAAACCCATAAAGGAGGTACATAATTTGAGTAGTAGATGAAAAGGAAGACAAACCTCAGCAGGAATATCAAGCATCTTTAAAAAAAAATCCATAAAGAAGATTAGTTGTTTTTTTCTTTTTTTTTTTGGTGGGGAGCGGGGGGGGGGGGGGGGGGGGGGAGAGCATGGATTGGTAGGTAATGTGATTAATTGGTAAAGTAAATTAATAGGCTAATGATGTCAGTGTCAAGTTTCTGTTGTATCTTTTAATTAGATGTTTTTTTAATGAAGGTAACATATCTTTTAATTAGATTGGTTTTCTATATATTTCATAGACAATAAATATATATGTGCTCAACACTGCATAGAGTCCAACACTTTTAAACAAATGTTGTCTCAAAATGCAAACTTGTTCCTTTCCATGCTGCAGGAGTCCATTGAATCAATAAAAGAGTTCAAGCAGGCACCCTAGAGAAAATTAAAAAGGAAACTTGAAGTACTTCTGTTAAACCCATACTTGGAGATGCAAGCAAAAAATTATAGGTACTGGAGGACACAAGTGATTCCGCACTTTTTCGTCCCCAGAGACAAGCAGCAAACTAGAGATGTCCAGCAAACTTGACACTTCTCTTTTCCTAACTACTTCCTCCCACCAGCACACCTCACTCCCGAAAAGAGACTTGTTCCTTTCAAAGGTTGGCTAGAGGGAACAGATAACTAGACATAATCCAATAAGTATGAACTTGAAACTGAACCAAAAAGAAAATGAAAATGAGCAGAGGTTCAAGGGTGGTGAAGCCTCTACCCCGGGGAAGGATTTTGTGTCATGTTGTGATTGCTACAAGCCTCAAAATGTCTTTTAGGAGTAACCTTTACATTAGAGGCAACACTCACATCCAAATGGAAACAGAGATCAACGCAGAATAGACTCTTAATTTCTGAAGTCCATTTGTGGGAAAAAATCTAATATCCTAGTCCATCCTCCTATATCTTATAGCACAAGATTATCTCAAAACTCTGACAATCATAAGATTCCACCTGAACAAATCCTCTAACTCTCCAAATTCTGTCCCAACCACCTGCAGAAACCAGTGCAAACACTAGATAAACTATTAAACAGAATATGCCAACTTTAGTTCCTATTTTTTTTTTTTTTTTTTTGTCTGGGCTACTACTTTGTTCCTGACCCTTAATAACCCAACTGGCCTCCTGTTCCCACTGCCCTTATCATGTCAAAAGAGAATCTTAGAAATACAACTAGCACATCTCTTAAAAGATGATACAAGTCACTTCTGATAACTTAAAAAACTTTATTTCAATATTCACTGGATCAAAAAATTGTGGATCATATTTCCTGAAATACACAAACACACAAAAATAACAACGGCAACAACGGCAACAACATACCCAGTGTGATCCCACAAGTGGGATCTGGGGAGGGTGGGGTATACGCAGACCTTATCCCTACCTTGTGAGAGGTAGAGAGGTTGTTTCCGACAAACACACACATGTGATAATATACCTTAAGAGGTCAACGGAAACATTTTAGTTTACAATGTGCGAACCTGATGTTTAGGTGCAAAAGCCTACTTGTTTTTCTTATTATCTTAGTAACAATACTTTTTTTTAATATAGTAAGATTTTATTGACCAAGTACCAAGCTGGTAGAAAAGGAAGCAGGATTCATACAAAGACCAAGCAGACAAGCTATTACTCTTTCCCTCCTAACAATTCCAGAAAATCCATGTATTGGTCCATACTAACAGATTGCTATTACACCAGAAAAACAGACTATGCAAACATTTATTCTCGACTCTAGAGATGTGAATCCTACGCCTTTCAAAACATGCTTTGTTCCTCTTGCCATAAGATCCAAAGATGCAAAGTGGGACAGTCTTCCAAATTTGCTTCTGTCTTCTGGGAACATCTCCAGGTTTCTAATATACTCCTTACATCTCTGGGCCATGAGACTTTAGAAATAGTTCCCAACATTGCTAGAGAAACTGCAGTGAAGAAATAGATGATCTACTGATTCCAGATCATCTTCACATAAGTAGCAGAAAACCCCTCTTCTGCAGATAGTTTCGAGTCAAACACTCCCCGGGTTGCAGTCCATCCCATCCCAAACAAGCTACTTTCATTGGAGCTTTCGTAATCATTTTCCAAGGCGAAGTATTGGGTGTGTTCAGTATGGGGGAAAATGTTTTCCGATTTTCTCGTGTGGTCAAAAAATTTGAAAAATATTTTCTTTAGAAAAACAAGTTCCTTGGCTTTCATAATAAAGTAGGAAAAACAGGTCACATTGTCTCCTCACCATCCTCACAACTATCTACCCCACCACGCCGCTCTCCCACCATCCCGCTCACCCCCCCACCCATCTTCATCCTCACAGTTTTATTTAAGATGTATACAAATGTTTTAAGGATAATATTTTTTACTTGCCTAACGAACACAAGAAAATAAGTAGAAACAACCTTTTTTTCTAGAAAATGTTTTCTTGGAAAATATTTTTCATGGAAAATATTTCCTTCGTTCTGAACACACCCATTATCCCAATTACCTGACTCCTTTAACAGTGTAGTGTAGCAGCTTTTAACTGAATTTGTTTTCTTTATTGGTTGTCTAGATCAAAGAATCCACCCGACTCTGATCAAGCTGGACTGAGTTCAGTTGTTGGAAGTATCTGACAAAAGTCCTCTAGTTCCCAAACAATCAAATTCCTTCTAAAATTGAGCCAGCCAGAATCTGAAAGAAATTTAGCAATAGTACCACTCTATTAATGGAACAGTTGAACAAGATAGGGAATCTATTCTTCAGGCTTTCATCTCCCACGCGAACATCTGTCCCAGAAATTTATTTTGCACCCATTCCCAACCTTCAATTTAGCATATCTCATAAACTCCTCCCAGAGCCTACAAATATCCTTCCAAAATCCGCTTTTAGTATTTGATTGAAGCAGAGGAGAGCTCTACCCAACCTTTTTATCACATATAGCATAAAACAGCTTCTTCCAGATATCATTACCATCCATGTAGAATCTCCAAAGCCATTTGAATAACAAGCTCTAATTTTGTAATTTTAAATTCCTGACCCCCAATCCTCCACCTTTCTCATCTCCTAGTGACAATGTTACACACGTTCATACCTTATCTTTGTCTACTTTTCCATTTCTGTAAGCGGCATTCTATGAAGCTAACACAAGTATTAATATATTGTCATTTCCTTTGCTTAGTAATAACTCATGTTATAAATTGTCCATTTGTGATGGTTCATATATGCTATTTATTTTCTTTGGACATTTATTACTTGGATCATATTTGCAATTTATTTACATACTCGACAAATAGAAATTTGCGGGGTGCAAATTTCTTTTAAGAAGATAAATGCTAATTATATACTTAAACTCCTGCAAACTGAAAAAGGAGATCTCATTTTTATTCCTTTTTTTCCTTTTTGAAGTGGTAAGTATTATTGATGTACAAATAACAGCACTAAGAAAGTCCTGCATACATCCAAACAAAGGCAGAAAAAAAAAAAGCAAAAAAGAGCTAGTAACTAAAGGGAGGAGCACCCAATCTATGCTGCACAAAAAATTCTACTAACTGAAGTGGAAAGCTCTTCTTTATTCTTAATTACCTCTCCTTGAAAATTGGAGCAAAATATATTTACAGCCCATAATTATACTACCACGAAACTATTCAAGGACGGGAATACTTGAAAAGATAAGTCCTTGACTGGCAAATTCACAGAAGAAAAATAGCAAAAATGGTTGATCATTGGCAGGCAGTGTAGTGAACTTACTGGTGTCCAGATTGTGTACAGCTTAGAAACACGTCTATCAAAGTGGACGGCCTTCCTGTATTTGGAAAAGGACATAGGAGATAACAAGGGAAAGGCACTACACATAAAGACCAAGAATTAAGAAAAAGGAAACAAATGCTTATACGCAAACGTATATATACTACGTGTGTGTGGATGCATGAGTGTGTGTGTGAAATGTAAAATCATTTAGGTTTCCAGATAAGTTATGATTTAGTTCAATTCAGGTTGTCAAAGCAAAGATATATAAAAGCATTGAGAGGTAAAAAGATAAACTTATTTCTGACCTTTGCACTTTCTGGTAGGTATACTTGTTCTACGAACAGCAACAATTTCAATTCAGGTTGTTAAAGCAAAGAGTATATAAAAGTGGTGAGAGGTAAAAGGATAAACTTATTTCTGACCTTTGCACTTTCTGGTAGGTATACTTGTTCTACGAACAGCAACAATTTCACAGTCCAGCAGGAGGGGCCAATATCATCTTTGTTTCCAACCTTTATTGCGTTTCCACAACAAGTTAATCTGTTACTTGCCTATCAGTTTTTTCCTTTTACCCCCCATTCAGTCAACCTACCACTGCTACCTATGCTTTTCCATAGGATTCAGTAAATCCTCTAATTTAGGATATGATTTGAACTTGTTATTAAGACCAGCTCCCTGTTAAGATTCTCTGACTACACGGACCGCACTGACTAAAGGGAAATGATACATCTTTGAGAGTTAAATACATTGAGACTAACTATATATGTGATTAAAGAAATATATAAGCTGAGACATGATAACAGCCAACAGGTAACTCTGTCAATCACACTACACTTCACAGTCACTGGTCAATTCTAAAGCATATAAAATCCAACCTTAGTATTAAGTAAATTTAGTCTGATATAACTCCTGTGAGACTGGAAACTCCCCAAAGTTTAGTGGGAAAGAAGAAGAAGAATACGACACAGCAATGTAATTCAAGAACTTGGGCTGAAATACTTGATTAAAAAAAGGTACTTGAACTAAAATACAAAATCTTTTAGGAAATGGACAAATATGGAATCTAGAATATGTTAAAGCCAGCACCTAAGTTATTACACAATTACCAGTTAGTAGTGAGATAGTCTTGCATCTCATTGAAGTATTCAACGAGCCTATTCCTCGTCATGGACTAGGACAAACAGAGGTTGATGCTTTGGTATCTGTACTAAGTAGTCTTCAATTCTATTGATTATGCAAATATATTACAGCTAACATGTTTCACATGCAAAGCGGTACTTTACATAAATCTCACAATGTATAAGCAAATTGAAAGATCAGATGCTTGGTGCTTCTAGCAATCAAGACGAACAAAGAAGTTAATGAAGCCAAACAGCAAGTCGACTCAAATTGAGAGGTATTCCAGCTTTTATGACCCTGTTGCAGAGACTCAAATAATGAAGTTCTAGTTCTTTGGTGTAACTGAGAAATTAAGAGGATAGACCCAAAAATTAGCCATAGACATATGAACATCAATTCTGAAATAAAAAATTTATAAGCTTAATTAAGCTACTGGAAAAATGTATTGTTAATGTTGAGGTTCCAATCAATTCTAATGTTGAAGATACATACACATTCAGCTAGTGCATCATTCAGTTTCACCTTTCAGCTGAAGTACTAGGCTACACATTTATTCCTGCAAAACTGTTCTAAATTTGCTCATTGACGATAAATTACAGGAGAATGCAGATACCCAGAGAGAATTATGCTAATGATACAACAGTGCAACCAACAGGGGCATTCTTTTTTCAAGTCCCTTTCTGTGGTTGCTAACGAATGGGATGCCTCTGGCCAAAATTAAGGCCCTGCAGCAGGTCAAACAAAGATTCCTGGCTCTTGTCCTTATCACCTTAGAGACAACATTTGACCTCAACAGCTGTTTACTGGATCAAAAGGCCGTAAAGAAAACTGTAGCCAAGTGACTGCACAAAACTTGGAAAGAACTGTGCCCTCTGATCCAGTTGGGACTGGTAAAAGCTTGACCTGAAGACAGCACAGTGCACATGTCTTATTCCTCAACTGCATGTGTTACTTTCTCCAGCAGCAGTGGCCAGTCTTCACCAAGTTGCCGGGGGTTCAGCTCCATGGCAACCCTAAAATCTTGCAATGATACCAGGTTAGCAGGAGCATGTTCATACACAGTTTCTGACGATCTACCACCATTAATCTGTAAATGATGACCTGGTCTGAGACCATTAACGAGCTTCATATAAGTCTGCTGCTTCTTCGTGTTGTTTGTTGTAGGTTCATTCCTGGACCTTGCTCCCACAAGTTGGAGACAAGATTTGATTAAACCTTTTAAGTAAGAATCCAAACCATTGTTCAACAGATTGGCACAGTCCGTGGCCACCCCATCAAGGCCCTGTTCTGCAGCAATCTGCTCCATGCGCTCCCTCAGAGTTAAACTGTCCAACAAAGCACCATAACTAGAAGAGCTAACCCATCTACTACTTGTTGCTAAAGGTACTGGTCTACGCGCTCCACCTACACTAACAGGGAAAAATGGAACCCCAAAGGGAGCTTGGAGTTGACTCCTAGCATGCATCTCTTTTCCATCATCTCTAGATTTGTCTTTTTTGTGTAAAGATACTGAATTTTCCAGTGATCTCTTCATAACAGAAAATTTGGCAGTTTCTTGATTGAATCCCTGCCTTTCATCATCTATTGGCTGCATGATTCCTTGATGATGATGCACCGCCCCCTTGACATTAGGTGGATGCAGATCCCCATTTTCCTTAATAATTTCGAACTCACTCGATTCCATCATAGTTGCTTGCTGAAAAGTAAAACTATTCTTCCCATTTGGTCCAAGAATGCTACGACGATCCCCAGTCCTACGATCACGAAATCCTGTCCTGGCCTTCCGAGGAGATAATGGCAACACATCACCATTGGACAAACCCGGTTGACCTGAAGCCTGGTTTGAGGAAACATGCACTCCATTTTGGTCATAAGCATCATCTAAAGGCTCTCTACTACCAACCGCTACACCAGGCTTCACAATACCACCTTCGTTAATTGGTGGAGGAACTTTTGCACTACAGGCATTTCTCAGAATAGAACGAATGAACTGATTATGCAGCGGAATGTTTTCTCTCCCCAAGATCCTAAAACAAAGCTTATCGAACTCGGCCTTGCTTATCTTCAAGCTCAATAGCCTACTTAAGTAATGAAAGTACTGCTTTGAACCCTCTGGACCAAGTTTCTTCACTATCTGAGCTTTCAATTCAGAAAGATTAATCCGGGAATGCTGGTGTGGCGGTTGCATCTCCGTCAATACATATATTCCCACCAACAACAAGCCAAAAATTCAAGCTTTCCACTGCTCAAACAAACAAAAGGCCAATGGTAAGAACCCAATTCACCACTAAATTAGGGTTTTGCCATAATTCCACAAACACATAATAGAAAGAAGATTAAATCCCTCTAGAATCAATCCCAGCATTTCCGAATCAAAACCCATCTCAAACCCTCCAACTTTTAACAGTTTAAGGATAGGAGGGGTTGAGTTCCAAATCAGAGATCCAAATTTTCAACTAACTCTCCCTCCAAAAATCCCAATCCTAAAATATTTTAAATTCCACGTTCACGAAACCTCCAACCCAATATCCAAAATCAAAACTTTAACACAACGAAACTCTCCATTTCCAGCAATATACAAATACCTCCCTGTAATTCCAAGTAAACCCTTAGCTTTATTCCCAATTCAATAAGCTCCAATTCCCAATAGTTCACCTAAAATAGACCCAAAATGCCACCTGTTGCTAAAATAGAAAGCTTGAAGTTACCCACTTCAACTTCAAATTTATTCTGCAGGAAATTGGGTTGAAAGAATAAAGATTTAGCTTACCGGGTGTGAGAAATTGGAGTTGTTAAACACAGCGAAGTAAATTGGCTGACCTTATTGAGCTTCCTGAAGCTGATTCGAAATTCAGATTCAGAAAAAGAAATGTTTTTCCCACTCTTATTTGTTCATTAGAACCCCTGTAGCTTCTTGTTCCATTGCTCTACAACATTGTTCCGCATTTGGATTTTCCCTTTGCTCTGTTCGTTCCAAAAATTCACCGGTTTGAATCAGAAATTGGAAAGACCCACCTCGCCTTCTTTATTTCTCTGATCGATATATACTCGCCTTCTTCCTTTCTCTCTCTTCTTCTTCCTTTCTTCCTTCTCTCTGAATCGGACTCTTTTTTTCGTTTTTGTGTCTGATTAGAAAAAAGAGTTAATGTTTTTTCTTCTTTTCCTTATATTTTTTTTTTTCTAAATTATATACTGATATATTTTTCTCCTCTTCCTTGCATATAAATAAAAATTAAAAAAAAATACACCTGTCCACGCTCTCACTCTCTCGTGGTACGACACGCGAACGATTATTGGCTGTTTAGTGAGGCGTGCGCGTTGTAACAATTATTGAAGTGTGGGTGTAATAAGTTTTTAAAGGATAATTTTTGCATTTTTATTTTTTTTATTTTTTTTAGTTTCTGAATATTATGAGTACAATTTTGAGGAAAAGATTGTTGTTTAAAATGATTTTTTTAAGAACAAGTGTATTTGAGAATTTTATTTATTAGAAAATAAGGTTGTGTAAATTAATGGTTAAATTAATAATACGAATTGATAATTAGGTTAATGGAGTAATAATCTTGGTTATTGATTTTTAACGGTTTGATTATCAGTTTACTGTTTCAAATTATTGGTTCATTTATCAGTTTCACCATTTTTTTTAACGGGTGAACCGATAATCTGATAATAATTTATTAAATTATAATTTTCACCTTCAATATATAAAGTATTCTAGCAAGAAGATGAATTGGGTGTCAATGACAAGTGAAGGTGATGTTATTCAAATCTAAATTAAGATTGATTGCTTTAGTTGAGCTAATTTTATATGTTCTTTCCCTTTTCACTCACTTTTTCTAGCTAAATATACTTATGACTTATGAAAATTTTCGATTGAGATTTTAAAGGTTAACCCGATAATCAAACCGATAATGATCAATAACCGATTAACTAATAATCAATTAACCGATATCTTAACGGTTCTTTAACAGTTTAACATATCTACAAACTTATAGCCGTTAAGTTAAATCGATAATCTTTATAACCAAACCGATCGATACACACCTCAGACTTATTATTGATTTAGAAATATTTTTGGTTCACATTTGAAGTAATCAAATTTGAAAAGTTTTAGTTTAAGCAAAGAATATTGTGTAGTATTTTTGAGTACTTCAAATAAATATATTTACATTAAACTTTAAGAATATATTTTAGAAATATATTTGATTAAATAGACTACAATACTATATGAACTTTTAAACACAATAAAAAGATTATCAAAATTGCATCCATAACGATAATAGTATTCTTCTCTCTCTCTCTCTTTTTTTTTTTGGCATATCTCATTATTTATCAATTAAATTTAATTTAAACACATTAAAAGAATTATTAAAATTGCATTATAAGGTAGGGATAACGTTTGCATATACTTTATTTGCTTCTCAAACCTCATTTGATGTGACTACAGTGAATACATTGTTATGTATTGTTATATTAAATTTATACTCGTAATAATATACTATAAAAATTTGCAAAAATCCTGATTTTTTACCAATTAAACTTCGGACGAAATTTGCAAATTTTCTCTTAAAATTTTGTAATATTACTCATTTATATCCTATATTAAAGATGGCTTCAAAAATAACCTTTTCGTTACTGAACTTATAATTACAGGCCCTTCATTTTTAACGAGGCTTCAGTTGGCATTTTTATGTATTTGCTTTACTATTTTAAGTTACCACATAAATGAGACATGAGGGGAAAGGGGGAAGGGGAGAAATGGGGGAAAAGGTGGCAACAGGCAGTGGGAGATAAGAAGAAGCAATGGATGTTATAGCAAGTCTAGAAGAATGGGAATGTCCTGCATCAGCAGGGAGAACGGGGTTGGTTAATTCAAGGGAACGTAGATAAAAGCAAACTCAAGATTTAAATTTAAGGTGTGTTCAGTACGAAGAAAAAATATTTTAAAAAAAGGGGACTTTTTTGAACTTATCTCTTGGTGTAGTTTAAGCTAACGTACACCGGCATCGATGGCAGGGAAGAGAGGGAGGGGACGACCGCGTAAACAATCTTTCAATGCTACTTCATTGCTCAATTTCACACTATCAGGGAGTAAGAATCGATCATCGGTAGTTACACAAGGGCAAGCTGAAGATGAAAATTCAGCTAGACTTCGACGGCCTTCGACTGGGCAACCATCAGGGTCACCAGATCCACAATTGCGGCCCACTGGCTTCTCTCCGCAATTGAATTTGAGTACTCCTCAAGGTGTTATTGGAAATTATCGATTGATAGTGGTATTGTTCCATTGAATCATGAGGCAGAGAGTTTACTGGAGACAGGTGAAGCTAAACAAGAGGGGGACTGGACTAAGCTGTTCACAGGGAACAGAGCTGCTGCTAATGGTATGGCTCTTAAGTATACAACTCCCACTCTGGTTAATAGTGAACCTGTTATTCAACTGGATAAAGCTAAATTAGATATTGAATCGAGAAAATAGGAATGTACTTTGATAGTATATGTGATAGGTGAAACCCCAGGATATCACTATATGAGCAGATACATAAATCAGATATGGAATAATATTGCTAAACCAGATCTGTATTTCCATGAGGAGGGCTATTACATTGTCAAATTCCAAAGTAAGTCAGATTTGAATGAGATGATATATGCAGAATCGTATACAATGAATAATAGACCAATGATAATCAAACAATGGTCTCTGCGGTTTGATTTTAGTAATGAGTTTCTGTCAGAAGTGCCTTTTTGGGTGAGATTTCCTAATTTGCCTATGAACTATTGGAGTTGTGACTCTCTCAGACACATAGCTAGTGGTATTGGAGTGTCTATGTATGCAGATGAATGTACGGCTAAACAAACCAGAATCTCTTATGCTAGAATGCTTATTCAGGTCAATATTATGAAGAAGCTGCTTTTTGTTATAGCTATAATGGATGATCAAGGCAAAGTGTTTCATCAAACTGTGGAATATGATTGGAAACCTATTTTTTGTGAAAAATGTCTTAAGATGGTCATGATGCTAACCCAAAGGCACAACATGAACCTAAGAGGAAGAAAGTTATGAAACAGGTGGGGCAACCTAGAGAGGCAAATCCTAATGGTGAAGGTGTACAAGGGGCTATAAGCTCAATAGAGACTAAGGAGAGTCCTAAGGTTGGTGTACTTGAACAACAAGAGATGCCTTGGCATGTGGTAAAAAGATATTCCATTAATGTAACACCTACAAGATCTGCTTGTGTAGAAACACTGCCTGTAAAGAATGGTTTTAGCAGTTTGGCTAATACAAAGGGCATGATTTCTAGTCCTTCTCCGGCTATGGGGGGATTAGTGCAATGTCCTGGTTAACATGGAATGTTAGAGAGACAAACAAGAGGTTTAAGCAGAAAGAGTTGGTCTCTCATATAAAGAAGCAAAATATTAAGCTCCTAAGTTGTTGGAAACTAGAGTTAAGGAGAATAATGCTCACTTTGTTGCTGCTAGAATTGCACCTCAATGGAAATTTGAGCATAACTATAATGATGCAGTAAATGGGAGAATCTGGTTGTTATGGGATAGTGATGAATATGAAGTTACAGTCCTATACAAAAAAGCACAATATTTGCACTATCATGTGCTGGCAGGAGTAATGACATTGACTGTCTGATGACTGTCATATATAGATACAATACTATAGAATTAAGGAAATCACTCTGGGCTTCCCTGCATAAACTGGTTCGTAATAAACCATGAATTTTATAGGGTGATTTTAATGCAATTTTAGCTACTATAGATAGGAAAAATGGTGTACCTGTGAGCCAACATGAAATGGAGGATTTTGCTACATGTGTTCAGAATTTAGGCATGTCTAAACTACCCTGGAGAGGGGAATTCTTCACTTGGTCAAACAATTTTGCTACATGTGTTCAGAATTTAGGCATGTCTAAACTACCCTGGAGAGGGGAATTCTTCACTTGGTCAAACAAGCAACAACCCTCAACTAGAGTCTATAGTAAACTAGATAGAGCACTTGGTAATGTTGATTGGATGTAAAATTATGGTCACTTGGTAATTGATTAGTGAATTAGATAGAGCACTTGGTAATGTTGATTGGATGTAAAATTATGGTCACTTGATAATCGATTATGGGCTGCCACATATTTCTAACCATGCTCCTATGTTGATGAAGTTGGCTACCAAAGTTAATGGAGGAAAGCTGCCTTTCAAATTTTTCAATGTTTGGGCAGATCATGCTCAATTTAATTCTCTGATTGCTAACCATTGGGTCCCAGGTTGAATACTGATGGAATGAGAAATATCTGGTTAAAGTTAAAACCTCTAAGAAAGGAGTTTAGAAAATTAAATTTTAAAGAATTTCAAGGAGTCACAGAGAGATTTTCACAGGCTAGGTCTGCCTTACAGGACATTCAAGGAAAGCTGCTTGTTAACTGCACTGCTGATTTAGTAGAAGAAGAGAAGGTTACTATTGCACATCTAGAAAAATGGTCTATGATTGAAGAGAACATTTCAGGCAGAAATCAAGAGTGTCTTGGATGAAACTTGGTGATGCAAACACTAAGTACTTCACTGCGATGATGAAGGAGAGAAGTCATAGGAAGAATATTTCAGAATTAAAATCACTCAATGGTTTGTTGCTGACATATGCTGATCAAATCAAGTAAGAAATTACTAGTTTCTATAAGTCCCTTGTGGGAGCTAATTGTCATTAATTAAAAGCAGTAGATACACATATCATGAAACTTGGGCCTATTTTATCTTAGAGCCAACAACTAGACCTATGTAGGGATATTTCAGAGAAGGAAATACAGGAGGGATTATGGTCAATTGGTGATGATAAAGCTTCACGGGTTAATGGTTATAATGCAAAATTTTATAAGTTTGTCTGGCCTATAATCAGTGGTGAAGTAATGGATGCAGTTAGAGATTTTTTTAGAACAGGAAAACTGTTCAAAGGGATCAATTGTACAACAATGACACTCCTTCCTAAAGTCCCAAATTCCAGTAGCATTAAAGAGTACAGACCTATTGCTTGTTGCACAGTATTGTACAAAATGATAGCCAAGATCCTTGCTAACTGATTACAAAAGGTGATGTCTTTCATTATTTCAGAGACTCAAGCTGGCTTTATTCCTGGTAGAAAAGGGGGTGACAATATCATTATAGCTCATGAACTAGTAAAGGCATATTTAAGGAAATATATTTCCCCTAGATGTGTTATCAAAGTCAACATACAGAAAGCATATGATACCATTGACTGGTATTTCATTAAACAGATGTTAAAAGGTCTAAGATTTCCAGAGAGATTTATACAGTAGGTAATGGAGTGTATTTCAACTGTTAACTTCTCAATCTCAGTTAATAGGGAATACACTAAGACCATTTGATGCTGCTACAGGGTTGAAACAAGGAGACCCAATGTCCCCTTTTCTGTTTGCTATTGGGATGGAGTATTTGAGTAGAAGGCTAAGAACTTTGAAGTCCAACAAGAAATTCAAATATCACCCAGGTGTACCCAGCTTGAACTAACTCATTTGTGCTTTGCAGATGATTTGTTGTTATTTGCTAGAGGGGATATTGAATCTATCAGGCAATTGCAAGTTCAGTTTGACAAATTTTCTCAAGCCTTTGTTTTGCAGCCTCACCTATCTAAAAGTGCTTTTTATTGTGGAGGAGTGGATTTGTTAGTTCAACTACAGATATAAAGTACACTTGGGTACACTCAAGGGGCTTTGCCTTTTACCTACTTAGGGATCCCTTTGACTACAAAGAAGCTTAGTATTATACAATCGCAACATTTGGTGGAGAAGATAGTAGCTAAAATTACTTCACAGACAGCCAAAAAACTCTCATATGCAGGAAGATTGCAGTTGGTTCAGTCTGTTATATTTGGAATCCAGTATTATTGGTCCCAAATATTTGTTATACCAGCTAAAGTGTTGAAGCCAATAGAGGCCTATTATAGGAGTTATGTCTAGTCAAGGGTTAATAGTATCACCAAGAGAGCTTTAGTATCTTGGGATAATATTTGCAATCCGAAGGCTGCTGGTGGGCTTAATTTGATGAAGTTAAAGTTATGGAACAAGGCAGCTATTATCAAGATGTGCTGGGAATTGGCTAACAAGAAGGACAAACTTTGGATTAGATGGATTCATTGTTATTATATAAGGGGACAAGAGCTTACAGATATATCTATCCCAAAGCAAGCTTGCTGATTGGTTCGAAAGATTTTGCAGGCTAGAGGCGCCATGGTTAATGTTCCTATTAGCAGCTATTTTGTCATTAAGAAGGTATACTTGTACCTACTAGGTGACCTACCCAAAATTGTCTGGAAAGGATTACTCTATCACAACAATGCCAGACCTAAAGTTGTGTTCATTATGTGGTTACAAGTTCAAGATAGGCTCCTGACGGCTGACAGATTATTGAAATGGGGTATCCAGGTTGACAAGAAGTGTTGTTTATGCAAGTTAGCAATGGAGACTAGAGGCCATTTATTTGCTGAATGTGATTTTGCACAAAGAATATGGAGCAGACTTCTTAGGTGGGTGAATATTATTTATCCAGCTTCTATTTCTTGGGCAGTGATGATGGAGTGGGTGGTACAGAAAACCAAAAAAAGGAGTCATCTTGTGAAGTTATTGAAAGTGCTCTATGCTAAGTTTATATATAGTTTATGGATGGAGAAAAATTCCAGAATATTTGATCAAAGGGAGCAGCATTGGGAGAATGTGGCCAGGCAAACTGCGTGTATCATTTGTTTTAGAGTAATAGATCCAATAAAGGTTATCTTAAGCAGATGTAAATTCTAAGGGTAAGGTCTAGAGTAAGAATTCTAATTGGACAGGGGGTTGTAGTCTCAGGTATGCCATGATGCGAGCATTGAGTTTAGCAGAATGTGTTATTTTGCTATGATTGTAATTCTTCCATTTGGTGACTAATAAAGTTAATAATTACTTTTAAAAAAATTAAAAAATAATTTCTTTAGCAAAACAAGCTCCTTCGAAATAAGGAAAATAATTTTCTTAATAAAAGTAGCAAAAATAAGTCACATCGTCTCTTCCCATCCTCACAACTATCCAACCCACTCACCCACTTAGACCCCTCAACCCCCACCCACCCAACTTTACCCCCTCCCCCACCCGCCCAACCACCCCCACCCCCATCCAAACCCTATCAATATTTTCATGGTTTTATTTTAGATATACATAAATAATTTTAGAATAATACTTTTTTTACTTGCATATCGAGTATAAAAAAAGAGTAACTTATTTTTTTAAAAAAATATTTTCTTAAAAAATATTTTCTTGAACACAAACCATATGTAGAAGATTATGCAGCACGAGATTAACAAAGAGAGTGTATCATGTTAAGACAATAGATAAGACTCTTAATTTTCTTTAAAGACTAGGTGACTTATACGCATTTCACATGAAAAAAATATATATTAATCAAATATTATTATATTTTAATATTAAAATATTAAAATATTTTTTAATTATTAAATTTTAATAAAATAAAAACCGTAAAACTTTTTTTTTTAGTTTACTTAAAAGAACATTAAGAAAATAAAAAATGATAAAATTAATATCTAAATATATAAATTTTCAATTTTATACACTTAAGATATGTATATAAATATCAAAATTTTCATATCATTAGATAATTAAATATTAGTTCTCTCATAATTTTTTACTTATTTAACATTTAAAAAGGAAATATAAAACAGAGAAGAATGAAATAGCAAAAATTCACAAATTAAATACATTAATATAAAATTCACAAAATGAAATTATATGTATGTTCTTTTTATATTTTTAGCATTTACGTTATTCTTTAACATAACTTGATTAATTTGAAATATTTTTTCTTCATACTTTTCTTAATTAATGATGTAAGTTGAAACCTTATTTCTTTTAAATTTTATTTTAGTGTATTTTTTAATTATCACTCTCAATTAAAATAGATTAATATAAACAAATTGAAAGTGAGATTTAAGAATTACTTTCACAATTTTATCGTTAGAAATAAAAAAAAATGAATCAAGCAATTAATCTTTGAAAAAAAGAGGATAAATCAGTAATAAATTTCTAGAGTAATATTTTTTTTCAACTATACACTCATTCCATCTTATCTTCAAATTTTAAGTTGTAGAAAAAAAATATTTATTTTCAGTAGCACAAATCATTTCCATCTCCTTTTATTTTTTTTTCTTCATTTCGAACTTTTCATAGATGTCAATCTCATAGGAATTTGTAGTCTTCATTGTCAAGAAGTCACGTAATTTCAGCATAAAATATATTTATAAAAGCATATATAATAAAAGAAAGTATGTAAAATAATTTTTCAATCCAGATCAATTCTTTCTACATTGATCTTGCTATCCCTTTTTGATATTAAGCATGACTTTGCGATCATTTATTGAAAACTTGAATTTCCTAGATTCTGTCATGTTAACTTCAATCACAACTTTGTAATCATTCTAAAAGATAAAAACAACACTTCATATTACAACATAAATTTATCGTATGAAACAAATTAATAACTAAAAAAAGATAGAAAATTAATAGATAAAACATATATACTATTGTAATATTTCTTTATCTATTTTGCTACTCTAATATTGGTTTCATCAATATTACTCTTACAAATAATAAAACCAACACACACACACACACAAAAGGAAAAGGCAAATGCTTCAACAATATATTATTCAATCAAATAAAGATTTATAAGAATTATAATAAAGTTAATAAGTAATTGGTAAGAAAATTTACTCAATTCTAAAGAATAAT
Organism: Datura wrightii; assembly: GCA_035772735.1. Taxonomy (NCBI): domain Eukaryota; kingdom Viridiplantae; phylum Streptophyta; class Magnoliopsida; order Solanales; family Solanaceae; genus Datura; species Datura wrightii. Next base: position 157,933,858 of record JASDFA010000010.1, on the reverse strand, counting down.
TAGATTAAATTTTTTTTTTTTGAGAAAAAGGTGATTTCTCACCATACATAACTGAAGATGCTTGTAAGGATATGTAAAAGATTAGAATTGTTAACCTTCTTTTATTGAGGTTTAATCTATATAGTTAGTAGTCATTTGTTTAAACTAAAACCAAGTTAATAAATAGCAGGTAAGAAAAATTAAATAAATTCTAAAGAATAATGAGACTAAAAAACTTAGTAGAGAAAGATAAAAATAATTTCTCACCTGGATCAAGATATTTGACAAAAGATTAAGACTTCAAACCTCCTTCAATTGAGGTTTAATCTATATAGTTGGTAGTCATTCAAGTGAAATTATTTAGACAATTAATGATAGACCTTTGGGCTTCCTAAATTTTAAGAAAAAAAGGAAAATAAATAAAAGTAAAGGTAAAAGGTGTAATTAAGAAGGAAAAAAAAAATTTTAATTTTTTTAATATGCTATATTTAATATAATTAAGAGAGCAATTAAATAAGTTAATTTTGAGCTTTTAAACATAGCATATAAATGATTTTCAAAAGAAAAAATAATTTTTAAATAATTATATAATTTTATATATATATATATATATATATATATTAATTGATTGATTGAGTTAATATTATTGATTTACATATCAAGTAGAATGAATAATGAATTATCATATATTTAGAAAGGCTTACTGATAGATATAACCCTTAAATGATTTAATAATATCAATTAATTTTATACTAACATATTATATATATATTCTTGATCTATATCCAAAAGGCCGATCGAGAAAGCTACAATATAGTGAGGGGGCCGGTGGTCACTACTAAAAGGAGGAGAACTAGGGTGGTTGTCAATATTAGAGGTGGAAGGTAGAGTTGGGCTCTTCAAATTCTCATACTACTTGAATAATTTGGTTAGGTAGCAAAATCTCAGATGTTATTTTTACATCTGAATATTAATTATTTTTTTAGTAGTTATATATATATATATATATATATATATATAATTTATTTAGTTATAAATATAAAAAATATAAATTTTAAATAAAAAGATAATTAAATATTTAAAAAATATTTAATTTAATGAAATAAAATTATTATCCGATTTTTTTTAAAATAAAATATTTATGTTCCCTTGTGATTATGGAGATGTTTTGTAATGGTGGTGATGATAATGTTTGGTGTTAGGTTAGTAAGGTGGTAGTGATAGTTGTGATGGTGGAGGTGGTTGATATTGTAGTGATAGCGTGTTGGTTATAGTGGTGATGGTTGTGATGGTGAAGTTGGTTGATATTAGTATTGACGATGTTGACGGTGGTGGTTGACGATGTGTTGATGGTAGTTGGCGGGAATGCTAGTTGTGATGGTGAAGGTGGTTGCCTGGTTGGTAGTAAAGATTGACTATAGTGGTGGTAGAGGTGATATAGACAATAATGGTGGTGATAGTGGATATAATTATAATGATGAAGGTGTGGTGACTGACAGTAGTGATTGATAATGATGGCGGTTGCCAACAATAATGGTGATTGACAATAGCGGTGGTGGTAGTGGTGCTAGAGGTGGTTAGTGGCGGCGGCCGGTGATTATGAATAGATTGAAGGTGAAAAAATTATTCGTACGAAATTACATCTTACTAATATTAAGACTTTATTTCAGATCTTAATAATTAAGACCTATTGAGATCAAATAAATACTTAAATCTTAATATAAATAAATACACTCAATGACATAAGGTTTGAACCCTTCAAATTTAGACCTTCGTTAAGTACAAATTAAATAAATGAGGTCCGTCCTTTCTATTTTGTTCAGGACTATTTACTTACAATTATTCATTATAAAGTAGATGACAAATTTTTGATACTTTTTTTAATTAATAAAATGTCATAATCACATAATTATTATGATATGTTTGTGAGTTTCAAAAGCTCAGTAACAATATCAATGCTAGAGAAATTAACACGGCATATATGTCAATCTGGATCATAATCAACATAAAATAACTCTAACTCTGCGAATTGACACCCGATATACACATTTTATATTAAAAATTAATATTTTATAATCGATATTTCATCTGATAAAATAACTTCAGGTTTTCACCCACCCCCTCCCCCCGGCCCCCACCCCCTAATTATTTTAGCTTAATGTTCATTCATTTTTCATGTTCTCTATTGATATTTTGAAAATAAAATTTTAGAAATATCATTAAAGATTGTTGAATCTTGATTCAATTACTTTTTACATGCGTAAGTATAATTTGTCGTGATTGGATAATAACTTTGAGCTTTATTGAAAATATTTTAAGGAGCTTAGATATCAACTTGGGTGTTTGGAGGTGATTTGAGGTGAATTTAGGTTGAATTTTTATTAAAAACTCGAGGTTGACGATGATTCCATCTATGTATGCCCCATTGTATTTGTTGTATATTCAAATTTGTTCATTTCTCCTATGTATCAAATATATCCATGAAAAACTGTGTCTGGTATACACTGATATGCACAATATAAGACGTAATATACACAAGTCGCAATGACATCACATGAAAATCTATATGGGTTGTGCACTGGTATACACGATATATAACGTGATATACATATGTTCGGCTTAGTCCAGGTGTTTTTAATCAATTCCAACGAACCCACTCAGATTCGTTCAATCAAAAACCCTTCAATGGTTGATGCACAGTTTCCCTCGTCATGTCGAATCCAAATTTGTATTGTGAGTTTTTCAATGATTAACCCACAATCTTTCTTGTTGACTTTTATTCAAAATAGAACTCTTTGGGTCGTTTGGTAGGCTGTATTAATTAAAAAAGTCCTTGGATTAAAATTTAATCTGCCTAATACATTGTTTGGTTATTCAATTCAAGCTAATACATGGATTGCTTATACAATATATGTTGTATTATTTTATACCAAAGAAATAGAGGGATAACTAATCCTGGGATAACCAATCCCTAGATTAGACCCCTAAAATGAAACATATGTTTTTAGCTTATCTAGTTAAATGAAATAAATTTAAGGGTATAATTGTAAAGAAAATTTTTGTAGGATTTTAAATCAAACATAATATATGATATATCTAGTTTTTAACGTAATGAACCAAACACTAGATAAAAAATAATCTCAACGTTATAATTCTTATATAAATAATCCCGCATTACTAATCACTGAATTACTTGTTTTTGTACCAAATGATCCCTTTGTGTTTTATCTTTTAATTGGAATATTTGATGCATTATTTTTCTAATGGGGTGCATTTTCTAAAGCATGAAATAAGGAGAGAATATTGAGTTTTCTATTAAATCGTTAGTTATAGTTGAAGATTGTTATACAAGGCAATTAATATAGATTTCAATTGCTAAACTTAATATTCGCCCCAAAGTACCAATAAATGCTTATATAGATATCAATCTCCTCAAATGTTAATGACATGTTTTAGCCCAAAAATTTAAATTTTCTTTTTCTTAATTAAATTTCGGGTCAAATCAAGCTATCTCAAACATATTAAAACATATGGAATACTAATTACTAACAATTTCATGTGAATTCATTTTGTGAGCTTGTCCTCTACTCATGTACTATTTCTTCTCAATTTATATTTCTATTCATTTTAATCGATCTGTTTTATTTTTATTTTAAATTCGTTTAAAAAAATATTATTTTTTATTTTTAGTACGTAACTTATTAATTTATTGCTTTAACTCCAACATTCCACATGTGTTTAAAATTACAAGATTCAAATGATATTTTAATATATTATACATATTTTTAATTGGATAATTGCACAAATATATAGTCCAAAAACACTACATTGCAATTACATAGGGGTCATTCGCATAAATATTCTTATTTTGGTGTGGTCATTAATTTTTGCTCCTCAAATTAGTAGTCTTAAATTTTTGCCGTGTGGCACTTTAAGTGATAAAAAAGTGGTCAAAAATATCCTTCTAACATGAATTTATGCCTAACAAGCATAAGTTAAGTAACATGAACTTGTGCCTATGGACAGAAGTTCATGCAATTGAACTTCTGCCTACTAAACTTGTGTCTGGGGGCATAAGTTCAATGAACTTATGCCTTTTAGGGCTAACCTATACATGCCTTGCGAATTTTGATCGTTTGTGATTTTTTTTAAAAAAATACTAGGAGTATTTTTATCTCCTTTTTTATTACTTAAAATAATGAAGGGCAAATATTAAAGACCACCAATTTAAGAGGCAAAATTAAAGACCATCCCAAAATAGAGGCACTCGGTGCAAAACTTGATTACATAGGCAAGTTTTTAAGTTCTTAGTTGCTAATGTTGGGCGTATTTACACTCTTATTTGTCATATTTTTCAATGCAAAACTATATTTTGAGAATAAATTATATGTGTCTTCTTTAGTTTTATATGATATTTGCGAAAAAAAGATAACACACTTGATTAGATGTTTGCAGGGATTAAAATGACAAATTTGGACTTGTTTGAGGCTTAAAAGAGCAAGAGTTGCCAAGACAAACTCAAAAGGAGCAAGTGTCAAAACATAATAGAAAATGGCATCACGCAGGCACACCTGTGCAAGGACCTGCGCGACGCACAGGCAAGACCATACATGGAGAGGCGCATCACAACGCCATTTAGGCACAGGGACTGGCGCGACGCACAACAGTGTTGGCCGGCTTAGCATTTGCAGAAGTCCAATCTCAGTTCAAAATAGGAACAGAAGCTGTAAAACCCAATCCCAATCCAATCAGGAACAATAAGACTTAATCTACTACTATATATATATATATATACACACACCCCTTCTTAGGAGATTCTTGGAGACAAGGAGTGCAATTTAGAGTGCAATTTTAGAATTTAATATTGTGAAAGTTGAATTCACCATTTATTTTTGCATTGAATTGGTGTAAGTATGGAAAGCATTATTCCATATTAGTGTTGGAAGAAAACATCAAGTTCTTGTGATTCTAATTAGCTTTGAAGATTTGTCAAACAATTTCATATTATTGTAAGTATTTCATTATGACTTTTTATAAATTTTATATTATTGTTTCTTCAAACATGAGCGGCTAAATCTCTTGAGCTAGGGTTGTGGGAACTATGATGGATTAACATATGTAGGCAAAATAAAATAGTGATTCTTGAATGGTGAATTGAGTTAATTATTATTCTCTTCCTTTTAATGAATTTTAGCGGTTGCAAACGTTAAACGTGCTTGTATCATCAACTTGCTTGACCAAAGAGGTTGAAGTTAGGGAAAAAAAATAACAATGAAAATTTGAAGCTACCAACTCTCATCTAACTAACTTGAGCTCTAACTGAGGATAGTTAATCTAGGACTTATGACGATGACAAAATATATATACCAAAAGTCTGAGAGGATTTGGGTGAAATTCATTTATGTAGGTCGAGAGACGTTAGATGAACTTAATCGTCAGTCTTACACAAAATTAATTAGGATAGATCACTAATAAAATAAGCCTATTACATTATGAAATCTTGGGGAACACAATCCTAGTCTTGTCTCATCAATTTGATAACACATTAATCATTGTTTAGAATTACTTTTTCTTTTTATTTACAATCCCATTTCCGAAATATTGACTACCAATTGGTTTATTCATCATTAACATATTATTTCATCCCTATTCCTTGTGGGATTGACGCAACCTAGTTGGGTTATTATATTTAAGAGTGATCTCTTTATACTTCATTGCAAGGTGTAATTTGGGTGTGATCAGTTGCATAACCCACTATTTTTTTCAAAGCAGTGATTAAAAAATTTATATATAATATTATACACCAAATATATAATATTGTACAATAACTTCATTTTTTTTCTTTTACAACAATATCTAAAAACTTGATATACAATATTATGTACCCAATATACAAACATGATAGAAAAATTATAAGAAGTGTTTGTACACTCATAGACACTAGTATACGAAAAGCTAACTTCGTCTTCGTCCTCAAGTCCAAGCACGAGGTCCATCCAAAACACCTCAAAAACTACACTAAATCACCCTGAATTTCATATTTAGGCTAATCTATACATAGCCGATCGTTTACAACAATACCCACTCGAAATGAAGCCTATTTAAGAAATTTTAATTTTCAAACTTTGAATTTCAACTTTCAACAATGGCTGCCTGTGAAGTTTTTGCTTACAACAATATCAACAACACAAAAAAAAAAAAAAAAAGAACGATAATACAGAGGAAGAAAAACGAGAATTTTAGAAGAAATATGTCTTTTTGGACGATTGAACTAATGGATGAATGAAAAGTAAGATTTAATTTACATAAAAATTAATCTAAATTAAATAAGAAATTAAAATACAAATTTAATATAATAATATACAGTATAATTTTCTCTTTTTAATTTAAAAGCAGAAGCTCCCAAAATTTACTTACTTTCAGAAACTCATTGCCTAGTTGAATTAGTACCGGTAAACTAAAACGGATGAATTGTTTAGTACACTGTTATTTTCAACTTATTTATTTATTTATTTATTTATTTTTGCATATTATCTCTGATTTATCAAGTATGATCTGCTCCGCTCTACGTAAATTTTATATGTCTCAGTTTTAATTATTTGCCTTATTATCATCATCTCTCTTCCAAATTCAGCATATTGGTAATTACCCAAATGGTAGATCATATAATTAACATTGTATGCCATCATGAGGTCATAATCTTATAATAATCTAATGTACAAAATCAAATATTTCCAGCAACAATAATTATATCGGAAGCAGGTTCAGCAGACGGTGTACTATGTTCACAAGGCAAAAACGAGTGCCACAAATTTTGAGCGGCGCCGTAAATGGTTTACTATCTTCTCGTTTCAATTTATGTATCTTACTTTCTTTTATAATTAAATTTAAAAAAGGTTTTACTTTTTAATATTTTATATGATAATTTTAAAATCATAAATATATGTATTTATTTTAAAATCATAAAATTCAAACGGAATTACTAGTAACTTCGGTTATTAAGTCTCCCACAAATTAGATCAGGATTGTATTGCCTGCCAGCGGAATATCGGTATTGGTTTGACACTGACCAACTGACATTCATAACCGATGAGGGGGACACACATCCATTCCTAGCTTGGGTTAGGAAAACATTCGAATGCCTCTTTATTTTTTAGATTTTTGTGATTAATTAAATTAAGACACTTAAATTAGACTAAAGAAAATATGATTTTACTCGATAAGTTATTGGGATAAGGTTATATTGCTAAAAAAATATAAAATATAATTAAAAAATAAACATGAGAAAGAGTCGAAGAAATGCGATCTATATAAATAATTTACGTAGCTACACCGTGTATTTTACTGGCGAAGGGCTGGTCCATACAGTAACTCTAGCTACTTAAGAATTCACACTGGTCCATTCAGCCATATTGGAGTGGCTAAACTGGAAGGACAGTTAAACTAACAAAACGCACTAAACAAGAAAGGCCAAATTCATACACAGTTTTTTTAATTTTGCTTTTATTTTTTATTTTGACATTCTATCTCAGTCTTGTTTTATTTTAACTTTTTAAATTTATTTTTTACTATGAATTTGACACTCTATCTCAGTCTTGTTTTATTTTAACTTTTTTAAATCTATTTTTTACTATTTCATTAAACACAAAAGTTATTTATCGGTATTAACTAATCAACGCGTATTTATAAATATTTTTCAAAAAGATACGAAATATTCAATCAAATAACGTCATATTCTTTTCATATCATTTAGGTCATCTCGATTTAACTCAAATTACCCGCTTCCTTGCTTGTAACTCGCTCCAATATGAATAAAAAGAACCTATCTTCAATACGGGTAAAAAAAAAAACTCTAATTCATTGTTGATAACACTATTTGAGAACACTAAAATTCAACGGATTCCGTCAGGTAGTCAATGATTTTTTGAAAAAAACATTAACTGATGGACTTTAAGAAAATCGACATACTTTCGTCGGTATTTTTCTGCAAAAATATGCAGAAACTACAAAAAAAATTATTATTTTTTTAAAAGAAAATTGATGAACATCCGTCAATTTTTAAAATATAAAATTGCAGTTGAAAGACTATAAATAAAAATAATAAAAATGTAAAAATTAGTATTTTCTGTTTAAATGAAATAAAAAAAATAAAAGTTAGAAGATGAAAATGAAACAAAATTGAGATAGAATATCAAAATGAAAAATGAAGAAAATTTTAAAAGGCAATGTATGTATTTGGCAAATTTTTTTAAAAAAAAAGAAGACTTGCCATGTCTATCTTTGTGCTTGTTGAGTATCCCCACTGAGAGTTGTTATTGACATTTCTACCTAAAATGCAATAATTAAAATGAATATTGATGACATGACTTTTACAGAACTTTAGGGACGAACTAGGGAAGGTAGATTTGTCCTATATATGAAACTTTAGCTTGGAGTATTTTCCTAGGAAGGTAGAACTATTTAATATTTTTCATTCTAACCAAAACAAAAAAAAAAAAAATAAGAGAGAAACTTTAGCTAGGAGTCTCACTCAGACACGAGATAATTAAACTTTAGAAGTCTCATTTACTTGTTGTGTGCAGATAAAGTGACCACCGAAACTCAGTTTGATAAACTCTCATCTCATGCCATGGAGATATCACAAACTGGGAGCAAAATTACTCCTCAGCTCAATACCTCACACTCCTTGGAGATTTCACAAGGTTCGTTTGAAGCAAGAACTTTATCTATATGATTCTAGTGTTATAATAAAACAATTCTAGTTATCTATTTCAAAGAAAGTCTTTTTCTCGGTATTTGATATCCGTTTTGGTCTTGATTAATTCAACTTCGTCCCAAAAACTCCCACTTTTGAAGAAGTGCTTTTATCTAGTGACGATTCTATTTTCACAATTTGAATTCATCCCGAAAATCTCAGTTCTGAAGGAAAGTATTTTAGGTGCACCTCAACTAATTCTACGAGATACTTATTGCCTTCCTCAGCTCTTTTGATGTTAATCAAAATGCTTAACATAGGCTTTTTTTTTTTCCTTCTAAGCCGGTTAATATAATTTGTTGATGAATGAAGTGACCTGAAGTTAGGACTCATTTCAAAATTGTGACCACATGGCTTGAAAATTTAAATTTTCGTGAAATCTGTCACGATGGTGAGCAGGAGAAAGAGGGCATCTTCTAGCAGTGGAAATGAACGAAAATGGATTAAAGGGTGAAACAGAAACAAAGATTCAGGTAAGGGGTCTGAACAAGACCTCAGATAATGGTGATTCTATACTGAACAGAGTCAGTGTTGACATACCAAGAGGAGTAATCATGGGGATTATAGGCCCAAGTGGTAGCGGAAAATCAACCTTCTTGCGAGCACTAAACCGATTGTGGGAACCCCCTAACAACACTGTTTTTCTGGATGGTACTGATATTTGCAATGTCGATGTGCTCACTCTTCGTCGTAAGGTTGGCATGCTGTTCCAGCTTCCAGTTCTCTTTGAAGGTATGCTTGCAAAAGTTCTCATAGAATTTTGGAATTCACTATATATGCTTTAATTGAATCGCAATGCAAAGTTTGTATCCCTTTCTCTGAATAATGGTGATGCCCTGCTGAGCTCTATGGGTTGGGTTGAGAGAAAAGCTGAATAACACGAAGAGAGAAAAGGGACAGTATGAAAGAATTCAAGCGTCCAACCCAAAGCCTTAAGGCTATGGGTGAAATGGTTCAAGTCTTGATCATACTGTGTCTGATACAATCTCACTGACTGATGCTTGATCAATGAATCTGTAGGTACAGTGGCAGATAATATAAGGTACGGGCCAAAACTAAAGGGAAAGAAATTAAGTGATACTGAGGTCTACAAGTTGCTGACTCTAGCTGATCTGGACTCAGCTTTCTTCAACAAGTCAGGTGGGGAACTATCTGTTGGCCAGGCACAGAGGGTTGCACTTGCTAGGACATTAGCTAATGAACCAGAGGTGAATGCAATACAAATAAGACTGCATAAATTTGCAAATTAAAGGAAATTTTAGTGAATCAATCATTTTAAAACTGTAAAGAGGACTCCGTCTGACCTTTTCTTCCATCTTTTCTAAGGTTCTGCTACTGGATGAGCCAACTAGTGCATTAGATCCAATATCAACACAGAATATCGAGGACGTTCTCGTAAAGCTGAAGAAGGATCAGAAGATGACAATCGTGATGGTTTCTCATAGCATCAAGCAAATACAGAGAATAGCTGATGTAGTCTGCCTGCTGGTTGATGGGGAGATTGTAGAAATTATAAAGCCTGATCAACTCTCCCAAGCTAAGCATCCTATGGCTCTAAGATTTCTTCAACTCAGCTCCTAGTATATTTTATGCGAATAAGGACTAGGAAAATATAGTTGTAGCAGGTACCCTATATATTAAGGAGGTTATCGAGAACCTCGCGTCTCCACCTTGATGACCTTAATTTTTTCAGAAAAAGCATATCCCAGCACCCACAAACTTGCGGAGGAGATGCGTGATAATTTAGCAAGAGAGATTCAAGTCACCACAAAATGGAAGATTCTCAACCCAGTTGGTAGCAAGATTGATGCAAGTGCCCAAAAGGAAAGAATCTTCAACCCATTCAACTGAAAAGTGACGCAGTGCTTAACTGAGGTTTAGCTACTGAAACTACTTGTATAAATACATTTGATATGTACAGTTGCAGTCAGTGAATGTATTATACTTCCACTGATTCTCTGATGGAAATCTCAAAAAGAGAATGTACAAATCTTTTTTAGACGTTCACAATCTGCAGCTAAAGTAAAAGTGGCTGCAACATCCCCCAATAACGTATCGAAGAGGAAGTTCTCAATGTGAATAAGATGTATCAACATCTTTTGCTTTTTTTAGAAAAAAGGAAACAATATTAGAGAACTGTAATATGGAAGATGGTAAGATTTCTACGTCTATTGGACATATCACATCTTTTGCTGTCTGTTGTGAGGACCAGGATAACCAAGGTCAAAAAAGTCGAGGATGGTGAGATAACAAGAAACGACGTCCAATTCGGTTTTAGAAACATTACCCCATCTATATTTGATAACTAAAATGACGTGCCAATGGAGGACTCCATTCAAATATGAGTGAGATCCATAATTATTTTTAACGAAAAAAAAAAGTATTTTAAATTGCAAAGACTACCACTTCCCACTGCAATCTTTCCAATGGCGCAACCAAGAAAAAAGAAGCAAATTCTAGTAAAGGTTTTAAATTAAAATATGAATCAATATCACCAAGGATTATATTCTCTAAACTTCAACATGTACATGAATCAGCCTAGCAAAACAAGAAAAGGAAAAAGCAACTTACAGTCGCTAAGAAACAAACTAATTTTACGTATGAAAATTAAATCTGTTAACTCTGGTATCTCATATACAAAGTCAGCTATCTCCCATTCTACACTTTTGACGTAGACAACGTGAAATTTATGTCACTTTGAGCTTTTATTTTCTGTTTTGTACTTTTGGAGCTCTTCCTGCGCGCGCTCAAGCCTACGTATCAAGGATACAGAAGCTTGAAGACCACTAGATATAATTGCTGAAATAAACATGCAAGATTAATGTATAATCATACTACCTCCCCCGTAAATCAGCAATTTCACGATGTAAATCCTTCTCCCTGTCAAGAGCTGCCTCCAACTATCAAGAAAGAGATAAGGATGTCATCATATAGTATGCTGGATCCCCCCAAAAATGAAGAAACCAGAGAAATTACCAAACAATAATTTCTGGTTTTGGATGTTAAAATCACTTAAATGGTTGAATTTGCAGAGGATGTCGCAACAAGATTAGTACAAATCATACCAGTGATTTCTCTATTCCAGCTGAATTTGGTGGAACGCATCCCGCATCCATTACAAGGTTAGCTGAACAGATCAAGTAAGACCTTTTATATGGATAAGATAAACCAAAAATTCAAGAGGCATTATTTGACGCACCTGTGGAGTCACCTCGGATCACTTGCCTCATTGCACTAAGAATACTCTCCTGTTAGAGTAAAAGCAGTTTTACAAAGTTTCTACACAGAACAAAAATCCTAGCAAGTTGTAATTTTAGGTCTATTCTTACTCTTCCAATAGTAGTTGCCTGTAAAGCATTTTGCAACATTGGAAATATGGACTGGGAAGAAAGATTTACTAGTGTAGGATCAGGTGGTAATGGTTGAGTAATAGGCAGATTTTCTGGAGTCACCTGCATATTCCATAAATTCTTTTTATTAAAATGAATAGAAAAAAGAAAAAGGAAAAGATGAGTGGTTTACTAGACAAGATTTAGAATTAGCAACTTGGTTTATGTTTAAAGTTCTCTCTTTGTTTCTGATTCATCATACATCAACAAGCAATTTGCATATTCTACCACTGCATTAATAACTCAATTCCAAAGCTCAAATTCCAAAATATTAAACGTTTTGATGAAATGAAATTAAACAGCCCTGAAAAACGAATTAAATGTTATAATATCACTGGAAATTCGTGAAGAGGTGGACATGTAACCGATGAGAACGACATTAACTACTTCATAGCTCAAATGATATGCTTAAAACTTAATCTAGCAACACAGTCCTAATCGATGATGAGAACGTCATTAGCCACTACAGAACTCAAGAGATTCTAGATTACATCACCCATCTAAAGCAGAGACACCAAATGAAACTACATATGCCATCTCAGTGTACATGCTAATAAACTATTTATTAGAGAAAGAACAAAAGACAGATAGTGTGTGTGTGCGCGTGTTGGGGGGGGGGGGAGGGGGTTGATATCGAAAACCACCTCCAAGCCGTTGCTCTTTCAAAATGGACTACCTGCAGAAAGACATGAGAGATGATTCCCCAATTCAAGGGAGATTCAGCATTATTTTCAAGAATAGAAGTTAAACGCTATGCATTCACCTTTTCCAAGTCAACATTCTCAGAGGTAACTTTAAATCGTCCTCTCTGCTGAACAACTTGATACTTGGTCTTCTCCTCAAAATCTTCACTGCTACCGGCTAAATACAGTCTTTATTTAGCAAGCAAATATTAAACCAATAAACACAAGGATGTATTCTGATAAAGTGTGTGTTCATAAGATCAATAATATCATTATAACTTGCCTGAAGTTCTTGAATGCTTTATGAATACTTCAGCTGGCAAATCATCTGCTGCTGTTTGAGGAAAAGCTACATTGCAACTGGATACGTTTTGGGGTGAACTTTTATCACTAAACACAGAAAAGAAAAGACAATTCTAGAAACTCTGCAGAAAAAAAGGTGGCACCACAAAGAATGATTGCTTATCAAACTAAAGAAATAAACAATTAAGCATATGGACAATGACTTCCAAGAAGAGGGAATTCAGAAATATGTACTGAATTTGTATAACAATAAGAATTTCGCAATTCACAAAAGCATATTAAAATAAACCGACTAAAGAAAATTGTGAATAAATTGTCCCAGGCATTTCATTCTTTTACATACTTAATTGCCAGAAAATCAGTGCTTTAGTAAAAAAACTAGCTTTAATCCAATGAAAATCACTCTGGAAACTGGAAAGTAACCCCGACTTTCAGTCTAACAAGTGCAGACAATTTCAACTGAAACTTTTCTGATTTGTTAAGAGTTCAGTTCATCCAAATGGCCTCCAGTTCGCTATCTAATCATTACAGAGGTAGATCAATAATAGGAAAAATCTTCTCTTTCATTGTTCGCAATATCCAAACTTAGTTATTAACTTGTATTTTTGTTTTACTAATATCTTCAAACAAAATGAGATAGACACTTTTTTAAAACACTCAGGCCTCATTTGTTTGCACTTAATGGAGGTCTAAATCTGAATGTTCAGACCTTAGGCCATTAAGTGCGTTTGTTCATTAAGATTTAAGAACTTATTTCATCTGAATAGGTCTTAATCATTAAGATCTGGAACAGAGTCTTAATACCATTAAGAGGTATATTTGTTTAAATAATTTTCAATGTCAGTTTGTCCAGAACCACCAACCACCACCATTAACCACATTTATCATCACAACCACCACTACCATTATCATCCCAACCACCAGTCACCCACCACCACCGACTACCTCTGCCACCATTGTCAACTCCTGACATTAACCAACTTCACTATCACAACCAAGACCACCACCACCAACTGTCACCATTATGTCAGTCACTACAACATCAATTACCCCCGTCATCATAACTATCACCACCACCATTACTGGTAACTATCACTACCATAATTACTAGCCACTAACACCATGCATTACAACGACCACCATTGCAAATCATCTCCACCATCAATAGCGAACATAAGTATTTTATCTTTCTATCAAATAATAAATTTATTTTATTAAATTGATTTTTTTTAATATTTAATTATTTTTATTTGAATTGAATATTTAATATATTTATAAATAAATAAAGTATGCACATTCAGATGTTGAAAAACAAACAGTCTTAATCGTTCAGTGTTCAGATTTAAAGACAACATCTTAATCATTCAGATGTGTATTTAGATTCATATGTCTTAATCTTAATGACAACAAATGAGACCTTAGACGTCAATTGTTTGCACTTAATGGTTCAGACCTAAGGTCATTAAGTACATTTGTTTTCATTAAGATTTAAGCACGTATTTCATTAAGTCTTAATTATTAAGATGTGGAACAAAGTTTTAATATCATTTGTATATTTGTGTAGATAATTTTTAGCATCACTATGTCCATAACCACCATCCACCACCATTAACCATCTATATCATCACAACTACCACCACCATTACCATTGCCAACCACCAGTCACCGCCACCATCAACTATCTCTGCCACCATTGTCAACCACCATTACCGTCACCAATCACCCTAACATCACAACAACGACTAGAAACTATCACCGCTTCCAACCGCTACTATCAGTCATTACTACACATACCACCTCCATTATTTAATTATATTCACTGCCACCGCTGCCGCCGCCGACGCCGACGCCGCCCCACACTACCGCCACTGCGACCAATTCCTACTACCAACCACCTTCACCATCACAACTAGTACCACCGCCAACTACTACCAACACATCGTCAACTATTCCACATTCTTCAGCCATCACCATCAACACCGCCAACTCCTAACATCAACCAACTTCACCATCACAAACTCCATTACCAACCGTCACAATCACGTCAGTCACTACAACACCACCACCCCCATCATCATTACTATCACCACCACAATCACTAGCCACTAACACCATGTATTACAACGACCACCACTACAAACCATCTCAATCATCAATAACAAACATACATATTTTATTTATTATCAGATAATAAATTTATTTTATTAAATTAATATTAAATTATTTTTTATTTAAATTGTATATTTAATATATTTACAAATAAATAAAGTATGCACATTCAGATATTGAAGAACAAAAACAGTCTTAATCATTCAGTGTTCAGATCTAGAGACAACACCTTAATCATTCAGTTATGCATTCAGATTAAGACGTCTTAACCTTAATGAAAACAAACGATGCCTTTGTCACAAAGCTTGATGATTGTTGAGTGGGTTGGAGTCTACATTAGTTAGGAAATGGACTGGTGATTTGCTGATATAGAGTTGGGCAATCCTCTCGTCATGAACTAGATTTTGAGTTGAATTAGGCTTAGATGTCATATGTTTATATGGCACAAAAGTCAGGTCCTTCCTGTTTGGGCATCCATGTTATATTATCCATGCTCCAGTTGGGCCTCGGCGTGAAGGGGGTGTTAAAGTAGTTAGAGTTTCACATTGACTGAAAAATGGACCGGAGATTTATATGGACTTGATACTCCTCCCTTCATGAGCTAGCTTTTGGGGTTGAGTTAGGCTCAAGTGTTATATCTTTATAATGATGTTAGAGCCTTAAAGGTGTTCGAGGCTCACAAGCATCACAAGGAGTTGGTGGTAAGACATTGTCACAAAAGAGATATGAAATGTGGTATGAAATCCACATGCCGGTCATACACTGCAGACTTTCTGATGTTGGAGAAAGCAATTTGGAACCATATTTCATTTCCTTATCTAACAGGGACTGGAAATTCAGTAGTCACTTCTATCCTCTATTAAAAAAACTAAGGCAGAGTAAAATATCTCTCCCAATTCAAATGTATTACTCTGAGAGTAGAATCCCAGTCATAGTACTCCCTCCGTTTCATTTTAGCCTTTTCATTTTGTTTCAAAATAAGTGGTGTTTCACATTATCAAGAAGGTATTAATTATGTTCATCCAATTTTACCCTTATTTAAGTGAAGAGAAATTTATAAACAACTAAAGAACTACATCATTTTCAAGGTATTTTTTAAGGTTAAGTTAGTAAAAATGAATTTTAGTTTCTAGAAGTGAGTAGTTTCTTAAGGGGTGTGCATGAGCTAAAAACACCACTTGTTTTGGAATGGAGGAAGTATTTACTTGGAGCAACAAAGCAGCTGATAATAGGTCAAGAAAAGCTGAAGATAATAGATGTTTCAACACAAGGTTTAAAATTCACATGGAAAATGTTTAGCATGCGTGGACAAGACATATACCACCTCGGTGAAATATTCAAGAGAGTTTTGAGAAAATTGTTATCATACCTTTGACAAGAATTTATGGGCATTCCCTCAACTGTTTCTGCAAGAGTCCTTTGTTCCCCCTTTCCTACTAAATTCATCTCCTCATAGAATGGAGAAGAATTTTGTGAAATTTGAGCTTCATGGAATGAACTAGCAATGCTTAAATCATCATCAAACTTCTCATATTTAGCTCTGAAAAATAGTAGGTATAGTAAGCAACTTAGCAAAAGTAATAACATGTAATATAAATTTGATAGGTTCTTTGAATTAGGAAAAAAAAAATATGATACAGGAGCAGTTGGTGAGAGCTCTCAGCATAAGATTGTTTACTTGCTATGAGCCATGGTGCGGTCAGCAGGAGAAGGAGGAGCAGATGGATTGTTATCATCCTGTTGAGAGATCTATTATTAGGATGAGAGACCCAAAATTGCTCCTTATCATATAAAGGCAAAGTGAACATTGACATACGAATCCTGCAGCATCTGAACTTTGACTTCCAAAGGAGAATTGATGCTGAAGCTTTGGAAGTTCTAGAGAAGATAACTGATACTGAAGACGGTTTCCTTGGTGGTCAAGTCCTGGGAGGGAATTTGTACTCCCACCTTGATCATTCTCAGAAGTAACTTCTTCATCTGGAATCTAAAAGAAAAAAAGGAAGAAAAGAGAAGGTATTGTTTGTGAACTTGCATGCATTTCCCTAGCTTTTAGGGAAAAAATCCATAATGGATAATCCACAAGAAAAATCGTGGAATAAAATATAGATACAAATACCAAGGAAGCCTGTGCCTTCAAATCTTCAAGATTGAAGTTCCAGCTGCTAATGCCACGTTTATATTCATTCTGCACATGATGTTGAAGCAGAGTAATGTTCAATTTATAATGCTTAAGGGACTTTAAAAAACAATGTACCTTAACTGCAGGGCAGACAAAGAGAAATGGCAGGGAACAAAACAATTTTAAGTTTGTTTCTTTTCATTGCTTTTAAGCACAATTCTTTATATTTCTTGAGTGAACTGCAAGATGACATAGTTTTTTTTTAAAGCCCTCAACTAGAAGTTGTATTTTTAGAACTACAAATCTGTCTGGGTTGAATTATCAAACAGTAACCTCCAAGTCCAGAAAAGGCTTTTCCCGTAAAGTGGCAATCCTAATAATCTCATGAATCCTTTTGCTGGGAAAACATAGGTGGGGTATTGTTTAAATTTCTAGAAGTAAATCTATTGAAACTGTGAGGAAAATGATATTATATTAGGTATAAAGCATTTCAAAATAACATGTATGGCATACTAAATATAATCCCTCAATCTCTTTTTTTTTTTCTTTCATTTTTGATATATAATCCCTCAATCTCTTTTCCCAGCAAACTGCCAGTATCCTGTTTTATGCTTAAGCCATTAAAAGTATTACCTAATATACATCTGGTATATAAAATCTAAACAGCAGGGATAAGATGCACGAAAAATTAACTGAACTGCACTAAACCAGTGACTCTAAGTTGTATGAGCTAGTGGTACTTCTGTTATTCTCCTTTTCTGTTTCTTTTACATATTTGCCAGAATTAAGCACTTTAAATAGAAATAGAATCATTCTATTGCCTGATGCACGCCTAGCATATATATGTATATATATTGTATGTGTATAAGAACAAGCAGGATACTGAATACATACTCTAGAAAACGATGTGTATACCATACCATATATTATCATTCATGCAGTCATGCACGTCTAAGAATCCTTATGATTATAGAATCACAAATGCCACTTCTAATATATTATATCATAGAATACATATATCAAACCATCAGAGTCCTCTACTAGTGATGTGGTTATGGTTACAGCACAGCAACCTGTGACATTTCTTCTTTCTGCCCATATGGCATCTTCTTTTGTGCTAGCATGTCTTCTTCTTTTATCTACAATAAAGAAAAAGTTTTTATTACTGAGATATGGCGTTGTCTAGATGAAATATATGTCTTCAACAAGGAGGGACACTATGAATCATATTGTGGAATGACAACAGACCTTCAATGCTTTCATGCGATCACCAAGAGCTGGCAAGCCTTCGAACAATGTTCTTACTATATAATCACTGGACCTAGCTTGCTTAAAGAAAGCATGCTTCAACAACTTTTTGGCTGAAGGCCTCTTTGAAGGATCTTTTACCAAGCAACTAGCAGTCATCTGCCTAAAGGACTGAGAAGAAAAAAAGATATTGAACAGATGATAACAACATTATTGGAGGATAAACATTAATGGTTTGATAAGTACCTTCGTGAACTTCTTGTCCCTCTCATAGTCAAGGCCTGGGGGTTCATTTTGCAATGTCATTAGCAACACCTGTGAAGTGAAAAATATGCAATGCATTTGTGGTCAGAAAGGTTCCACAGGGAAAGGAAATATACGATGTCACTGTCAGTGTACCTTCATTGGAGGGTATTTTGAGAAAGGAGCATGTCCATGAGCAAGCTCTAAAGCAGTTATGCCAAAAGACCAAATATCAGCTCTGTGGGGAACCATTGCAAAATATATTTTTTTAAAAACAAAATACTTCCTATTTATAAAGTAAATAATTAAGAAAAGCAGAATATCCAAATATACAGAAATGTTACTTGAAATCGTAACCATGCACTTGCTCCATGACCTCAGGCGCCATCCTGTAAAAGAAATCTAAAATTATGGAGAAACAACAACTTGTACTTTGAACAACAAGTTATCAATATTTTTAATGTCCAAGTTTCTGAATGTGCACATTGTACACACATATCTATTGAAACATATTCTCATTGTTAAGTATAAACAAGCCAATGTTCAAGGCTTACAACTATTATATACATTACATAAGCTGAAAAGCGAAAAACACAGAAGCAGTCTATGGATTAAAGCATACCAACAAGGAGTTCCAGCAAATGTATTCCGCAGACGTTGCCTATCACCTGAATCAAACAAGTAGGCCGATACACCAAAATCTCCCAACTTTATGCCACCACGTGAATCAATGAGAATATTTCCAGCCTACAATAACCATACCAGTATGGTGACTTCAAGTTCCAAAGGTGCCAGAAAAGTTGTCGTCCTGAACAGCTTAGTGATGTTCAACTGTCCATGTGGTTGCTAAACTACCACTAGGGGTTAAGAATTTGTCCTTTGTTATATTTGCATGAGATGTAAAACACAAAAGGCATCCCTAATATCCTTCTTTCATTCCATGTCCAAACTCCAAAGACATCCTTAAATGAAATTAATTAACAAGTTGCAATAGAAGTCCAATAGACACCTTATGTAATGCAGCACAAGACTTCTAACACTGAAACCTCATGCATAATGATGTAATCTCATCAAATTCTAAAAACCGGCTGATGCAAAGAAACTAGTAAAGGATTTATGTGACAGCTGGACTTACTTTGACATCCCGATGAATGTAGCCATGATCATGAAGGTATTCCAAAGCCTTTAGCACTTCACGTAAAACTGTTGCAATAACCGCCTCTTTAAAACCATCTGGAAAAGCAGCCTTCAATATGTGGAGACAGGAGCCTCCAGCCATGTATGGCATGACAACCCATAGATTGTAATCACAGACAAAGGAGCAGTGTGATTTAAGAACATTGGGGTGGTCAACTAGGACCATTATTTGTGCTTCCTGTGACACACGATTCTGGATATAAATGTGAAAATGAAGTCAACCAATTTGTTTCTTCACATAATCAAATCATCAGCAACCATAATGCAAACAAATTGATAACATTTTGAAACTTAAGCATTTGGAAAGTAAATATTTCATAGATTATTCATCCCAAGATAAAGAAACTGCATCAAATTCAATCCTCAAATTTCACCAAGAAGATAAGGACTCTAATTAAACTGATACGCCTCCAACAATGGATATAAGACATTTATGAATAGTTATTTTCAGTACTGAAAACACAAGTTGCCAGGGCTCAGTAAAACTTCAGAACTCAAAGACTGCTTTTAGTTCGGCAATCCATAGGCACTTCAATGTGCACCAATTAACATCTGAAATGTTGAGATCACACATAAAAAGGAACCAAACAAAAGAGTGAAATATTATGGGGAGTGAAGACTGAAGAGTCTGACGTACATAAAAAAAAATGGAATTTGGTGACCAAAGTATAAGAAATAAGTAACGATCATCCACCACTTCAAATTCTTCTCCAGCGTTAAGAATTAACCAATTGGCGCAATAAGTAGATAAAAGTGAAGCTGAAAATTTGTACCAGATCACATTTATCACGCTCGAAATCTAGGATTTTGATGGCAACGATCTCATTGAGAGGAATACAAAGAGCGCGATAAACCAAGGCGCTGACTCCTTGCCCTATCTCCTCATAGACTGTATACTGTTCGGATCCAATCGGATATTGTGTTCGCTTTTCGCTTGGCTTCTTTGCTAAAGTTTTCTTGTCCATTATTCAAACACTCTGTTCTTCGCTATTACACACGCTCCAGAATGAAATCCTTGACCTACTGAACGTCAAAAACACACATAATTGCAGTTTGCATGAAATCCACAAATCCAGATTCTACGTATACAGAGAGCTTCAAATCCAATGCAGCGAAATTGAACTTTCAAGCACTACAAGTCATCAAAATCGAATATAGAATGACGAGAAAAAAAAACAACTTACAGAGATTTAGTTCATATCAGCAGACTCGATTATACATATCCTAAAAGCAAAAATATGCAACCAATTACGATCTTACTGCAATCCAAAAAAATAAAAATAAAAAATAGAGAGAGAGAACTTTGAGGACGCTTCTCAGTGTGATAATATTGTGGAGATAAAAAGGAAAAATAAAGGAGTGAATAAGGGAAAGCTTAGAAGGGCATTGATTACTCCGATTTCTCGTGTGTGAGCGCGTGTGAGAGAGAGGGGGGCTGGGTGGTATTGGATCGCCGCTGGAACAGGGATGGCGTTTGCATACGTAACATGAATACCGCCACCTGTTACAATTATATTCCGCGGAGTTAAGGTACACACATTCCTTCAAAAGGTATAACTCTGTGAAAAGAGTAGAGGCCGTTCGATTTAGCTGATGACAATTATTAATAGCTGATAAAGACCGAAGTATTTTGAGAAAGATATGATATTAAGGGTTAAAAAAAAATATTTGTTATAAGTAAAAGTGTTTATAAGTTAAAAAGATATGATTTTTAACTGATTATAATATATAAGTATTTTAATATTTATTATTAAAAATATAATTTATAGTTATACTAATGCTTAAAACTTATTTTAGATTACATTTTTTTTAACAAAGAAAAAATCATTTATCGGAGGAAATATCATTTTTAGGTTAAAAGTTTGCTTAACAAATTAAGGATCTCGTGATCACATAGTAATGTGTGACAATCTAATAAATTGCAAAATTTGATTAATACAACAAAAACAACAACGGTAACGTAATAATATATTTAATGTAATCTCATAAAATAAGAGCTAGAAAAATATAGAGTATTCAAAAACTAGGTAATGCACAAATATATTTGTGAAACACATTAAGAAACACATAGAGGCGTTTTTGACTTTCTAAAAGATTCAAACTTTTTAGGTAGTGTTAGAAGTGTGAGGTTCCTCTGATCTTATAGAATTCTAGTTCCAATTTATTGGGGATAATAATAGGATTTATGGGCAAAATAATATATATATATATATATATATATATTATTGAAGAAGAATCAAGCCCCGAAGATTGATAAAATAAAATAAAGTATCATAATATAAGTTGTGCGTGATTTTTTCTCTACCATGACGAGGGTTGTGAGAGAGAATAGGTACCTCTTATGATAAAAATTTGAATAATTCGTTCATCTTAAATCCCCTTGAAACTTAAATTAAGATTATTTTTTAAAAATAAAATATAAAATTACATTTAGATATCGAGAGAAAGAAAAATACTTATTGTTTGATTGAAAATAAGTAGCTTCAGAATTATAGCAGCGAAATTATAATACATAAATTAAATAACGACATAACGACATGATTATTTAATGAAGGTACTTTTATTAATAATGTTTGATTCATTAGATTGAGAAATGAAAAATAGTAGGTATGATATTTATTTAGAAGGATATAAAAATGTTCTTAATACATCAGATTATGGCTCAACAATAAAAAAAAATGTCATACTAAAAGTGATGTATCCCTCTCTAAATCTCCAGCAATTTAGATTCTGCTAGAAGTGTTACATTGTTGCCTTGGTTGTCCTAAATGGTATTCAGGATGTACTAGATTTAAAATAGAGTATTAGTCTGATCGGGTTTGTACATAAGGATGGCAATGGGGTGGGACAAGTGCGAGGCGGGGTGGGTTTGGGGCTATATGGGGCGGGGGCAGGTTCAAGGTTGGGCGATGCGGGGCAGGAGTGTGGCGGGTTGAAATGACTTTTTAAAAAGTTGATGCGAATGCGGAGCGGATTGCAGATTTAAACAAAACAAATTTTGAAATCTCCCTTCAGATTTATATTTATTTCATTGCCTTTACTATGGGTTAAAATATTACGTCTACCTCCTTTATTTTTATTTTTATTTTAATAAAATATTTATCCTATTTATCAATAGCAAAAGTAACTCATAATCTTCCTAATATACCCTTTCTAATACATTTTACTTGGCTTCAGTAATTAATTATAATGAATACCTTGTCAAAAATAATCTTCTAGAGTTAAAAAATCTATTTCCCTTATACAACATATGTATTCAAAACATCTCTTTATTTTTTTAACTTGAAATCCTCATTGCAGTATCTTTCTGAAATTAAAATTCCTTTTGATTTCTTATCACCCAAAAGAGGGAAAAGAACTCCCATCTAGGTCATATTTTTATTCATTTATCGTAATTTTAATTGGCAATGAATTTACTAAGTCATCCATGATTTTTCATATTGTGTATGCATTGGTTATTGAACAATTGAAACTGCAAGAAAAAGAGCTGAACTCTAAAACAATAGAGAAATTGAGGGAAAAAAAGTTGTGTGGCCGGGGGGGGGGGGGGGGGAGGAGCAATGCGGATTTCCACGGGGCAGGGTAGAGTGGTTTGAAAATAATAAATTTTTGTTATGCGGGGCGGGTTAAAGTCTTCACGGATTTATGTGGGTTTGCTCCCCAATCGCCCTATCCCGCACTGCTTGCCATCCCTATTTGTACATATTGCACTTGGTAATCAATGGAAAGTTGCTAGTTACGAATAAAAACACAAAAATTATGATAGTTTAAAAAAATAAAATAAAAATCGACGAAAATTCATTAATTTTTAAACAGTAAAATTGCAAGTGAAGAGTATAAGCATTCTAGTATAGAATTGTTCAATATCATAATATATACTTGAATTCAATTTCCTATCGTGTAAACCTTTTTTTATAAGAGAATCCATTAATTTTTTTCTATCGAAACGCCATTTTTCAATATTGTCAAGTCCATTAATTTTTTCTTGATTTTGTCCTACACTCGATAGAAATTCTTAATTTCAACCCGTATTTAATAGTGCAAGCTTCTCATTAGTTTTTTTTTTAAGAAAATGACAAATGAAACTGCAAGTAAATCGTTATGCTTATAATGTAAATGAAAGGATACTATTAGTACAACTTACCGCAAACCATTGAAGAATACTTAAAACTCTCCTCCCCAACATTCTTCCTATCGAGCTAAAATAACTTAAAATACTCTTAATATAGAATGAATTAAGTAATTAAGAATATATATGATACACTTAATTATATATAGTTTTTGTAATTATCTCCTTAACTACCTGCAATATGTAAATTAATTTTTGTTTGTCTATACAAATTCCTCCTCGAATTAAGTTTTACATCACTCATCACCTCATGGATTTATTTGAAAATTAACTATATATGTGTAATCACCATCAATTATATGACAATCAAAGTTACGGGTAAAAAAGGTTAAAAGTTTGCTTAACAAATTAAGGATCTCGCAAATTGCAAAACTTGACTAATAAAACAAAAACAACAACAATAACGTAATAATATATTTAATGTAATCTCATAAAATAAGATCTAGAAAAATAGAGTGTGTTCAGACTTTATTTTACTTCAAATAGAAAACTAGGTAATACACAAATATATTTGTGAAACACATTAAGAAACACGTAGAGGCGTTTTTGACCTTCCAAAAGATCTGAATTTTTAAGGTAGTGTTAAAAGTGTGAGGTTCCCCTGATCTTATAGAATTCTAGTTCCAATTTATTGGGGGATAATAATAGGATTCTTCTTCAATAATATATATATATATATATATTATTGAAGAAGAATCAAGCATTGAAGATTGATAAAATAAAATAAAGTATCATAATATAAGTTGCGCGCGATTTTTTATCTACCGCGACGAGGGTTGTGAGAGAGAATAGGTATCTCTTATGATAAATATTTGAATAATTCATCCATCTTAAATTCCTTGAAACCTAAATTAAGATTATTTTTTAAAAATAAAATATAAAATTACATTTAGATATCGAGAGAAAGAAAAATACTTATTATTTGATTGAAAATAAGTTAATTCAGAATTATAGCGGCGAAATTATATACATAAATTAAATACCGACACAAGGACATGATTATTTAGTGAAGGTACTTTTATTAATAATGTTTGATTCATTAGTTTGAGAAATGAAAAATAGTAGGTATGATATTTATTTAAAAGGATATAAAAATGTTCTTAATACATCAGAATATGACTCGACACTAAAAAAAAATGTCATACTAAAAGTGATGTATCCCTCTCTAAATCTCCAGCAATTTAGATTCTCCTAGAAGTGTTACATTGTTGCCTTGGTTGTACTTAATGGTATTCAGAATGCACTAGATTTAAAATAGAGTATTAATCTGATTGGGTTTGTACGGAAGGATGGCAATGGGCCGGTGTGAGTTTGGGAGGCAGGTTTAAGGTTGGGCAGTGCAAGGTGGGAGTGGGGAGAGTTGAAATGACTTTTTAAAAAATTAATGCGGATGTGGGGTGGATTGCGGATTTAAACAAAATAAATTTTGAAATCTCCCTTCAGATTTATATTTATTTCACTGCCCTTATTATGGGTTAAAATATTACGTCTACCTCTTTTATTTTTACTTTTATTTTAACAAAATTTTTGACCTATTTATCAACAGCAAAAGTAACTCATAATTTTCCTAATACTCTTTCTAATACTTTTTATTTGACTTCAGTAATTAATTACAATGAATATCTTGTCAAAAATAATCTTCTAGAGTTAAAAAATCTATTTCCCTTAAACAACATATGTATTCAAATCATCTCTTTATTTTTCTGACTTGAAATCCTTATTGCAGTATCTTTCTGGCATTCTTCCTCTCGAGCTAAAATAACTTAAAATACTCTTAATATGGAATGAATTAAGTAACTAAGTAATTAAGAATATGTATGGTATACCTAATTATATGTAGCTTTTGTAATTATCTCCTTAACTACCTACAATATGTAAATTAATTTTTGCTTGTCTATACAAATTCCTCCTCGAATTAAGTTTTACTGCTCATCACCTCATGAATTT
Organism: Datura wrightii; assembly: GCA_035772735.1. Lineage (NCBI taxonomy): Eukaryota > Viridiplantae > Streptophyta > Magnoliopsida > Solanales > Solanaceae > Datura > Datura wrightii. The sequence goes on along the minus strand of JASDFA010000010.1, from coordinate 157,907,754 downwards.
ATTTGAAAATCTATATATATATATATAAAAGGAGGTTATAGGCATGCTGATGTGGCATGCTTCTATAACCTCCATTCTTATTTATATTTTTTGTGGTTTTTTTGACTTAATTTACCTATTTCTCAAATAAATTTTTTTAAAGAATTATTATAAATGGGGATCATGAAGAGTCATTCTACACTTATAAAAGCAAAGGGGATGAAAAAAAAGGAGAGCAAACACTCTTTGCTGAGATTTTTTTTTACAGAAATCTTTCTTTGAAACAAGTTAACGTCGCTTTACAAAAAAGGGTATCCAAAAATGTAGAGAGAGGGTTCTTGGAGAAGAATGCCCAGCAGATGCAGGACAAATGCGTACTACTGACTTATTGCGATCTCATCGACCACGACAAATGATGAAAAGTATGAATTGAACAAGATTTCATCCCCAGGAAAAATAAAAAAGAGAAAACACGAAATCCCTCTATCCAACGTAAAATTAAAGAAAAAAAGATTACCGCAAAGTGTAGGGGTTGTTGGAAGGAAGAATATGAATAAAGATAAAGAGGGAAAAAACCTTATTAGTGCAGGAAGATGTCCTTCATCTACATGAGTAGTACAAGAACAAAAAATATGCCTTGTGCAATACAAGATCACCAAAAATCCCAACAATAGAGGTCTGAAATCAATGTCTTAATTCTTATTTAACATTTTTAACTCTTTATTTATTTATAGTAACGTAATAAATTCACTTATATATAGAAACGTAATTAGAGATCGTTTTGTTTATAGGATTGAAAAGTAATAATATCAAAATAAATTATTAAATTATTTTATTTCCTGTTTTATCAAAATTTTATTATAATGATTATATTATTATTATACTATAATTTATGCGAATGATAATTTTGAGATCAATAACATGGCAAGAAGCCATGCTCCAGTTGAGAACATACAATAGATTAAAATAATAAAATAATATATTTTTCCTTTAATAAAACAAAGACAAAGTTAAAATTGTAAACAATTATATCCCAAATTATATAGTTTAAATCAAGCATAATATATGTACCAAGTATATCTTCATATTTTAATCTAATAAATCAAACATTTATGATCTACCAATGAAAACATATTTACTAAATAATTATATCATTATTTAATCTCTATAAAATTATAACATTATTATAATTTTAAAATAATTTATTTATTCTTACAAAAAAACTTCTTGATAAAAATTATTACAATTGAGAAGTTCTTAAGATTCATAATATTTTTTCCGTCTAAATAATAAATAATTTTTTCTTTTCAAGAATGGATAAAAATTAATAATTAACATAACATCACGTGTTAAACTTTACTAAAAAAAATTTAAAAAATTACACTATTAACGTATATTATTTAAATTCATAAAATATCCGTCGATTTTCTCTCTTTATATGCTACATAAAAAGGAAAAAAGAGAGGATATTCTCTCTTTATAGTCATACGTTCAAAACTTTAAGATAAGTGTCCAACTATATTATATTTATTTATTTAAATATTTATATATTGAATGAAAAACATTGAATTGCCTAACTACTATTGACGTTACACTGCATCCGTCGCGGTCCCCTTTCATCACTGTCTATGCATATAAATGCATATTTTTTAATATTATAAAAATAATAAAATATATTTAAATTTTTAAATTCCAAAAATATGCCTACTTTATTGAGTAAAAACTTAAAAAAATTAATTAATTTAAATAAATCCATAACTAAATCTATTAAAAAGTTTAAACTTAGAAGGCAGAAGGCATGCATTTTGAATCTATTTGAAAATAAATTATTATAAAATTAATAGAGGAAATTTATAATTGTAGTACACATTTTAAATCTAATTTGTATAAACAAAAAAATCTTTTAATGATGAAAATATATATATTCATATAATATATTTTTTCATAATAGTATATCAAAAATCTAGACCTATTATTAATGATTTTATAGATTTTATTTCTATAAAGATGCTTAACTATTATAATAAGATGTTTTATATAAAAAAATATGTACTAAAAAAGATGGAGGATGATGTAATAAGAATTATTTTAGAAGCTCTTTCCTTTGAGGAGGAATTTTAAGTTTTTATATTAGATGTGGATTTAAGGAACCTTTACTTGTAAAAAAATGTATAAATAAGATTCATAATATTTAAGATCAATCAATTAAAATCAATTACAATATTAAGATTCACAAATAAGATATAAATCTGCACTTTATTCTCCATAATTAATTCATTACCATTTTTTTCTATTTTATCAATCAATTAATTACTATATTTAAGTCTCATAATTCATATTTATCTTTTTTATTTTTTTTTCCTCTTTTAAATCTTTTTTATTCTTTTCAATCAATCAAAATCAATTACAATATTTAAGATTCATAAATATGGTATAAATCTGCACTTTATTCCTCATAATTAATTCATTACTGTTTTTTCTCTATTTTTTTCAATCAATTAATTAATATATTTAAGACCCATAAATCATCTTTATTTTTTTTCTGGCTAGATAATTGACCAACACAATTATTTTCATATACCATTAAGTTAAAAATTTATTACAATAAAGTTTATTACTTAATGATTTTGTATGTTTAGTAAATAAATATGTTTATTCTTAATGTCACTTTTCATTGCTTCATATTAAAAATATTCTTGCTTTTTAGTGAAATTAATTTTAAAAAGAGTGTTGAAGCTAACAAAATAAGTAGTTATATAAGTATTTATTGGATTTACAAAATTAAAACTTATATGCATATAAATTAAAATTTTATATCCTTTATCTTGATTAAATTTATTAAGAAAAATATTTAAAATTAATTAATTAACTTTTATAACAGCGCGAAGCACGGATAAATTTGCTAGTTAACTATATATATATATATAAAATCACCATCAATTGTATGACAACCAAAGTTACGGGTAAAAAACTGAAAATAGTAGACCAACAATTTTTTAAAAAAAGTGTCGCAGCATTAGAAGTATCGCTATATCTTATATATATATGGCTTTATTTCATTTTCAGCTATTAATAAGAGACTTGTTCACTCCAACACCCACGACACCTATTTAAGAAATTAGGGAAAAACATTATCTACTACATGCTGATGATACTTCATTTTATATATGAGTAATTAATGTATTTATATTGGTGAATATCTTATTTATTTAAGGATATTCTAATTTATTGCGGTATAATTTTCATTAATTTAGTAGTAATATTTTTGACTTATCTCCTTAATGATATAATAACCCAACAATATGTATAGCTAAAGCAACTTTGAATTAATTGAAGAGTCCGAAACTCTACAAAAAACACATCTTCCTTCAATATAAAATTCATGTTTCAACGCTTCATAAATGGTAAGGACAACTAGTAGTTATGAAATCCAGAAATCTAAATTATAAAGAAAAAATGAGACGAAAGTAAAATTAAGGAACGTAAGTAGTAATAATAATAATAATAATAATAATAATAATAATAATAATAAGATTTATTCGGAATAATCTTTGAAAACGCAGAATTCTTAAAAGAGCAAGTACTTCTACAGTATTGATCACAAGCCTAATCATATACATATTATATTATAAGTGAGAATACTCCAAGTGAAATGTTAAAATATCAATATACCCCTTAAAAGTTGAGTAATCATTTTGTCGTTCATAAAAAAAACTAATTTTCAATTATAAATTTTCATAATTATGTATTAGAAACACAAATCAGTTTTTTTTTTCATCTTCCAAAGTAACGGGATATTGTTATAATCTTTTCATATTCTCAATTCAATTCTATTTAATTATCTAATCACTATATAAGATTAGTATCAGATTTTTCTTGCTTCTAACTCGACTCTAAAAATTTCATGTAATCTGTTGGTTTCGAGAAAATTGACAAATAAGAAGCTCTTAAAGGGTTTTTCTTTCGAGGCTTCTGCCCTCTAATATAAGCCCTTATTATCTTTATTTTAAATTTTGATCGAATTACATACAAACTGTATACAAAATTCTTATTTTGATGAATTAGTTGTTGTAGTTGTGGGTACTGATTCTCTATTTTTTTTTCATATTTTTTATTTGTGAATGTGAATTGTGATTTTATTTTTTGTATTTGATGTTTGTAAATATGAAAATTTAGCAATATGCAATGATGTCGCCTTGCAGCAGCTATTCCTAGCCGGTGCTGGTTGTGGTGCTTATGAGGCTAATTCTCGATCTTCAAGGTTCGAAGTGAAAAAACTAAACACATACTTAGATCATACCGGATATATTTAATTTCAATGCAATAGTAATCCGAGCATTATTCATTCTAGAGTTACAATCTCAATATTATAACCCCAACATAACTTTGTCGACAAATTCAATGTCTCATAAGAATTATCCATTTAAGAGAGATTTTACTATTACAATATAAATTACATCTCAATGTCAAACAAGTTCAGATTGATAGTATGAACTCTCATTGTTCATGAATAATAAAGGCTAATTTGACACGTGATTTAAAATTATTCACTTTTATATTAAGGTACACATGCAACGCACGTGGCGCATGAGTAGTAATTATGAAAAGCATAATCTACAGTAAACATAGAGATGACAATTAAACAGCAAAGCAGGGAAGGACTTAAATGGGCTAGGCGAAGTAAGATTAAGTTTATTAAAAATTTTAGTAGAACAGATCAGTTAATAGATTTTGAAGAAAAACAATTCTAGACCTAAAAATGGATTATTTGTAAATATGAACGTCGTCTTCTCATATAAGTTCACAATAACCTTCTAATTAAGAAGGGATTAAGACTACTATTTTTAAAGGTCAAACATCTTCATTCTTCAATTTGCTAAGATAAACAATAAGCTCATGAACAAGTAATTCATCCATGTAAATCTTCTCCCTCTCCCAATGTATCTCATTAATTATTGTTGGCCAAATCCCAGGCGTATATCATTGAAGAAAATAAATTAATGATAAAACAACATACATAGATTAAAGAAAAAGAGTGATTTTTTTCGACAACATCAACTGTCAAGATATATATTTTAATTATCCAATGATATCATTTCAATATTGTCTCTATAAAAAAAAAAATACTAGAGAAAAAAAAAAACATAAATAAAACGGGACAAGACGCAACAGGAAAAAGCAGTTCAATTAAATGGGGCGGGGCGGGGCGGGATCAGACAAAATCTTTTATAGATGGATGGCTTAATCCCGCCCCGCCCCTATTTACCGTGAACGAACTCAAATTCAACAATAGTCACTGTAGTTGAATGTCCCTGGTGGCGGCGTCCTGCTGAGTAGGTCCCAAAAATCAGCACCACTAATTACTTCAGGCAAACCATTTGCTAAATCAAGAGAATTATTATTAGCCTCCTCATCTCTTCTTATTGTCATATTGTCATATTATGAGGGTCCTCTGGTGGATCATTTTCCATTACCATACTATGAGGAGATGATGATGAAGTAGTCTTTGACGTTTGGCCAAAGTCATTGGTTTTCATATTACCCAATATTGCAGCAAATTGTAATTCATGGCTATCATATAAATAATAATTCGAATTCATGGCTATATCGTGTGGGCGATCACATGTTTCCTTATCGGGCTCGAATTTTCGCTTTACTGATGGTTCTTCATCATTATGAGTCATGACGGGCTTGGGCCCAATAAAAGAATTTGCCCAGTCCTTTAGCTCATCGGTTTCTTCTTTGCCCTTAATTTTCCTCTTATAAACTCTGCATACTATGAAATTATTGAACTGCAAGCAACACAAAGTGAAAATAATCTTAATGGGTAATAATACTACTAGATATGAAACATAACGTGTCTATTTGGTAAAGATTTGCTGTTATCAAACAAGTAACAATATAAATAAGAATGTAGATTAAAAATTATAAAGAGATGATTGATATCTATATTTATAGAGCTGCACTGAGAACATCAAAAGGTGTCATAAAGATAATGAAGGTAGTGAAGATGTGAATATTACTACACATAATTAATAGTGAACAATAGTAGGAATTATATTTAGTGGACATCCATAATAATATATTTCATAACATTTATATAATTAAGAGGTAATAAAAAGTACTTCCTCCGTTTCAATTTGTGTGTCTTAATTGAACTTGACATGAATCAAATTTCGTGAACACCGTAGAGGAAGGGTGAAGGAAATATCTTATCAAGGTAATCATATTTCTTTCAAAAAATATATTTGCACTTGATATTTTAGGTATACTTAATATGCATCACGATTCACGACAAGAGTGAGTGTTTGTAGAAGCATCATGTTGGGTTTGCTAATTAATATTACACTAATTTACATTTGTGCAAAAGGAAACCTATTTGAAGTAGGTCTAATAATTGAAGTGTTTAATAGCCTGTTTGATCAAGTTTCTGGAGGTTAAAAATGCTTATTTTAGAAAAAATGAGGTGTTTGGTCAAACTTTTGGGAAAAAATAAGTGCATTTAGGGAGTAGCAGAAGCTGTTTCTCAGAAGCTAAAAAAAATAGTTTCTCTCCAAAATCACTTATTTACAAAGCACTTCTGAGAAAAATAGACTAAAAATACTTTTCAAAAGCTTCGCCAAACACTAATTGCTGCTAAAAGTATTTTTAAAATTTATTTGTCAAACACAAATTGCTTTTCACCAAAAATACATTTTTAATAAGCACTTTTTAAAAAAAACACTTCTCAAAATAAGTTGATTTTAGAAGTCTGGCCAAACAGGCTATAATTTGATTGTCTCCCAGGCCTAAGCTAAATAAAGAAGGCACTACAAAATGTGCAAAATAATCTTGATCCACCAAGTTAGTCCCTTCTTTAGCTAGTACATTAGAGACCTTGTTTTATCATTGAAATTCAAGTGGCGCAACAACCACCTGTATTCAAAAATTAAGGATCGATATATTAGATTCTCATATTTTCGCGAAGACATAATATTTAAAGAGTCCACTGCTATTTTCAGTAGAGTAAAATATTTTCTTAAAGTCATGCATGCGCAAACTAAACATAAGAGCGCATTCATTTGTATGAGAAAGATAGGTAGCAAAATCTAATAAGAACACCACATTCTTTAGGACCAAACTGGGAAAGTGAGACTCCATTTGTGTGCTCAATTTAAGGAAACCACTTTCGGGGATGTCATTTATAACATGTAAGGTGATGGGAGGTTGCCAGGTTGGGGCTTGTTAATTAGTTTTAGAAGCAAGCAAAAAGTATTCTGTGGCTCTAGCAATGGTAAAGTTAACAGAAAATAAACATTTTTACAATATTTTTTTTAAAAAAAAAAGTGCTCAAGTGTTTTAGACACTTGTAAGAGTGATTTGAGAAATAAATTAAAGAAATCATGGAAACAACAATCGATTAGTTAAATAAGATTTTAATAATTAATAATCAAATCGGTAACACCTAAAAAGGAAATGAAGCTCTCTGAAATTGACTAATAACCTATAGAAGTAAAAAAGGAGCATATATTTCCATTTTTAAAAAAAATATATAATCTACGTCTATTGGGTGGGGGGAGATTGGCACAAGTAGGATGATTATTTGAAGCCCTAATTCATATTTTGTTTAAGGAAGTTTTGTGAAAATAGCCCTGGCGCTCTTGCTCACAAATTAATAGAACCAAAGATATTAACTTTGGTACTATTTTTATTCTATCGCATCCATTTTGTTAAATTATTCATAAGTGATATCAAATTGGAGAATTTTTGTCTTGTTCACAAGTTACGTCGTGCGATCGGATATATCTATTACTTTCATTCTATTAATAAGATTAAAGCTGCTCACAATCTTAATTAGATCGGTCAATATATTATGTGTATTGTTCATGATTGATCACAAATTTTAAAAACTAGCAAGACTTGATATTTTTGTATCTTCATTCTATTTATCTCATCAAATTTCACAAGTTCTTACTGTATTAGCAAATCAATCTTACAAGTATTACTTCTGATCAAATTGGTTTAAAACAAGCAGCTTAATCCCATCTTTCCCGGCCAAGAAGGTGTGTTCGATCTCCATTTTTCAATTGAAAAGATGTAGCCATTTTTATTTTTTGCCTTGGCAGGAACTATTAAACATTGCATCCCAAATTACTCTTGTTTTTTTCAAGAAATTATTCTACAATGCAAATGTATTAAAGATTGACATGTTATAGAAATCAAATGAATATAAACTAATAAGACAGCCAACAACAAAGTCGTTGTAGTATAGTGGTAAGTATTCCCGCCTGTCACGCGGGTGACCCGGGTTCGATCCCCGGCAACGGCGTACTTTTTTAACGTTTTTCAAGTTTCAACAGGCTATTGTGCGTCGTGTTATCTGGGTGGGGGAACTTCAGATTACAATTGAAAAAATGGTTTGTGGACTTGGATAATTTGACCGCTAGGCCTAAACTAAAACTTCAAACTCATACTTCGCAAAAAAAATTGATTTTGGTATACACATTTATGTTGGTTTGGTTTTATTTTTTCTTCAAACCAAATATTAGCAGTACTTCCACTGAATGTATCTCAGGATAACAGCAGAATATTAAATTGAGCAAACTGATCAAGAACAAATTAGTTTAGAAATTTTTTGGATATATACTAGGGAAAAGAAACTGAAATAACACTGCATATCCGGACAATTTCGAATCAGAAGCCTGCAATCTCTGGTTAGCTTAAATGAAATCCCACTTTCAGTCACTTAAACCGCAGTAATTTTATTCAGTGATTGAGAAGCAGGGATGGTGCTTCAACACACACACACACACACACGCAGATATACAAATTATCCATTTGTGAATTGTGATGTTTTAATCCTCCTAACACCTAATACAAACTTATCCATATTCATTACTTTGGGATGCTCAGAACTCCCTTTCTGGAAAGAGAATAGGAGCCACTTGAGACCAGATAAACAAAGCAGCAGTCGCCCAACCAGTCACAATTCTGACCCAAACAGATGGCCATCCTACATCAACCAATTTCCCGCTCTCTCCCACTGAGGTAGACCAACCTGTAAGCAGCATTGCCGAATACATACTAGCAAGAGAGAAGATAATGTGGAAGAAGGAATAGGAGTACGTCACTGTCTTAGCCTTCTCTTTTTCTTCCTCCTGGTCAGCCTTGTCCAATGGTAGCAAAGGTTTCCCAGCACCTTCAACCCAAAAAAGAGAAAACTAAATGTTTAGAAATCATATATATATATATATATCTCGTGGTCAATCTCTGTAGATCTATGGTAATAATGGTACCAAATGTTTCTATCAGCTGAAGTGTAACAGGAGGAAAATAAAACGCAGCCAAACAGTGGAAAGAGTAATAGAGATCTAGCAGCAATATGAGTCGAGAGACAACAGCTCTGCTTAATCAAGTTCAAATTAGAGCTACTATTCCTCTAACAACTAAATTATAAACCTATTATTTTTACATCACTAAACTAGCAGAATAGATCCAAGTAAAATCACTTAGCAGGAGAGAATCGGTAACAGAATGAAGTCTAGAACAAGAAAAGAACAACCAGGAAATAGAATGACACCAGAATGGACAAACCTAGGTTAATATACTAAAAACACTAAAATGGCTCACCTAGACAGTCTTTCTATTGAATGAGAGCTGATGTGTTATGATCACAAATGTTAATAACTCCATAAGGTCTTGCAGGCAAATTTATCGGAACAAAAGGCACAATATTACCATGTGTGAACAAAAGAACAATAAAGTTTTACAGTATAGCCCTCCAGAAATACGGAATCTAACCTGCACGTGGTGAGCTTGGAGGGGAAAGTAGAGTTGTAGAAGATCCAGCACGAACAGCAGAGTAGACGACAGAGAGTACTGTTGTAAGCAGTCCAACTGTAAGTGTACCAGTGGAAACAGCTTTGGAATGATGTAGATCATTGCATTCGTAATCCCTAGGCTCACTGGAAAGTGCACTGTAGCACAGGTACGTACAGTACAAGGATAAAACTGACGCTGGAAAAATACTTCCGTTCACCTGCATATGCAAAAAAAGTTTGTGAGAAGAGAATTTTTCCAGTCTATGATTTATCTTGATAGTTTTACATATATATGCACTGAGAACAATTAGACGCCAAAGAAGAAGTTTTAGTGAAAATTCCTATAATACGAATTCAACCAAAAGCATTGATTCACTATGATTGAGAAAGAGATCCCTAGTCTTAGTAGATCATTGAGCAGCGAGCTAAAATAACCAAATAAGCTGGTTGCCAACACATATCAATGCTAAGACGGTCCAAGAGCTGCCATACTTTGATTAGTTTGCCACCAAAGTACATGCAGAGAATCAAGAAATTTGCAAATAGTATTGTCAATGTTTTCAAACTTGGGCCAACGCCTGGTCAGGGCTCCGCCAGTAGTTCAAATTGTCTCTTGACCAAAATGAAAACTGGACATGGCAGTCATTCAAAAGTTCTATAGTCAGAATACGTGGATTTTTATGGTAAGCATCTGAGTATCAACCATGAAAAATTCCATTTTGCAACTCTTTATAAAGGAGGCTTCCAAGCAGTATCCCCTCATCACTGATTTTGTATGACTTAAAAGTGGCACTTACAGGAGAAGTCTTTCGAAGGAGCTGTCAAGGATATAAAATCCAGCTATCCCTCATCCCTGAAATAAGAATAACCAGAAGAGGCTCTCACTCAGTTCTTTCTTCCTTATCCCACCATCTCAAAGAATCGTGCATCATTTTTCTTCTTGCTTCAATAGTCAGAGCAGATCTTGACTCAGCAAAGAATATGGTTTGGGTTAGTTTACTTCCTTCTTTGGCATGTATTAAATATGTTTCCTTGATAACATGGTCTCAAGGTGGTTATTTGTAAGAAGTGCTTTAAATGTTCAAACAATATTTCCCACAAGGAAAGAAGATTTTACAACCTTAAATGACACAAATATTTTTCCTCAACAACATTCTTTGTTCCTATTTCACATCCCTTGCACCTAGTAATATGTGAATACTACCCTTAATCGTTGCTAGTTGAGGTATTCACAAAAATCATCTTAATTGTCCAAGTCCTCCACTTCTATCATCTGTCAACAACTTCTTGTCTATTTAGTTATGAAAATTAATTCTTTGGAAGGTATTTTCCTTGAAAAATAATAAGGCCTTCATGATGATTTTTTATTGGGCTTGCACATTAAAAGCATTGCAGGAAAGATTACGATAAAATTAGGTTGAGAATGGATTACATCCCAACTCTGTTTTAACTTTCAGAAGTCTTTTGTTATTGTTTATTAAATTTTAGAACCAAAAAACATGGAGAAACTATTGTCCGTTCTAATTAACTTAAGAGGCATTTTCTCATTGTTCAAAGAGAGTCAAAAAGATTTTCATGACAAAAAACTGGAACACTTGATGCAGAAAATTCTAACATGGAGACAGAGCAAAGTAGTTTGCCTTTGTTAGACTGATGACACAGAACTTGTAGAACCATAAGTCTAGTCAGGACATGATCACACTATGAAAACAGTTAATCAGTGGTAAGGATGGAGAAAACCAGATCCTACAATTCACAGAAGTAAGCATATTATGAAAACAGCATATCAGGCCGCATAATTAAGAAGCTACCATAAAGGTAAAAATGGTCCAGAACCCAGTGAAAAAGGGTGATGTACAGTAGCAAACTAACCGATGGATGCAGCGTAACAACAGCAAAAATGAAGATGAATATAAGAGTCATCACAATAAAGAAAATGTTAAAGCCACAGTCATGTCCTGATGGAGTGAAAAAGTGGAAGAGAAGTCCATTGAAGGCAAAGGCAGCCACGTAACATATGACTGAAGCGACAAGCAGTGTGATGTACCTGCAAAATTTTCAGACAACACAAAACAAACCAAGGGGGGAAGAGAAAAGAGAGAGGGAGAGAGAGATATTAGAGTCAAGAAGAGGGTGAGAATAACAAAAAATGACATGTCATATACAAATCAACTAACCAGAACTGCTCATCGTATCCAACCCACTTGTCATTCCAACTATGCACAAAATCCAACAAGAGTACAACTTGCACAAGGAGAAATAGCCCAGAACCGAACTTCGAAATCATCTCTGTATATACACAAATAACGTTCAGGTGCAAATCCAACATGATGAAACTATAAAGTTTGCTACTCTTTCACCAATGATTCAAACACATTTTAAGAAAGGATTGTTGTGAATGGATATACTACTCTATGTATCATTCATATCACTCATTGAACATAGCGCTTAGACCAGATAAACTAGTTACCCAAGCATAAAAGAACAACTAATTCTACTAACCAAATTATCTCACCTAAAATTCAAGATACATTCTTTAACACATTAAAAGGCCTTGCAATAATGTTTTCCTTTATTTGATAAGTCCAATATATAATAAAGGACTTGGAGACTAGCTATATGCAAAAAAGACCTGGATCAAACTGCAGTCTTTTATTATTCCGACCTGACTGAAATTACATTATAGTCAAAAAATGAATATCTGTCTTTAAAATATGCATAATTCAGTTCAAAAGACTTCACACTTATATCCCGAGGCCCATACTTCAACTATAATAATACTTCCACTGGTCCAAACGAGCCAAAAGTAAGAGAACTAATGATATTCCAGGATAAAATAAGCAAGACAGTGCAAAACGGATTGTGAATGGAGCCTGATCCTTGAGTGATAATCAGATTCTACAAGTTTTGCAAGACGATATACTACTACAACCTGAATCTAAATTCAGTAGCTGATAGATCCCATATGTCACATACCAAAAATAAACATTCCGAAGTTGGTATTCACTACTTGCAATATTTTAATGGGCTCGAATAGAACAAATAAACAAAAAAAGACATACCTAGTATGATCCCACAAGTGGGATATGGGGAGGATAGAGTGTATACAGACCTTACCCCTACCTCGTGAAGGTAGAGAGGTTGTTTCCGAAAGACCCTCAGCTCAAGTGCATTAAATCAAAGTAGTTATGAAAAAAGAAATACAACAGTGAAGAAAACATGACAACTAATAAAGAACAGTAACGACAATGAAATAGTGCATAACCTAAACACAATAGACAACAAATGGTAACAGATATCAAAAGCAAGAAACTACATGTATAAGGCTAATACTATGACAGACACGGTACTCCCAAACTTCCACCAAGCCCAATCCAACCGAAAAGTGAGACAACGCTTAACTACCTATTAACCTTCTACCCTAATCTGCAATTCCCATACCCCTATCTAAGGGCATGCCCTTGGTAAGTTGAAGCTACACCATGTCTTGTCTGATCAGCTCTCCCCAATACTTCTTCGGTCTACCTCTACCTCTCCTCATACCCACTATATTCAACCTCTCACACCTCCTCATGGGTGCATTTGCGCATCTCCTCTTCACATGTCAAAACCATCTCAGTCTCGCTTCCCTCATCTTGTCCACCACGAAGGGCACTCCTAACTTGTTGGGGATATCTTCTTTCCTAATCTTATCTCTCCTAATATGCTTGCACATCTATATCAGCATCCTCATTTTCGCAACTTGTATCTTCTGGACATAAGAGTTCTTGACTGGTTAACAGTCCACCCCCCATACAACAAAGATCATCATTCTGTAGAAGTTACCTTCAAGTTTTCGTGGTACCTTTTCATCACACAAGATTCCGGAGGCAAGTCTCCATTTCATCCTCCTCGCACCAATACGATGTGTGTGACATCACCGTCAATCTCTCCATTTTCTTAAATTAAAGACCCAAGATACTTGAAACTCTCTCTTGGGAAGAATAAAACAATTATGAGGAAGGATTTCCACTCTTCTCCTTGTTTCTTTCTTCAACAAACAATAAATTTGACATCAAAAGGTATGTCAATGCCCAAAAATAAGAAGAAGGAGGAGGACGAGGACAAGGAAGCTTAACCAGAAGACACAACAGCAGTAGAAGAAGTGTGGCCTAGTGGTCAATGATGATGATGATAGACCACAGTTCAAATCCAAACGGAGGCAAAAACGTGTCACTAAAGTTTTTAAATGTGAAACTGATGAACTGAAAACTTGATAATATATCAAGAGTACAACTACAAATATTCTCCAAATAAAAGGATGACACTGTAATAGATATCAAGAATGGTAGGACATTTGTGATCCAAATCAAAGAGACAGTGGAGCCAGATTCCACCAAAGCACAAATCACGAAGACAAGGTTCAAGGTTTATTTTGTAGGTCATAGGGACACAATTATAAGTTTCTTTTCTTCTTTCTAAATTGTTTTGGAGACATAAATATAGAAGTAAAGAAACTGCACAAACACCTTAGGCAGGATATTGCTTACCATAGAAGCTGATGATCCCATTTGGAAGGAAAAACATAAATATTACCAAGATGCACCAGCAAATAATTTTCATCATCCAACCACCATGGTGCATGCCGTCACGTGGGTCTTTTTGGCTCTTTACACCAATCATCAAGATTGCCAAAATAGTGAAAAAGAGAAAGTTCCCCAGGCTAACTCGCAATACAGCATCTGTTTCAAACCACTCCCTGCTTGGTGTTGTGTGAAAACTATTAATCCCTGCAATATAATTTATGTGTAAAGCTATCTTATACAAGTGAAAAGGCCACTCTCCAATAAAGAAAAATTATTATCCAAATCAAGGTCAAGGTTCCGCACAATCATCTTGATTCGATTTGCAAGAAAACAAGAATGAGCTATGAAAAGCTGTTCACAGTCATTAACTCGGACCGAAACAGATAATTAGATACAAACATAAAGTCAAGCACGCAAAAACAGAGTTCTTATACTCTGACATAATGATTCTTTGTGCTAACAATATAGCTTGTCAAGGTTTCGCATTTTGTGAAGTCAAGCACATTTAAGTCTTTTTTTTCAGTAACTGAAAAATACATTGTTTACAGTTACAAACTGATCAATAGTCTCTACTTGGTTCACGACAAAATTTAAACTCGTGACATGCACCTACCTTACATCTTGCAATGTATTACCTTCATCATTGAATCAAAGCCTAGCTAGCCGATATGCATTTGACCTTTTTAAAACCCATAACTGAAATTTTAAATTACAGCTCCGCTCTGAAGAGCGATCCCAGAAAAGCAACAACAAAAACAACACAGGGGAAATAACGTTCAATAAGCAAGGGAGACCGAAAGGATAAAAAATTAAAGGCATATTTATAAGCCAAATCAAATCAAGATTCGTTGCAGTCCTGATTCTGTATGTGAATATGTGTTTAAGAAAATAATGATGATCTACAATAACATTTCAAAGTCATTGACTTGGCTGAAAGGGAAAACAAATAGAAACATAACTCGACCACGAATAAACATGTTAAGGCTTTTCATCACTAATACCCAGCAAACACAGCTGAAAGTCTAACAAAAAACAAACCCGGAAAGGCAGAGAAAGCAGCAACGCGAGGAAAATAACTATCGATAAACAAGTACAATCAAAAGAGTTTTAGAGAAAGGAAAAGATAAATCCTTGCCAGTAATTGGAAAAAGAAAAAAAAATCTTACATGGGATTTTCTCCATCAGAGGAGCAGCAACCTCTCTAAGAATACATGACACAATCAGTGAGAGAGCAAAAAGACCACAGTATGCAATCCTAGCGGAACGCCGGCTGATCCCTGACACCACGGTCCGGCAAGCGTCACAAGCGCATGCCGCACAGCATGACGCAAGGCAAGAAGCTGCCCACATCCTTAATTCAGTCCCTTATGCTAGTCCCACCTCGATTAATTGCACAAAATTGTCAACTCAAGCCTTAAATTCCAAAAATCAAACCTTTAGCTCGCTTTTCTACCCTTCAATCGACATAAGCATAATGAAAACAATAAAAATAATAAAAAATTCAGAATACAGTCGAAAGACGATTAATCTATGAATTCAAAAGAGGGTCCGGTTAAATTAAATACGGCGAGGATCTTTTTTAATTGAGCCCAAAAAACATGAAAAGTTAGAATACAGTGGAAAAGACTCCAGTGGGTATATATAGATGGATTTTATACCCCGTTGCAATGCAGAAAGAGAATGAGAATGAGGATGATCTGTGCTTTGCAGAAGACAAGAAAAAGGAAACTCCGACGCACCTCGCTCTATGAATCACCAAGCCAGGTGACAAGAATTTGTCAGAATTTCATGCATACGGAGGATAAGTTTTCTTATTCCTTCTCAGGAGTATTGTAAAATTTAATTGTTTGGATAAAATTTTTATCGTCATAATAAAAAATTAATAATAATTTATGTAATATAATTTTATTAGTTTTTTAAAATATATAATAATTATATATTTTAATTTTTATATAATATATTTAAAATTATAAATTAAAAATATTTTATTTATTTTTAATTTAAAATTTATAAATTAAAAAATAATTTTTATTTTTAAAAATTTCGAACCAATTAAAATTAAATTAAAAAATACTATATTAAGAAAGAAAAAATAATACTTTTCTCTCTCAATTTATTATGTCGGGTAATTTGACCGGTCAATCAATATAACATATGATAAGAACATATATCCATATTAGATAGTAGTACGGACTAATACGTAGGACCGGATTGGTCATGAGGATTTTTCAGAATTATTCACAAAATTCAACTTGAAATTGGATGATAATTTTGGTAGTCAGTTGATTGATTATTCCAACTTATAATTTATTTTTAATTTTTGATTTATAAATTTTAAATAAAATATTTTATTTTTTATTTATAAAAATATAATTAAATGTAATTTGATATTTAATTTTATAAATTTTAGTTAAAACAAAAAATATTTGGAATCTATGTCAACTCTTATATATATATATATATATATATATATATAGAGTTAGCTTTAACATATTACAAATAATTTAAAAATTACTTTTCTTTTATCTATATACCTTCAATCTTATTTTTAAGAGGACTAAAAATATTCTTTTATTAATAAAATCATGACATGCCTTTGTTCAGTCATTTAACTAAAATAAATGGTTTTAATTTATTATTTCACCTCAACTTTTAACGTTTCTATTAGATTATCCTCCGACACATCATCAGCACTTCCTAAAATTATTTTGGTGTATTGATCAGTCCTACAAAATATTAGAGCCTCAATTCTCAAAATGAAAACAAGATCAAAAGAAAAACCAAAGAACGTTCCATTTTTCTCATCTTCTGCGGCCAGAAAAAAAAAATGAATAACTTTAAGAAATGTGTGCTTTATTCCTGAACTACAAAAAGAATATTTAAAGATAAAATCGTAATCATAGATGCTACTTCCATATATAGCAGAAGAACTACAAGTGAAATATATTTGGAAAAACAAATTCCAATTTCCAACCTATCTTATTCACTTTTAAATACGGTTAGTAAAACAAATTCAAGTAATCTATAGTTTGAATTGCATGGATAAAAAAAGTAGAAAATAAAATGAAGTACCGATTTGAGTATCTCTTTATTGAATATCATCTTTGAGTTATCCTGTCAATGAAATATATATGAATTACGTGTGTATACGCGCAATGCGATACTAGATAGAGAGAAAAAATAATTATTTTTGAGTTACTCTATCAATGAAATATATATGTGTGTATACGCGCAATGCGATATTGGATAGAGAGAAAATAACACTGATTTTGTGTAGTAGCTAAAATATATTTTTTTACTAAAGAAATTCAATATATAAAAAATTAAATATGTGAAGAATATATATATATATATATATAATAAAATAACTTTAATGCCAATTTGGAGATAAGGTCCTCCTACCCTAAAAAAAAATTTTTGCAGCTTTATTATTAGTTAATGTTACATTGGAAAATTATAATGTTCATATGGAGCGGGATTTACGCATAATGATACCACCAAAAAAAAAAATTACACTATCGATCTCGTAGTTAAGAATATAATATAATATGATAGACTAATTGATTAATATAGACTTCAGGTACATGATATCAACTATTTGTAAGTAAGATGTAGTTGTCTTTGCTACATGCATTTTTTTTTAAACTTACCCAATAGCTAATTGATGGTGATCAGCAACAATATAGTATTTCTTTTAAAAGAATTTGATATATATAGCGTTAATATATAAAAAAATCTATACAGTATCATGTCATCTATAATTAAATATAGTAAATATCTTGTTTTAGTATCAAGTTTACAATTCACATTTATTATTGAGACTTATGCATAGATATATTTGGGTAATTTCAAGATAGAACCGAAAAACTATTCATACTACACGAAATCGATCAACTACGCAACAAATTTTTCGTTCAACTCACTAACCATTAACTCCAAGGTTACATGAGCGATATTCATCTAAATATAAAAATTTAAGAACCAAGTGCAATACACATGGAAAAAAAGTAATTAGCCCCTAAAAGTCAAGATCTAAAGGAAAAACAAATTACCAAGAAACATAAACAGTACCTACCTTTAATTCTCTCTATTATATTTCCTCTTTTCACTTTTAATTATTCCGTCTTTAAAAAAAAAATTAATATGAGTGGTTTACCACTAAATATTGATGTTTAGTCTTAAATGTTGATACATCAGGTACCAAGCTCGTGATGTTCAAACATAGGCAATACAAATGAATCAAAATTTTCAAAAATAATATTACTATCCTCCAAAAAGCTATTGGAATCTTGATAGTCAAAGTACGTTTGTATGTCATCGGGGAAACACCTCCGAGGTTTCTCCACCTTAGGCGGCGGTGATTCCGGGCAGTCGACGGCTGATGCTTTTTCTTGTTCGTAGGTGTTGGGCATCATGTCATTATGGTATGGTTGAGGGTTGCTTATAGGTTTTTCAATGGGAGAAGTACTAGTATTATCTTGGTAATTAATTGGACCTAACCAGTTGATGTAACGGCTAAGGTCAAAGTTTGTAACGGCGTTCGGTCCTCGGTACTCTATAGCTGCCATGTCATATGCCATCGCTGCTTCCTCTTCGGTAGCTGCATCATAATTATTGTAGTTTTAATTTTTTTTTTTCATAAAATCATGTCTAGTACTTCTTCCTTTTACTAATAATTTATACTCATTTCAATCATTTTTATTTATTCATTTTAAATTTTTACATGTTTTTTTAAAAATAAATATTTTAATATTTTATCATAATATTTATTAACTGATGTTGCTTTTAACATTTAAAAAATAAAAATACATTTTTAGTACAATTGATAAATAAAAATGGAAGGAGGGACTAACGGATAATTTACAAAATTGAAGTTAAAATGTTTAGACTGACAAAATTAATTTGGGACAAATATCTATTCCGTCAAATTAAAATAATTACTTCTAATAGTGTTTTTAGTTTTGAGATACATTCAAGACTCTTCAATTTCTAAAAAATAAGATGTATTTTAACTAACTTACACCTAAAAAAAAATATCGTTCTTTAGTAGTTTCTTAATTATATAAAAAAATTTATTTAAATAAAAATAAAATTAAGAAAAATCATAAATGACTTCTTATTTATATGAAATATCATTTACTTTAAAATAAAATAAAATAATAAAAATATTATTTATTTTAAAATAAAAGAAATAAGACCGACACTTAATAGAGCAAAATTGATGTTCAAGGCTCATAGCCTTAGTTGTTCTTTTCTAATTTGATTTCACGCCGTGACAAGTTGCAATAAAAATATAATTTGAATAATATTAAAGTAAATTAGCATAATAAAAATATAATTTTATTAATAATAGTCAAAACTTTAATATTTATTTATATAAATAAAAAAATAAAAGATAATAATAATTTTATAAATATATTTCAATGCATGAAATATTAAAAAAATGAATAAAATAAAAACAAACTTAAATATTATTTATTTATAGTGTAAATTAAGTTTTTATTATCAAATTCTACTAATTATTTGACGTTTGACAATAAAATTAATGCAACAAAAAAAAGCAAAAAAATATATACAAATCGCACAAATATATATATCGTACGTACCATATGTTCCAAGATAGAGATACTTGTTTCCAAACACCCTGCCAATGCGAGCCTCCCATCGTCCATTGTGGTGGTGTCTACAAATGAGTAATACAAAACTTGGTTAGACATACATAGAATTGACATAATATAATAAAACATACATTAAAAATACATAAAAAAAGATTTTCCTTTTAAATCTTTTTCATTTCATGTGGTGAAATTGTGAGCACACGTTCTTAGAAGAGGTGTATATAAAGAAGTTCAAAGTCAAGATCATCAGGATGACACATCAATTGAATTGAATTGAATGTGCAAGTTAAAGAAGAAAATTTTCTACATATACAAACATTTTATTGAATCCCTTTGGCACAAAGTAAGAAAAACTTCTATTGTGGTGGCAAAACTGAATCAAATAATGCTTTGAGTTATAGATTCAGATACATTTTGTGATATTATACACGTCTATAAGATTAAAAAATAAATTGTTACAATTTTTGGTTCTGTCATTGTCTCAGCTAGACCCTCACGCAAAAGCTCCTGGATCCTTCACTTCTCTTTTCATTTTGTAAGGGTGGGTGGGCCTGTGGCTTTAATGAAGTGCACCACTAGCCTTATTATTAAATTTATGGAAACACACGTAATTTATCAATAGATCATTTTTTTTTATTTAATATTTTAAATGAAAAAAAGTGAGCAATAGTTAAGATGTATTAACATACATCCGAATAGTAAATTCAAAAAAATTGAATATTTTAAATATATTTTTGACTGTTCACTCTTAACTTTAAAAAGATAAAAAACAAAATATTTTTTTTTCTTCCAAGAAGTTGATTAATTACCTAGCTACGCCTCTATATCTCGAGACTCCTCTTGAAAATCCGCTACTTTTCCTGCAAAAACCAAAAAAAATAACGTTACTTGCTTAAATTAGTAAAATACGTACAAACTGAAGCTTTATTTCTACATATATATATATATATATGGAGGAGCTAGGTCGACATGTATGTACCTTTTCAAAGAACCAATATATTCTTGTCTTGATTGACCTTCCATTTCCTTTATCTCATTTTCATACGTCGACACCTACATTATTATTCATAACCAAAGGAAAAATAAATAAATAAAAATTTGCACTAACAAAGACTAATATTTTCAGTTATATACAGAATTAAGATGGTTTAAGATTAAATTACAGGGAAATTAAGGATGGTGTGTTGACCCCAATACTTCAATGCTGCCAAGTCATATGCATGTGCAGCTGCTTCTTCCTCATCGTAGGCCCCTTCAAGAAATAAGATAAGATTTCATTGAATCACCTTTTATTGTAAACAATTTGAATTTATAAATGGAAAATCGTAATGCACAGTATTCATTCCATATGCTTTTGCATAGTCAAAGGCTTTTCATAATGAAATGCTTTATTAATAATAATTCCAAAACACAAAAGAAATAAATTAATTTGAATCGATAATGATAGAAAACTTACCCAAATATACTGCATTTTAATCGGATGTCATGACAACCACCATCAGCAAACCAAACAGAAAGAAAAGACAAAAAAAGATATCCCGTTAAAAATATAGTTGAGCTAACATTAAAAAACAAAATAATGATCACAAAACAGGAAACTAAAGAGTATAGATTATCAAGTGTACCAATTGTTTACACTATTGTATCAGGAAACATGTCATATTAATAATGACCTAATAGTATAAAACATTCTTTAAATAGTGTTATAACTGAACCCTCACTGGGACACACACACACACACACACAAATTTTCATTTATTTTTTTTTTTTAAAAAAGGGGGTAGAAATGGTGAACCTTGTCTTCCTTTTTTGTTCTGTGTATCGTTCCAGCAGTTCTTATCCCATAAATGAGCTTCATATCGACCTGTCCACCGGTGCCTAATAATCATACGGTACGAACCCAACGAAAAAAAAAGAAGAAAAATCCAAACTTATCATCTCATAATTAAAACAATATTGATGTGAAGAAACTAATTAATCATTTATTAAAACATATATACATATTCATACCTGGTGACACCTCTGTAGATTGAACTACGTCGTTGCGGCGACGCGGAGTCTCTGGAGACAGCTTTTCTCTTCCTCTTCCCTTTGGAAATGGTATTATCGCTGCTAAGATTATTACAACAACTGTTCTTTTTGCTCGTTTTTGAGGTTTTCGCCATATGTGACCAAAAGTCGAATCTTTGATCTATTACTGAAGTAAATTAAATAGCAAAAAAGGATATATCGAGTCCGTAAAATTACAATAATAGTAATAATAAGAAGAGAAGAGATATCGATTTTAAAAAATAATAATAATAATAATAAACACGATTGAATTAAAGTGGACTAAATATAGCGGCTCTTGTGGAGTTTTATGTTTTTCTTCTTGTGGCTCTCTCTCATTTGCCTTTTCGCTTTTTCTGCCTTAATTTATAGGAGTGCCCATTTACCCAATTACATGACTTTCTTCCAATCTTTTATGGGAAGAAGTGACAAAGGAACACTATTTTCAACCGACCACAATTAATACAAATAGTTTAAATATTTTAGAAGAATTAATTAAAATAATTATTTACTCAATTGCATAAACTTGAACGAGTCTCTCTCTATATATAGTTAATATATAATTTACATAACTCTCTAAAAAAGATAAATAGTGAATACGATAACTTATTTATAAATAATTTTCTATACTATTAGCATAAATAATTTTCTATACTATCAACTCATCCTAAGTATATGTAAAGATAAAGAATTTTTAATATGTGAAATTTAAAATTTTAAAAATAAAATATGTTACCACTACTATGATGATATATTATAGTGTATACACCCTCCATTTTCATTTACCTTGTTATATTTTTAAATTTTTATTCATTTAAGGGGGCAGAGGGAGTACTAGTACACAACTAAAAAAGGATAGAGGGAGTATTAACTTTAAAAAGTATGTACTCTTCAGTATTTTTTTTTAAAATATGTAAAAGAAATTTCATTTAAAAAAGGGGTAAAATTAAAAAAATATCATTATTGTATTATATAAAATATCACTTATTTTGAAATAAAATTAAAAAATTAAAAATACTATTTATTTTAAAATAAAAATATTTGAGTGAAGTGTTTCAACTTCCAAAGCTTTCTCTAAAACCACATTTTGCACGTTTCCGACCTTTTTTGGGGAAAAAACGGTCGCTCGCTCGCTTCCAATAGATATTGGAGGTGGAAAAATTGAGAATATGAGATGTTGAAAGAGATGGTAAAATGGTGAGGTAAATAGTAAGGATCCACAAATGTGAAATTATTATTATTTTTAAAAAAAGTAGAAGCACCTACTTGACTGGTCGTCACTCCACTTGGACCTTGGGCCTTATTGACTCGTCCTTGTCCTTTGAATTATTAATTTTTACTAATGGCTTAACACATGCCTCTTCATATTCATATTCATATTAATTTGGGTCCTACTCCTATCCAGCTATCCTAAACCGAGGTACTTATTGAGTGTCTTCGTTATAAATTCAAATATTCTTTAGAAATAATATATAATTTAGATAAATATTATGAGACATGAAATAAGTTTAAGAGGTATAGTGAGTGTGGAATGGGGGGCATAGAGACTATAGGAGGTGGGGAGGGTGGAGGGGAGGGGAGGGGTTGAAGATGAAGTGTGTTAGGATGATGGGCGAAGAAACAATCGATGTGAAATGTCACTTGTTCAACTTATTTTCCTTAAGAAAGTTATGCTTTTCATCTTTAAAAAACTTATTTTTTTAAAAGAATATTTTTCTAATTTTAATCAACTAAATATAAAAAAATGAGAAAATATTTACCTTCGTCCGACACACAGACATAACATCAGTATGAAAAAAAGTGTTTTAGTTAAATATTTACATTGTTTCCTCATTAAGTAATCATTTAGTAGAGTATATAAGAATAATGTTGAATAACGAATATAGTGTATTAGTAATGTTTGTATTAGTTATGCTTGCATTAGTTATGTTAAGATTATTTCTTATGCATTGTTTAGTTTGGTGTTAAAAATAATATTTATTATAAAAAAAATTTATTGTTTATAAAAAGATACCCTTCACAAATAAGATAGAAAGGATGTGGAAAAATTTTGAAGGGCAATACGTTTTTAACTAATACCAATAATTTTTTATGTATTAGTTATACATAACTTAGTATCAAATAGAATGTATAACTATTAATTTTAGTTATATATGAGGTGAAAAAATATATCAAATAAAATATTAATAATATATGAAATAATACACAGTATTATTTTTTCATGCATAGCAAAGCGGCAACGATCACCGAAAATTAAGCACCGGCTCCCATAATTACAGCTAAGCCAGAAAATTGGACAAACCCAATTGGGCTAGCAAATTTTCCCAGGACGACTGAGACAATCCCGTGAGCAGCACCCCTAACAGGCTGGACCGGTGCATGATGGGCTGACCCACTTAGAGGTTAAATTGATCGGCCATTTTAAAAGGGAATTTTTACTCAAATTATTGATCGAATTTATTTTTATTTTTTATTTTTTTAATTAATATATATATATTATGCATCAATTGACTAAATTAAATTTATGCGATTGAATAAATAACTCTTTGTTTTAATTCTTCTTTTTATAACTTTTAACATCACTTTTATTTAAATTTTACGGAAACAATAATAACATTGAACAGTGTAAATTATAAGAATATCGAACAATTATAATATTGAGAAAAAAGAAAACGTCAAAATTATTGTTTTCTTGTCCTGCTTTTTTGGTCCAAGAAGATCTAGGCTTCAGAATGCTAGAATTGGCCCAGTCCTGCGCTTTAGTTCATGGGCCGCCCAGCTTGTTTCCAGGTAGAGTAAATGGTCCAACCAATACCGGACTGAGCCCAGACTGTGTCACAGAGCAAGGATGCAAGCAGAACTCCTTGGGAGTCATCAATTCTACTTCACCAAAAGCATGTTGTATAACTTGGTTGATTTGCACAAATGCCTTATTATATTACTAGATGAAGTGCCCGTGCTACGCACGGGTACCGTGTACCATATTTTTCCATTATTAAATCAACTATTTCAAAAGAATAATTGAGCATTTTTAGACATTTCATTCTCCAATTATAAAATCGATTTCATGAGTTCAGCATTTATTATAACATGCATCTGATTTTGACTATCCATATTAATCCCAGCAGAATCACACGCAATTTTAAAAGTAGCAATTTTAAGTTTGAAAAAATAGAATTAGATGAAACCTGCCTACTTGGTTCAAATAAAGTAGAAAGTGAATTGACATAAAAATTGAATAGTGTAATCTCAAAACGATAAGAATCTCATTCTCACAAATTAATCTGTCATGATAAAGCTGAGCCATAATAGTCCTTCAGTATCTTACACAGATGCTAATACCACAAAAAACTTGTTCTAGAGATTTTTTTTTTCATCCTGCCTGGAGACCCACCAAACAAGACACATAGTACATGATTTAATCCAATGGCTTTAACGTACACTTGTGTTGAAGGGGGTCTTTCCAGCACCCTTAAGCTGCAGCTCCCACCTTTCTGACTTTGAATTCAAAGTCTCTCCAAGAGTTATTGCCCTACCATCCCCTAACTGACCGGCCCACATACCGAACTGATGTCCTCCATAATTTTGGGTGTAAGGCATTCTGCGGAATCAAGTCCAACTTTAGATGTTGTTTCAATATTAAAATTCAACGACAAATTCGACAAGCAACGACAAACTTACGCTCCCACCAATGATGATGCCCCCGAGAATATAAGGGGAAAATCAGGCCTCTCAAATCTGAAAGATTAAAGTAATCTATGTCAAATTCATCAAGCCACGATTAGCATGATCGTAACATACAACAAGCTTTTGAAAACTCACTCTCTAGGATCTAATTCAAGTAACTCCGCCACTGATTCTGACCATGCTACAAGCTGAGGGTTATTGACCGGTACAGAGGGTAACACTTTTGTGTAGCAAGCATGCAACACCTACAGGCACACGTCCAACACAGATAAATGATTTGCAGAAGGTACTTTCTTCCAGTTACAGACATTTCAAATTCTATGCAAACTAACTTCCCGCTTCCTTTGCTATCTAGGAATAACCTCTATGAAAACCTAACTTGTTGTCTAATTATGAATAAATAGTACTCCCGCAACGCAATTTATACGGCACTCTTTCCATGTTGAGACATCAAGAATATTTGATATAATTTCATTTCTGCACACTAATAACTTAAGTACTTCAAATTCATTATACATTTACACTTATCAAGTTTTAAACTTCAATTTTGAAGCCTACTCTACCAAAATTATATTTCACATTAGTCCAATATTTTCTTCCAAGCTCTCACTAATGTAACGTGAATATTGCATAATCCACCTCCCACTAAGATGTTTTGTGATGGTAATAAAGTAATCTCTAATATGTAGATGAGAAAAAGGACAAATAAGTAATAATTCCAAATAATGAGAATATCCAATCTTCAATTTTTTTCCACCGGAAGAATCAACTTATAAGAAAGAGCATATGTGTGCAGCAATATAAGGCGTAAAACTGCTCTACTTAAAATGTGAGGAAGGATGGAGTGTCGCCCTGTGATCTGCCAAGACCAGAACCTTGTATCGGAAAATATATATGATGATCATCGGGTGTGATCCACTGCTTCACCCTATCAGGAAACAACATAAATATGACTCTACATATGTTGCAAGGTCATGTCTGCAATAAGGTAGCTACTACTCCAATTCACATTATATTTTACAATTGATGCTAGTTCAATTTACACACATAATATATAGTTTTTCTTTTCATTACTTATATCGTAGACTGTTTTGAATACTCCCCATAGAACTTTTGCCTAAAAGATTATAAACCAAAAATAGCCCAACAAATCTATAATTTTCCAACTTACTCTAATTAGCTAATGATTTGGACCATACCGATAACAATCGAAATAAGAAGAGGCAAGATCTAGAAGACTAAAGCCATAAAGCTTCAAAGGATTCAGTTCATTTCTGTAATACACAGTCATGGATATGAGAGGTTCTGATAGCTTTAATATAGATAGAAGCAACACGAATGCGCAAAGAATACTTAGGCCATCTAAGATCAAGAATTTTCGATATACTATTAAGCGGAATAACAAATTTAGAATAATAATTTATTTATTAAGATGAGGCTTGTCGACCACAATTAATTAGCGCAACAATTAACAGAGAAAACCTATTAGCTAATGCACATCTAAATATAATCAAATGTAGATCATAGTATGACAGTGAAAAATACATAACCCGAATTTAGATTAGAATAAATGGACCACCCATAGTAGGTTAAGCCTATTAATACTTGGATTTATTTGAGCTAAGCTTTTGGTGACTGTACAAGTATTGAAATATATAACCTTCTGAACAAATGGTTAAGACCTTAAGATTATATGTAGTGATAATAAACAGAGGAGCATTAAGAAGTTAGTATTCTGCCATGCGATAAGTGTCATATTTATTGTTAACGCAGTAAGCTAATCTATAGCATTTATTCATTAATTAGCATATATGAAGAAAAAAGAAATGGAAAACTGTAAGCACTTAAGGAGCAAGGGAAGAGTAATAAGTCATCCATGTTACAACATTTCTCATCTTTTATTGAAGCAAAGAAGTTTTGCAAGCATCAGGAGTGAAGAGGAAATTAAGAGGGATTGATACTATGTTACACCCTCATTTATATTATATTAGCATTTCCTTTCCTTGTAATGACGAATAAGAACAAATGATAAATAATAGCTACATCTAGATGAATACAGAGCACATACGAATGGACATCAAACGCAGAGACGAACTAAAATAAGTTAGTAAGTAACTCAATACACAGATTTGAATAGGGAATACAAAACTAAGAATAAACCAACAAGTAAGGAGACAGGAGAATTTATGAATACCAGCGAATGAAAAGAATGATACAAAGAATGAACACCACATGGTATTCCTTTATGAGGGCAGCGACTGGGAGAGAAAATTGATAACGGATTTCATGGATTTTGGAACCAACAACCAAACAAAATATTATTTGTTAGCACTACTAAATCAAAGGTATAGATAAAATTAAACTCTTCAAATCCAAAGATGCAGTCTTTTCAACAGAAGTTCCTTTTTTGTCCATTTCAGTAAATTAATGCTCATATTCACCTCAACAATCATGTACCCATACAAAGTTATAGACTTTATTCATTATAAATAAATTATTGGAACTAAACCTAAAAAATTCATCTCCATTTCAGTAAATCAATGTCCATATTCATTTCAAGTTATCAACAATCATGCACCTATACAGAGTTACTATTCATGATTAGTAAAAAAAATTGTAACTAAACCTAATTACAGCATATTAATGCTCATATGCATCTCAACAATCATTCATCTATACAGAATTATAGACTATTCATGATAAATAAATCATTGGAAGTTTCCTAATAAACCTAAAATTCATCCTTAACCTGAATCCATAGAAATATGAACAAACCCAGAACTTAAAAAAACAAAAAATGAAGAATCGGAAGGGGAAAAGCTAAGGAAACTCACCACTGTAATTAACAAGAATAGGCATGGCTGCTCTTCAGAAGAAAACCCAAAGTGTAGAGCAAAAAAGATCAGATTTTGAACCAAGAAAAACAAAACCCGGATTTGATTTTCAACCAAGATTTGCATTCCAGATGAAAAAAATCAATTTTTTTCGAGATGGAGAGAGGGAGGCTGCCGGCAGTGTTTGTCGCCGGGAAAAATGGTAGAGGAAGAGAGAAGAGAGAAGGCGGCCGGTAGATGGTCGGGAAAAATGGAGAAAAGGGGAAGAGGATGGGGAGAGGTAAACCTAAAATTCATCCTTAACCTGAATCCATAGAAATATGAACAAACCCAGAACTTAAAAAAACAAAAAATGAAGAATCGGAAGGGGAAAAGCTAAGGAAACTCACCACTGTAATTAACAAGAGTAGGCATGGCTGCTCTTCAGAAGGGAACCCAAAGTGTAGAGCAAAAAAGATCAGATTTTGAACCAAGAAAAACAAAATCCGGATTTGATTTTCAACCAAGATTTGCATTCCAGATGAAAAAAATTAATTTTTTTCGAGATGGAGAGAGGGAGGCTGCCGGCAGTGTTTGTCGCCGGAAAAAATGGTAGAGGAAGAGAGAAGAGAGATGGTCGGAAAAAATGGAGAAAAGGGGAAGAGGATGGGGAGAGAGTGGAGGCGACCGGTGGCGGTGGGCGGGTGAGAAAGAGAGAGGGAGAGGAAAGGGCAGCTGAGGTGAGTTTGAGAGGAAAAATGGGTAGGGTTTGGATAGAGGTGTTGGTGGGTGGCGTAATTGACGTAAATGCCCTTGGTCGTACCAAGGGCTTTCACTTATTAATAGTATAAATAAATAAATAAATAAATAACTAAAAAAAGTTATCTTCTAAAATTATTAATTATTAATTTTTATTTCCTAAATATTTAAAATTGAAATTTAATTTGATGTGAATTATTTAGTTTAGTAGATCTAATAGGAATTAAAGTGAAGAGTGAGTTATTTAGAGGAAATCGTGTATTTTTATTTAATTTGAGTGATTCTATTTAAAAAAAGATATTTTTATATGATTTAATGGTGATAGAAATATATCTAGCCTTATAATAATAATTAAATATAAATTTAACTAATAAATAAAAATAAAAGGATATTGTCCGAGCCTTTTCCCTTCTTTAATCTACCAAACAAAAAATAAAAAAATTGCAAATGCACGGAACAAAAAAGAAATTGAAGCGTGTGAGAAAAATAGATTAAATCAGTCAACTCATCGATTTTGCTTAATCACCTTGGTGGCCCAGTTGTTCGGCCCGCATTTTTCTTCTTCCTCTTCGTCGTCCTGTCCTTGTTTTTCCCATTCTTGACCCAATGTGCACGATTCCGTTCATCGTGTTTCTCGAATTCCGAAAGCTCCTTTGATCACACTATAATCGTAAAGTGGTGCGGAGAGACTAAAATTTCAAATCTGAGTCTTGTCAGTTGTGATCAAACCACTTGTCTAATTGAGAATACTTCAATAATGGGCCAGGAAGGTGTACTTTCATTTGATAGCCAACTTCACAGAGACAAGAAGCCAAAAGATAGAATCTTTGGTCTGATTTTGCGGCCATTTTATTGGTTAGGAAAGCTAAGTGGGAGCTACACTGGAGCTTCGTCTTGGCTGTGGTTATTGTGTATGGAGTCAATCAGGGAATGAGTTTGGGGCTGAGCCGAATTAGTACGCAGTATTATATGAAAGATGACCAGAAGTTACAGCCATCTGAAGCTCAAGTTTATTTTGGAATTATTCAATTGCCTTGGGTTGTGAAGCCTCTTGGGGACTTTTAACTGATACTCTTCCCTTTTTTAGGATATAGGAGGCGGCCATACTTCATTCTTGGTGGTAAGTTCATGATTTGAAACTGGAATTGTCAATTATGTGCTTTATGCTTCCACAGACTTGCCTAGTGGATTACGCCAGCTGGCACTGTCATTTACAAGAGATGCAATTATGGTTAAAGCATATGATTAATCCTCAATAATAGTAGTAAGCTTGTATAATTTTTTCATGTTCTTTGTTATTCGTTTTCTTGAAATTAATCTTCACTTTTAACCATGCAATCATTTTTTTCTTTTGATTCCCTTTTCAAGATTTAAGTTGTGTATAGTTGGGTTTGTTTGCTTAGATGAATGCTTCCGAATCAGTGAATAATCACATTTTTATTTGAATCTGTTTCTTGTTTACGAATTCAACTCTGATTTTCTCCTTCGTAAAGCAATGATAATATGATAACACTGAAGTGTATTTCACCATTAAGCATTAGCAAAACCATCAACTTAAGATCGGGCGCGGGGATAGGCTGAAGTTCCTGATGTGCTCGGGGAATTTTGTGGATGTAAAGTTATAGTTGAACTCTGAATCATTTAGTACGCTATTACTCTGCATTACAAATGTGAGTTGAATGGTCCTATGTCCATTTGTTAAATTTCCTGTGTCTATGATATGCCAGGGAACTCTAATCTTGTCCCATACTGCCATCATTTTGATGATATTAGTTGTTCATACTAGCTGTTCAATAGTAACAATAGTTTTCAGAAGCTGGTTCCTCTCTGGAATCCATGGTAATAATGATGCTTCAATACCTAATTAATATGATGTCACTGGGAGATGGAAAAATATTTATGTGTTTTCCCAATAGTGACACTTGTCATTACCTTCTTATTGTGTTTCTCGCACCAATAAGAGAAGTAGAGTGAGAGAGACACACCATAATTCTGCTCCTTGTTTAAGGAATTCAAAAGGATGGGTAGGAAGATATCTGGTTACCTCTGCATTGTTGTCCAGCTCAAGGAGGCCTTTAAGATGAACGCTTAAGAATTTGATCTCTCGTCAGACTGATTCTAGTTTTAGGAGCTTGCTCATGGCAGTTGTATACTTCAAAAAAATAAGAATATTTGTCCAAGTCAGATGTTCTTTGGGATGATTAAGAAGAGTTTAGATTACACTTGAAGGTCTTCCGTCTTAATGAAGAGTACAGGCAAAGACTTAATCTGCAATGAGAGGAAAAAAAGGGGTAAAGCAACAGATTTGATGGTGAGAAAAGCATAGGGGAGGAAAGAAGATAAAGTGAATATGTACCTCGGTTTGATTCCTGGGTCCCGAATGAGTTTTCTGTTCACTATCTGATCTAAAATTTAATTCAGTGGGTATAGCTTCTTTACATCATATATTAATATTAAGATATAGACTGCTCGAAAGGCTAATATATAATATTATTAAGAAAGAAAATTGGATTCACATTTTTCTTAAGTTGAGTTCTATTTAGAAATATATTTTTTTATCAAGTAAAAGTATTTTCGTTCATAAATATGGCCAAATCTGTCTGTACACAACGGGTATACCAAAAGGTACAAAGAGATATGTTCTCTACAAACTCCACCAATCTTCTATAAAACAAGGAACTCTATGGGTGCACCAAAAGAAAATAAGGATTATTTAGAAACATAAATTGCTATTACATTTTAAACCAAAAGGACCACAACTTGGA
Organism: Datura wrightii; assembly: GCA_035772735.1. Taxonomy (NCBI): domain Eukaryota; kingdom Viridiplantae; phylum Streptophyta; class Magnoliopsida; order Solanales; family Solanaceae; genus Datura; species Datura wrightii. The sequence continues at coordinate 157,875,719 of JASDFA010000010.1, read as the reverse complement.
TTGCTGAAATTGTAGGAATACCAACTTGCTACTTGTAATGTTTGTCTATAGAAATGACTCATTAAGCCTGATTCACAAAGGCTGTGAGGTCAGTGCATCACGGTGACTGTGATAAGCTTTTGGCGCTTGAAGAGTAATATAGTTACAAGAAGACAACATTAACACTGGAAAGCGGGAGAGAAGTCATTGGCTCATGTCTCAAAGTAGTTCAATTCCTTCTTCTCTCGAGTTATTTTCCTTTCTTCTACACCACTTTCTGCTTAATTGATTTGTGAAAATTGGGGTTCAGCTGTTCAAATTTGCCAATATCTAAGGTAGCTTACCCATTTGTATAAGGGTAATGCTTTTTTAATACATTTGCAACAAACAAATTAATTTATTTCTCAAATACAAAATGCGGGTGATATAAATTTATATCAGAGTGTTTATATACTTTGTCGAACGTAAATAGACTTCATTAGCCATTACATTCCATAAAACAGTCTTTGAACAACAAAGATATGCAAAAGTGGAAGTCCCAGTACTTGTCTATTGGGGGAAGATTGACCCTAATCAAGTCAGTCCTTGATGCACTTCCAACATACATGATGTCCCTCTTTCCAATTCCAGCAGGGGTTATCAAGAGGTTGGATAGCATCAGGAGAAACTTTTGGTGGCAGGGGAATTAAAAAACTAAAGGTTACCACCTGGTTAAGTGGAAAGCAGTGTTAAATAGCAAGAAGCTTGGAGGAATGGGGATTAAGAATCTGAAGAACCGAAACAAGGCACTTAGAATGAAGTGGTTGTGGAAGTACTGCAATGACAATCAAAATTTATGGGGAAAGGTCATCAAAGCTAAGTATGAGGAGGCAGACAAGTGGATGACAAAAGAGATATCCACACCTTATGGGGTCAGCCTTTGGAGGTCCATCAGAACTTTATGGGATGCTCTAAAGCCATACACTAAGATCAAAGTTGCCAATGGGGAGAAAACTGACTTTTGGATGGATGAATGGCATGAAGCTGGTACGATGCTCAACCTTTACCAAGACATTCACAGCCTAATTCACCAACAACAATGCACCATAGCAGAAGTGTGGACATCTCAAGGCTGGAATTTCACTTTCAGGAGGCCATTAAATGATTGGGAAATGCAAAGAGTGACTGAGTTTTTCAACTCTATTGGACAGTTCCGTGGTGTAGGGGAAGGTCTAGACACTGTAAGTTGGCAGGGAGATAAGAAAGGAATTTTCAAGGTAAACAATGTCTACAGGAGTTTGAACAACCACAATCAACAATCGCACTATTGGCCTTGGAAGCTCATCTGGAAAACCAAAATACCCCATAAAGTTGCATGTTTTGTTTGGCTGTTGGCTAGAAAAGCAGTCCTGAGACAGGACAATTTAAAGAAGAGAGGAATACCCTTATCCCCCAGGTGTTTCTTTTGCGGAGAAGAGGCAGAAACAGTCAATCATCTCTTTCTGCATTGCAGGGTAACAAACTAGTTGTGGAGACTATTCCTAGCACTAAAAAACATCTGTTGGTCCATGGCTGGGAGTGTTACAGGAACATTACAAAGCTGGGAGGAAATTGGGGAGCATGCCAAGGATAGGGGAAGATGAGAATCATACCAGCCAGCATCTGGTGGATAATATGGAAGGAGAGAAACCTTAGATGCTTTAAAAATGTAGAAAATAGTATGCAACAGATCAAATTGAATTGCATTGACCCTATGTTTTTTATGTAATCAGTTGTACTCTAGTGACACTGTCTCCATTGTTGATGTGTTAGACTCATTGTAGGGAGCAGGCAGTTGATTATAGGTTTCAGTACAACCTATGTACTGTTTTGTTATGAATAGAAATACACACACTTGCCAATTTCAAAAAAAAAAAAAAAAAAAGGATATGCAAAAGCATCTGAGGCCATTCATTAAAAGAAAGATATTTGATATTTCTCCATTTGGTTTAGTTTACCGTAGAAAAGAGAGATAAAGTTCCAAAACCTTTATTTTCTAACAAATCAGCTGAGGGGTTGTGACCATCACGAGAATAGGCAGCAAGGTCTTAACATTGAATTATCTGTTTTCTCTTTTATCGATTTTGCTATGAAAGAAAATCAGTCACATCATGTGTGGGTAAGTAGTTTTCCAAATTGTTGTATGTCGGATGCCGTGTTTTCCAGCAAAATGGCCTTGCAGCAGTCAATTGCGCTGGGAGAATGAGGAACTCTTAATTATGTCAAGTCTCCAAAGCATGAAGGGAAACCACACAAGTCACTGATATAGTTATTTTATTGTCGGAGTATGTAAAGCCAAGTGTGAAGGCTGAAATTGATAAGACAAAGAATCATAATTTATGTTTTTTTCTCTTATACATGGAATCAAAAGAAAATATATTCTTGGTGCTTTTTCTTTTTTCTTCTTTTTGTCAGCTGGTCTGAATTTGATGTAGTTTGTTTAACGACTAATGGATTCAATAGAGTCTCCAACTTTCAGATGCCATGTAATTGAAATGGCAAACAGACAATCATTCTTCTGACTTACCTCCCTTTGTTCTTTAGGATTCATTGGTGTTGTCGCTATGCTTAGTCTGTCAATCAACCAGAACTTACACCTTGCATCTGCTTTGTTGTGTCTAATGGCTGGCAGTGCGGGAGTGGCAATAACAGATGTGACTATTGATGCTTGTGTGACGGAGAACAGCATAAGCCATCCTTCTCTTGCCAGTGACATGCAAAGCTTGTGTGGTCTGAGCTCTTCAGTGGGGCAACTGATTGGGTACACAATCAGTGGGTTTTTGCTACATTTAATTGGATCCAAGGTTTGTTGACTGAGTTCTTAGTTATCTTTTCTTTGTTCTGTATGTAGTATTCTTTCGTCTTCTCATTGAGGTTTGAAATTGATCAAATCATTTGTCAAGCTTGAGACTCCTTACTTTAAACTTAGGGCAGTGCTATCTCAATATATTTTATTACTTCCTGAATTATATCGGCAACTTAAACTACTCTAGGTTACTTTTAGATCATACCAAACCATCCTGCTGCATGATTAGCTGACTGTTCAAATACTGGTCACTGCTTTAATGTCACTGGTATATTTCCTTGTCCACTGATAATAATGTTACTCTGGCAAGGGGGTATTTGGAATTTTGAGCATCCCTGCTACACTGGTCATTTTGGTTGGAATGATGACGCGCGAAGCCCATGTACACAACATTGCATATAAACGTGTAAGTTGTCTTCGCCCACCTTTAGAAATCTTTCATCTTTTGTATTTGTCTCAGAGGCAGATCTAGGATTAGAATTTGATGAAGTCAACTTTTAGATTCTTAGCATTGTACTCATGGTACTGTTAAAATTATGATTTAATATCTTTGATATATTAGTAGATTTTTACATTTATATTCATACTCCGTATTGACATTTATGAGTTCAGATGAATCTGTAGCCAAAGGGCTACATCTTCCCCTGATTTGTCTCATCTATTTATGTTTCTGAGACAGGTTAGTCAAAAGTTCGTAGATGCTGGTAAGGCTATGTGGATGGCACTGAAATGCGAGAATGTTTGGAGGCCATGTATATACATGTACGTTTCTCTAGCATTGAGTTTGCATATTCATGAGGGAATGTTTTACTGCTATACAGATGCAAAGGATGGCCCATCTTTCCCAAAGGTATTTGTATTATATATCTACAACCTATTGTTGACAACTTTGAAAATGATTCAAGACCTAACTCCAGCTCATTATTTGAAAATTGGTCATTATGTTCTTTTCGAGTTGGAAAAAATCATCTTAACACGAGTGAATTGTATTGCTATGTCTGTGCAGGAGATGGTGGGGTCCATATCTTCTATTGGTGCGGTGGGCTCTCTTCTTGGTGTTCTCCTCTACCAGAATGCCTTTAAAAACCATCCTTTTCGTGGTGTACTTTTCTGGACTCAGTTACTGTATGGTGCTTCAGGGCTGGTAGATTTAATATTGGTCTCACGTGTCAACTTAAAATTTGGTATCCCTGATTATGTTGTTGTCGTAAGCGATGCAGCATTCTCTCATATAATTGGGCGTCTCAAATGGATGCCTCTACTTGTACTCAGTTCAAAGCTTTGCCCCTCAGGCATTGAAGGAACTTTTTTTGCTTTGCTAATGTCAATTGATCATATTGGTATGCTCACAGCATCATGGGGTGGAGGCCTCTTACTTCATGCCTTCAATGTTACAAGGACACAATTTGACAACCTTTGAATAGTGATAGTGATCCGGAGCATTTTAAGAATACTTCCAGTTTGCATTTTGTTTTTGATACCCAGCAGTGATCCAAATGCTTCTATTCTTCATCGAGATGTTGAAGAGTAAAAAAGGTGACGATATGTTGGAAAACCAGAACATGGAAATGGCTCCTCTTGTGAGCAGTGTCGATCAGAATTTAGTGGATACATGAGTGCAGATAACAAAACTGGTAAACTTTAGTCAAGTGTGAAACTTCATGTGCTCTCTCCTATGCTTCTGAATTTTTATGCAGCATGATGGAAATTATACAAGATGGATGTACCAGCTTGCTGATAAAAAGTAGTTGAGCTGATTGAGCCAAGTTGGAAGGCTAAGATTTGTTGTATACTTGTATTCCTTCATAACAGTTAAGGTAAAATTGACCTTGTGAAATTATATGTACCGGTATTTTGTAGTTTCTTGGAATCTTTCTGCTAGTACAGTTGGCTTTGGACTTACTGTTGTGGAGCAGAAGGAATCTTTTTGTGGCTGGTGGGCTTAAGATTTTCCATTAGTTCTTTGTACTTTAAAAGGGGAGAAGATGCCATTTTCTTCCACAGCCCAAGGGCCTGTACTCGAAAAAAAAACAAAACAAGAAAAGGAAAGGACAACTGACTCGGTTGTCGAGACAGTCGGGTGTGGGCATAATGCATTTTTTTTATATGCTTGTAAAGAGTATACCAAGTTGGGGCTTAATTCCTCTGCACAATGTTACTGAAGTTTACTACTAGATGATTAAGCATCAAACATTTCTGATCAAACAAAAAAGAATTCCATCATCTTTTTGTCAAGTAGAACTAGTATTGAACACTATAAAGATGTCTTGGCAACAAAAAATCTAATTATAAAAACATATCATATGACTTGTAACAATTACAGTACTTAAAAGGATAATAAACAAACTGCACTCGTAATATTGTATATCGGCCTCCAGGGAAGGAGCTCTACTTTTTCTCTTCATTCAGAAAAATAATCACTCTTAAAATTTCATTGCCAAAAAAGTACACACTATTGACTTCCTTTAGAGAGGGGATAACTTTGTCTTATCTTCATGAAACTCAGAAACTACATGTCTCTTTTGCAAATCCAACTTGTGACTGCTTTATGTCGTATATGACCCTAGTGTTCTTCTGCTGATAATTTCCAATAATTCCTATCTCATCATCATATTGGAGGCTTGCTAGAGCCAAACAGACCTGTGATGCATCATTCTTTACAATATAAAGAACCCCAGTAACATCCACTTCCATCTCAGCTTGCAAATCCAACTTGTGACTGCTTTATGTCGTATATGACCCTAGTGTTCTTCTGCTGATAATTTCCAATAATTCCTATCTCATCATCATATTGGAGGCTTGCTAGAGCCAAACAGACCTGTGATGCATCATTCTTTACAATATAAAGAACCCCAGTAACATCCACTTCCATCTCAGCACCACCCTCAAATTGCATTTTAATAGTGGGAACGTTCACTTCTTCATATGCAGAGAGATCAAAACAAGTCTCAAGAATTGAAATTCCTGGTCTTAAAGGGTACCCTGAAAATTGTTTCAAGAACTCCGCCTTAGCAGCTTTGTATATTGTTGGAGGCAGCCTTGTGATAACTGTACCAGAATCAATGATCATCCCTCTTTTGCCAAAAGCTGAATCTTGAATAGCCACCCCACCGATAGTAGCCCCAGTTAGATTGAGAAAATAGAAAGTAAAAAGCTGTGGATTTGCTAACATTCTAGTGTAAGAAATGGTTGTTGAATTCTTGAAAGTTGAAGTGTCACCCCCTAATACTAATGAGCCAGAGGACTTAGCTTCAGCTGAAGGCAAACAATAGGAGAAAACACTACCAAAAATCTCTTTGAGATATCAAAGAAAGACCACTTCTTCCAAGTCCCATAACCCCTGATGCTAAACCAAAAAGACCTTTGTTGTTCCTGCCACAACCAAAGACAAAATTCTCAACAGAAGTACTTCCAAGAACCAAATGATCTTGGCCAAGTTCGCCTCGAGTGTAGGATCCATCTCCATAGTTGACTACATAGTTACATCCTTTTAAATCACTCCCACATAATCCTGAATTTCCAGTTGCAGATTGAAGATTTTGACAAGCCGATGAGTTGCATACAACTGAGTGATAAGTGGGAGAAACAGAGGAATTAAACAAAGGTTCTGGTTGATTGTAACATAATATACAAGGTTGGCACTGAACCCATGTAAGATCACTTCCAGTGTCCACAATTACTGTCGTGTTTCGACCACCTAACATTACTGTGACAATGTAGTTTAGAGTATGCAGTTTGACACCAGAAGTTATAGGAATTTGGGTTTGTGATAGAGTTTCAGTTTTTCCAGAAATGATGTTTTTGATACTGGCTTGTATTGACCGAACTCGAATTTCATCATCTACCAGTTGTTTCTGCGGTTTTCTGTGCATGTCACTAATTGATCCAAAGCAGTAATCTTTGTGCTGCATTTCCAATATTATTGCTCCATTTTCACTTTCTGAAGAGAAAAAGATGATTCTAATTAAAAACACAGTTCAAATATGTAATCCTATGAGTTAGGGATGATAAAAGCCTATAAAATTATGCTATACCAACAAAAAAATTGTTACTGCAATACACAGTTCTAAGAACCTTAAGCTTGGCTTGTATGGCAACATCACATTAATAGAATCACAGAGAAAATATTGTAAATAGTTTGTATTCCATTACTATCTTTTAGCCTAGTAAAGAATAAATTAAAGTGGAAATGTTGGGGTGTTGAATGTGAGATATATACTACTATATAAAAGCATGAAAAGTAGCAAAATTATTAGCAGATCCCCATAAAAAATAAAAGTGTTGATAATATCAATAGGGATAACTAAATGCCCTCTAATAATGAATTAATGATCAATGACTAGCTAGTTCAACAATCCCTTTGTTTTTTTGCAAAAACTCACTTGATATTTGAGAATAACAACTCGGGCTGTTGCTCTGCTGCGTTCTTTGAAGTCTTTTGAGTGGAAGAGTTAGTTCATTGCTTGCATTATTACCAAATGCACCATTACTTGAAGTGAGCAGGATGAAAAGAAGAAGAAGAAAAATTGAATATGGCCAAAGAGACATTGTTTATTAAAGCTTGCAAACTTTTGAAGATGGAATTTGAGAATGAAGGAAATGCAGAGAGATTAGTGGGAGAGTGGAGTGTGAATGAGATTCTTAGGAGTTGGAATCAGGCATGAGAACAAAAAGCGAGGCTGACGATCACGGAAACGGAATCAGAATTTAAAATTTATGTATTTTGAACCTGCTATGAATTCATAGGTCATTTTAGCCATCAAATTTTCTCCTACAAATATATAATCTTAAGCAAAAACTATTGAATATGGTCGTCAGGACCCACAAATGCATGAAAAATTATTGGAGTTCACGTGCAGATAGATAGTCAGGAAAGTAAGTTGATTGTGTAATTGGACAATGCATATTAACGTTGTCATTATTGGTTTGGTAAGACAAACATATATAGATAAAGAGTAGTCCCACACTCACTGTCTAATTCACGGAGTTAAAGAATTGAGGCAGTAGAGTTTTGAAAGAAAAACAAAAAAGAGGCAGTGGGCCTTACTTATGTTACTTTGGTGTTGTCAATTTTGTGTCTCTTTCCCTAATCCTACTGCTCTATATATATGTAGGCTACACCAAAAAGTGTCTTTTGGTAATTTTTTGGATAAGCTTTCCTTGTATATGAATTGGCATAAAATAATTTTTAATGGCGGAATGCAATCTCTTTTGTTGTGATGTCGTTTGACTAAACTTATCAGCTAGTTAAATAAGTGTTTTTTAGCTATTCATGTGATATTTGGTAAATGAGAAATTAAATTAAACATATAATTTATAGAATCATTGAATTTATTTTACTCGTCGAATAATGTGATCACATGTTACGTTTATGAAACACAAACTACTTCGAAATAGCCAGAATCTAACGTCATACTTGTCACAGATACTCGTGGAAGATTTTTCAATCAAAAACTCTTCGTTGCAGGAACTTTTTAGAGAAGAAGGAAGATAAAAATCGATTGAGAAGGGAAAAAGTAGTATCAAAGTAATCTGAAGGAACTTCTTTTATCAGACAATACGGATGTAACGGTCACGAAGAATTCTATTGTTGTCTCCCTTCTTATTATTCATAATATGCATATTAATTATATATTATTTATCTCTTTATATGGGTGTGAATTGACTAACATGAGTGATTCGAACTAATTTTCTTCCATAAACACTCAAAATATTTATAAATCAAAATTAGTCAAAAATTATAAATTAATCACGTTCAAACTTATAATTTATCACCTTATAAATACTTTTAATAATTTGGCAGAATAGTTTTACACTTTTATTCTCGATACGAAGGAGATGATGCTATAAATTAATTAATAAGTGCATTGAACATTACTTGAGGATTTTCTACTGGAGCAGATTCCAACCCGAATAAGATAGCATGTTGCACTACTAAAAATATTGCTAAAATCGAGAGAATAAGAATTAATGGACAGAGTTGATGTAAAAAATTAAGAAAAAATTGATTAAGTCCATCGGTTTTATTTTTATTTTTATTTTTTAATTATTTTTTAAAAGAATCGACGGACAAAATCAGTTGTTCGTCGATTTTTTTCGCACAAAAACTGCGAAAATATTTTTTTTAAAAAAATATTTTTTTAAAAGAAAACCGACACTGTCCCTCAGTTTTTTATTATTTTTAAAAAACCGGAGGGACAATGTAAAAATGAAGGAAAAATTTAATTAAAGAGCATGTATAGTCGAGTGGTAAAATTATCTAATTACATAGTAAATATCCAAGCTCAAATTTAAGTAGCTACATTTTTTATATATATTTTTAAAAAATCAACGGACAAACCAACCCTGTCCCTCAGTTTTTTTTTAAATTTTTTTTATTAATTTTTAATTTATTAAAATCGGCGGATTGGGTTGGTTGTCCCTCGATTTTAACCAACCCTGTCTGGCGATTTCACAATTCTGACGAGTCAAATCCCACGGCAATAAGTGCGTAAGTTTGACGTTGGTTTTTCAAAAAACCGACTCTATCCATCGGTTTTAGCTCTCGTTTTTGGGTAGTTTTTTGTAGTATTGGCAAGTCTATGTCGCTGAACAAGCAACAGAGAAAATTACATTGTATGACAATTAGAATAAAATAATAATCCACTTTAACCCATATTTCAATTTATTACCTCTCTAGCCATTTCTATTTTTTTTAACTGATTCTTTTTAGCAAATAATATTTGCTTTTTTTTTAGTTCTTCTTTTTTTTTTCCGTTTTTTGTTTGCTTTTTTTCTTCTACTTCTTCATTTAATTAATTTTTTTTCTGTTTTTTCATTCTTTTTTCTTTTTAGTTTTTTCTGCTTCTTTTTTCCCCCTTTTCTGCTGCTGCTTCCTTTATTTTTTTCATAATTTTATAATCAATTTTGTAGATATTATGTGTAAATTTGATATTTTTAAAAATAATATGTGTAAATTTTTATAGATACGTCACTACAAAAATGTATTCATGTAACATTGATATTACATTGTTGATATCTAATGTATTTGATATGATTATGAATTTGATATTTTGGTACTTAAAAATTGATTGAGAGTGATACTCATATTTATCATTATAAATTTAAACATGTTATAAACATATTTGTATTATAGTGAATGTCTATAAAGGTATTTGTATTGTAGTGGATACATGTGTTTATATTATAGTGAAAGTCTATCTTTTGGAGAAAAGTTAGGAGGAATTGTCCCTATAAATAGATGGGTTCTCCTTCATCGTATTTCATCCCATCAAAAGAAATAAGAACTTCTCTCCTTCTCTCTTTCTCTACAATATTCTTGTTCTTTCTTTATTATTTCATAACACGTTATCAGCACAAGTCTCTGCCTTGAACACTCACTTTGAAAGATCTGAGGTAAGAAAAATTAAAATTTCTTTTTCGAAAGATGTATTACTTAACCACAGGAGTGATATTCCTTTGGTGATATTGTTGCTCTACGACTCTACTGTCTCAAAATTTGAAGGCTAAGGTATTATTTTTTTCTTTCTTTTAATATGGCTAACCCTACGAAACTTAATTTCGTTGCCCTTAAAAGTTCGGTTAAGAACTACTTTCATGGTTGTTGGATGCTGAAATCCATATAGATGCAATGGGTCTTGGAGAGACCATTAAAAGTGAAAACAAAACATCAAATCAAGATCGTGCTAAGGCTATGATATTCTTGCGTCATCATCTTGACCAAAATCTTAAAATTGAATATCTCACGATTAGTGAACCACTTGTTTTGTGGAATAGCCTAACAGAAAGGTATGCCCACCAGAAGATGGTCATCCACCCAAAGACACGATATGATTGGATCCATCAAGACTATAAGTCTGTTCATGAATATAGCTTATCAACATTCAAAATTGTTTCAAAGTTGAAACTATGTAGAGAAACTATTAATGATGTTGATATGATTGAATATGTGGTAGTACACAAAATTAATTGAGAGCTCCGGAAGAGCTAATGTATTACTACCTGAATGAATGAAATTATTGTAGTAAGTCTCAAAAGGAAACTTATAAGTTTCAAGGGCATTGAAAAAAAAATTGAGACTTTAAATTATGGGAAGATCTAATATCTTCATGCTACTACAATTAAATAAATATTTATGTAAAAGACTACCCGTTGTTTTTTTAATTTGTAGTACATAAATATGAGTATGATGATGAAATCACATACAAAAGTAAACGAGAAGTTTACTGAAATAAGTTGGCATAACTGGTTGGCCATCCCGGTTCAAATGTGATGCAAAAATAATTGAGAATTCGCGTGGCTATATGTTGAAGAAATAAAAGATTCTTCAAGAATTCTCTTGTGTTGCTTGTTCTTGTGATAGAATGATCTTGATCAGCTAAGATTGGAATTATATTCCCTGAAATTTTGAAACTTATAAAAGAGTGAACATGGGCCTGTTCACCTACCATGTGAACCGTTTGCTAATAGATGCATCTATGGTATGGTCACATGTGTTTTGATATCAACTTGCAATTGATTTTTGTAAGGTTGTTGCTCGAATTATTAAATTAAGAGCATAGTTCCAAATTATAAAATCATGTTGATAATGTTGATTCATATCTATGTTGGTTTAGCAAAAATTGTATGCCTCCAATTATAGCTAAATCATTGGTTATGCGAATAAAACTCCCAAATAAAATTTGGTATGAGATATGTTTATTTAACATATAGCAATACTTGAATGCATCAAGCCAACAAGGTTTCCTCTATCACAATTGGTTCAGGGTCAGGAACCAAATAATTCCATCTAAAAATTTTGAATATGCGATATATGATTCAATTGCTCTGCCACAATGCATAAACATGGGTCCCCAAATGAGCTTGGGGGTAAATGTTAGTTTTTCTAACATTAGGGGGAGAAGTGATTAGCAGCTGAAAATTGAGTGTGGGATGAATTATCTAGATCCTCGGGAAAAAAAAAGTAAACTTAAAGTTCAATAGATAATTCACTTGCAAAATATTGCAAATCAATTGCCAGATATATTTGCTAACTCTATTTTATAATTCAGTTGTAAATGCTCCAATGAAAGGTCCTTAAAGGACAGGGTCTATGAGACGCCTGAAGCGTGATAGACAAACGGTTCCAAAATATAGGAACTCCTTGAAGAAGGAGAGTAACAAACGATTAAGATGGTCATAATGATGAGGCAGGTGCTTTAAGAAAGCACCATGACATAACACTTCATAAAACCTTGACAAAGATTCAGGTACCTGAAAATAACGAAAAATAAAGAGATCTCAATAAGTTATGTCGCATTGGAACTGATATCATAATGATCGTCGATGATACCTTTGATATAATGTAGCGCTCAATGTTGACACCCAATTTTGACCGACCTGCACTAATATGCTGCTTATATATGTATATATTTGTTTATTTATTTTATGCAAAAATTTCTGCTTAATTTTTGTATTTATAAAATAATTTATTATCAAAATATTGCGAAAATCATTTCAAATTACATATATATGACTTGTTTTAATTTTACGTTTTGATATTAAATAATTACGATGTATATAATATATTTCGTATCAATACGCGCCCTTATTTTGAAATATATTCTTACTTAATCAATTATTTACCTAGTTTTACTAAGCTTTACAAAATTATTTGAATAATAAGATTACTCTAATTTATAAATTATTTATGTTAATAATACAATTTTTATAATATTTGATAACTCGATTTTATATTTTAGTCATTAATTTATTCGCAAATCTAACAATTTAATTATATGAAATTTTACATAAGTATATTTAATTTTAGAATTTATTTATTAATAATAATTATTTATATGATTTTGTTATAATTTAAATTATTTTATATCTATTTATTAATTTATTTTCTAAATGTAATATATTTATTAACTTAATAGCAGCTAAATCCAATTTCAATCAATTCATTTAAATTCTAGCCATCTTTCATTCAATTTCATTTCAATTTCGGCCACTTTCTATTGAGTTTATGTCAATTTTAGCCACTTTTGATCAATTGTGGCTACTATTTAAATTCAATTTCCATCCAAATTAATTCCCAACCCGTTTACCCTATCCGGACGACCCGTTTGACCCATAACCCAACCCAAAAATCTAATTAAATCTTAGCCGTCCATTTCACCTAATCTAACGGTCCAGATTAAATCCCACCTAACTTCCTTATTTACCTCACCTACCCCCCAAAACCCTAATCTAACTTTCATTTTTTCATTCTTCATTCTCCCATCTACTCCACTCTCTCTCTCTCTCTCTAAATTTTCCCCATTCCCATTCTTCCCTCTTCTCTCCATCTCCTTCATCTCCCATCTCACCATTTTTTCCGGCCACCATGGCCGGAGAAAACAACACCACCAGTCGCCTCCACTTTCTCGCCATCCTCTTCCCCTTTTCTCCATTTTTTCCGGCCATCTCCGGCGAACCACACCATTAACGCCGACCTTCGCCAGAAAACCACAAAAGGCCGGCGCCGCATTTACTCTCCCCTCGTCGTTGCTCCGGTCGAAACCACTTCATCCGCCATGCCCGGCCGGTGAAGCTATTGATCACCGCCGACCCAAAGTTGGGATACATGTAAGTATGAATATGTCCATTATTTATTCATTGTTCCATGTGTTATTACACATAATGATTTTTAATCCTATCTACTCATAATTGCTAATCTTTTCTCATTTGCAATGCTAATTAATAATTTATATTTCCAGATCTTAAGTTCATGCAATTACATAGATTATTGTTTGAAATTACATCTAGATTGTTATACTTGAAAAAACATGAATTTTAATTACAATATTGTTATAAATTAACCAATATCTAATTTTATATATTAATGTGTGTTAATTTTAGGTCTCTCACGTTGGTATTGTTGTGAGAAAATTTCAGATGGCTATATTTTTTTATGTGGTTTGTTCATTAAGTTTTGCATTTTTTTTTACCTAGCTAAATAAATATTTAAATATTTTAAATATGAAGCATGATTATGTTCTCGATGATTCTTAATTGTATGATTGCTCTGATTAATAGTTTATTTTTTGTAAAATTATCATGTATTAATTTTTAGATGCTAATTAATTTTTTGTCCGTTGAGAGTTTTATTTTTATTTGTCTTTATTAATGGTATAAACATTTTAAATTAATTGTCATGTCTACTTTTAAAAAAGAAAAAGTAAAGATTCTTTACTTTACTTTAATCATTATTTACTTTCATTATTATGTTTCACTTTTGACTAACTTTACTTTTAATGGGTCCGCCTTTTAAATTAAAAAGTAAAAGAATCTGGTTAATTTAAATTGTCCTTTGCATTTAACGGCTCTTACGGGGGGGGGGGGGGAATTATATAAACAGACATTTCTCATCTTCTTTAAAAGAAGAAAAAAGAACACAAGAGAGAGAGGAGAACACTTAGAGAGACAATTCATTTTATTTTTCATAATACTGCTCTGCTTTTAAAAATTCTTCTTTCCTTCTTCCACCTCAATACGAGCACTGCTCGGAACCCCCTGAGATTCTCGTGGTCTTGACGTGTTGAGTTTGTACTAACCTTTAAACAGGTATTATCTTAATCTGGCATTCATTCGGGACGAAAGGAGGCTATCGGATTTTCTTTGATGTTATTTATTTTAATGTATCATAATTATTCATTCTATTTTATGTTTGTAATATTTGTAATAAACTCATAATAGTGAAAGGGGTTATGGGGGAGGGGCGTTTATTCTGTCGTCTTATATTTTATTAGAAATCATGCCTATAGGAGTTAAAATAATGTGATTTGATACACATAGAAATCATGCCTATAGGATTTAATTTTAATAATATAAGCAACACTAGAATTCATGACTATAGGTTTTTAAATTGGAAGCATGTTTAATTACTTATTCTAGTGGAGGCTTATGTGAAACCTTTTGTGTTTCTTTTATTATCTACTAAGTGTTTGACATTAATCTTTTTTTTAAACGAAGCCTAAGAATTTTAGTCCCAAAATCCAAAAAATAGTTGTCCTACGCCTCTTGGATGCTAAGTTTGGGACGGGTAGACAAAATACTAGGCCGCTAGTCATTTTCACCTAGATCGCTTAAGCTTAACAATAATAATCAATTAGGAGGGTAGACGGGAGATGATGAAACAGACCGGCTATTGCTGACTTCACGCATGAATCACACCTATTACTCCCATCTTTTCTAAATTCATTTTTTTCTAAGAAGCTTTAAATATTTTAAAATTATCATTGCTATGTTCAAATATTGATATATTTTCATCTAAAAAAATTTTGTTAAAAGTATATAATATATACAATTTTCTTAAAATGATTTTTTCTCAAGTTATACATATATATATATATTATTCTCTTCAAACTATCTTGATTTTAAAAATAGAATAGAAGGGAGTAGTATCGAATTGGCCCGTTTTCAGCCTTGTCAAAACCTAATCCCACTAAGTTTTATATTTTAGTTTCTGCTAATTTAGTATTTAAGTTAGTATTCTATTTATGTTTAATAATTCATCGACTTTATGTGATCACTTAGTTAATACCCCCATTTAATGAGTACGGCCGGGAACCACATTTGTGGACCTCGAAAGGTGCCTAACACCTTCCTTTTGAGGTAATTTAAGCCCTTACCCAACTCTGGTTGACTTAGGTAACAAATTAGCTTAGAATGGTGCCCTAACGCACCTTAATTCGTTAGGTGGCGACTCTTCTTTTCCACCCTTCTGTCGCGCCCCATTTTTTCCCTCGTGGGCAAAAGCGGGTTTCGACATCGAGGACTCTTAAGGGTGGAAAAGAAGAGTCGCCACCTAACGAATTAAGGTGCGTTAGGGCACCATTCTAAGCTAATTTGTTACCAAGTAAGGGCTTAAATTACCTCAAAAGGAAGGTGTTAGGCACCTTTCGAGGTCCACAAATGTGGTTCCCGGCCGTACTCATTAAATGGGGGTATTAACTAAGTGATCACATAAAGTCGATGAATTATTAAACATAAATAGAATACTAACTTAAATACTAAATTAGCAGAAACTAAAATATAAAACTTAGTGGGATCAGGTTTTGAGAAGGCTGAAAACGGGCCCAATTCGATACTACTCCCTTCTATTCTATTTTTAAAATCAAGATAGTTTGAAGAGAATAATATATATATATATATATGTATAACTTGAGAAAAAATCATTTTAAGAAAATCGTATATATTATATATTTTTAACAAAATTTCTTTTAGATGAAAATATATCAATATTTACGATTTTCTTAAAATGATTTTTTCTCATATATATTATTCTCTTCAAACTATCTTGATTTTAAAAATAGAAGGGAGTAGTATCGAATTGGGCCCGTTTTCAGCCTTGTCAAAACCTGATCCCACTAAGTTTTATATTTTAGTTTCTGCTAATTTAGTATTTAAGTTAGTATTCTATTTATGTTTAATAATTCATCGACTTTATGTGATCACTTAGTTAATACCCCCATTTAATGAGTACGGCTGGGAACCACATTTGTGGACCTTGAAAGGTGCCTAACACCTTCCTTTTGAGGTAATTTAAGCCCTTACCCAACTCTGGTTGACTTAGGTAACAAATTAGCTTAGAATGGTGCCCTAACGCACCTTAATTCGTTAGGTGGCGACTCTTCTTTTCCTCCCTTAATAGTCCTCGATGTCGAAACCCGCTTTTGTCCGCGAGGGAAAAAATGGGGCGCGACAGAATGGCGACTCTGTTGGGGATATTTTAGACTTTAACCACAACGTGTTCATTAAAAGGGGTTTTCTTTATATTTTGATTGTGGGTTCTATATTTTTATCTTCACTAATTCCTATCAATATTTATATGCTTCTTTATATTATTTTGTCATGAAGTTACTAACCGTTTTTCTTTTTGTCTCTCAGTTACTAGTTGTTATTTATTTTCTATTTTTTGTAATTTTCGATTATTATTTGAAAAAAAAATGTGTTGTACTTTTTAATTGGCATATCGTTCATACTTCCCCCACTTGGGAAATTCACACTTTCACACACAATAACGGTTGTGTGGTTTCACGGCCGTTCACCAGTTTAAAACACCTCGAGGATTGTTTGTGATTTGGTCGATCAGCGGTGCGTCGACGGTCACAAGCTTCCTCACTCTCGAGTTGTCCGCTCGAGGGAACCGTGTCATACCCACTCTTATTCCTAGAACTTAACCGTGTATGCTTTTAGTAAGGCATGCACATCCTTTAAAAACTTAGAAAAATCGCGACGTCCATGGTACGTCAAGATTAAATAGGAACTTGCCCTAAGTCTTAAGGGATCACTTTTAATCCCGATAAAAGACGATTCATGAATTGTGTGCATCTTAAGAGAATTTTGTTTAAAATATCGTCATTGTGCTCCCGGGTGGGTAGGATAGCCTAACCTTTCTTTTATTGCAGGCACAATGAGTCTCCCAACTTCGTATGCAAGATTCGGCATGGTTAGCTTGGTGGTCGAATTTAGAAGATCGCCACCATTTCAACAAATAATTAGAAGATTCGAAGAAGTTGGATGCAGACGAGGATGTTTTTAAGATTTACTGCTTTATTGTAATTCTTGTAATCTCATATAATAATAAAGTTTATTTTTTGGGGTTTATTTTGGGAGCAAAATGACGATATTTAATAACAAGTTCTCTTTAACTCGTTAGGCCTACCTCTGGCATAAAAGAGGCCCCCAAATCAGGAAGACGTATAAACGTGTTTAATTTTTTTTATTTACCATGTGAAATATATTTAATGTGTTTGTTTCATCAACTACATGTCATGCTTCAATTTTTCTGTTTATTATTTATCTTGGTCCCCTTCCTAAAATCATGCTTCTATCAAGCCTCGCATCACTTTCATAAGTTTTCCTCCGACATACCATCAACCTTATATCCTCAAAACAATCTTCGTCATGCCTACTCCCTTCCTCAAAATCAACATTCGCATAATACATATGCAACTCATTAAAATCAAGCCATACCGCAAAAAATCGCCCACCATGTTTCATTATTTACCTCATACAGTTACATCCAACATGTCTCACGCTTCAAGACATCGTACCCTAAGCCCATTTATATCGAGACTGCTTCGGTCATCCATCACATAGATGATGCGAACTACGTCTGACCTGTTTCCTTTTGGATACGTAGGCAGCCCATTTTGGGTTCGGTCTCAATCAAATAAATTTTTTTTTTCCTCATATCCCAATCAAATTGCCTCCTCCACCTACACTCCAAAGGCAACCAATTTTTTTTAAAATCCTCTGATTCAACAATCTCGCAAGCCCGCGAGACCCCGAGCAAGTTCATCTGAGCAGTATACTCCTTTGGATGAATCTATAATCCAATTGAAAGACATGATCCAAGCGCTAATTGATGCCAAGGTGATCCACCCGAGTTAAAACTTGATGCCCTAAATTATCCTCAACTTTATCTATTCTTTTTTTTTAAAACCTTTCGTTCCTTGTAATCTGAACTACGTTGGACCTGATTCCCGTTTAAGAGGGATACGTAAGCGCCCTTATGGGGTTCGGTCTATATCTCAATAAAATTTCCTTTCTCCTTTCCTTTTCCAACTGGGGCAGAATTTTTGAGAGGACCTCAAAAATTCACAACTTTGCGTCATTTGCAACAGAAGTCTACACTGGGGCAGAATTTTTGAGAGGACCTCAAAAATTCGATAGATCGAGGGTTTCTACGTAACTGGGGCAGAAATTTTGAGAAGGATCTCAAAATTTCATCAAAGCTCAGTCAAGCCGAGGAGCTGATTTCCAAAAGGACGTGACATCCAGTCTGATCATCAAGCTCATGAAATTGGGATAGCAACGGACGAGTAAAGGCACAAATCAGTCTTCCCCATTTTAATCTTATAATCTTTTCTTTGAACGCAGGATGCAACAGGTACCAAATCTGCAATCATTCCATATGGATCTTTAAAGGTATTTACTAAATTATTTTTCAAGGGCTAAGCACTGTCCTAGGGTTAAGCATTACCCTAAATTATTTGTTCAAGGGCTAAGCACTGTCCTAGGGTTAAGCATTACCCTAAATTATTTGTTCAAGGGCTAAGCACTGTCCTAGGGATAAGCATTACCCTAAATTATTTGTTCAAGGGCTAAGCACTGTCCTGGGGTTAAGCATTACCCTAAATTATTTGTTCAAGGGCTAAGCACTGTCCTAGGGTTAAGCATTACCCTAAATTATTTGTTCAAGGGCTAAGCACTGTCCTGGGGTTAAGCATTACCCTAAATTATTTGTTCAAGGGCTAAGCACTGTCCTTGGGTTAAGCATTACCCTAAATTATTTGTTCAAGGGCTAAGCACTGTCCTGGGGTTAAGCATTACCCTAAATTATTTGTTCAAGGGCTAAGCACTGTCCTAGGGTTAAGCATTACCCTAAATTATTTGTTCAAGGGCTAAGCACTGTCCTAGGGTTAAGCATTACCCTAAATTATTTGTTCAAGGGCTAAGCACTGTCCTAGGGTTAAGCATTACCCTAAATTATTTGTTCAAGGGCTAAGTACTCTCCTAGGGTTAAACATTACCCTAAATTATTTGTTCAAGGGCTAAGCACTGTCCTAGGGTTAAGCATTACCCTAAATTATCTGTTCAAGGGCTAAGCACTGTCCTAGGGTTAAACATTACCCTAAATTATTTGTTCAAGGCTAAGCACTGTCCTAGGGTTAAGCATTACCCTAAATTATCTGTTCAAGGGCTAAGCACTGTCCTAGGGTTAAGCATTACCCTAAATCTAATTTTATATATTAATGTGTGTTAATTTTAGGTCTCTCACGTTGGTATTGTTGTGAGAAAATTTCAGATGGCTATATTTTTTTATGTGGTTTGTTCATTAAGTTTTGCATTTTTTTTTACCTAGCTAAATAAATATTTGAATATTTTAAATATGAAGCATGATTATGTTCTCGATGATTCTTAATTGTATGATTGCTCTGATTAATAGTTTATTTTTTGTAAAATTATCATGTATTAATTTTTAGATGCTAATTAATTTTTTGTCCGTTGAGAGTTTTATTTTTATTTGTCTTTATTAATGGTATAAACATTTTAAATTAATTGTCATGTCTACTTTTAAAAAAGAAAAAGTAAAGATTTTTTACTTTACTTTAATCATTATTTACTTTCATTATTATGTTTCACTTTTGACTAACTTTACTTTTAATGGGTCCGCCTTTTAAATTAAAAAGTAAAAGAATCTGGTTAATTTAAATTGTCCTTTGCATTTAACGGCTCTTACGGGGGGGAATTATATAAACAGACATTTCTCATCTTCTTTAAAAGAAGAAAAAAGAACACAAGAGAGAGAGGAGAACACTTAGAGAGACAATTCATTTTATTTTTCATAATACTGCTCTGCTTTTAAAAATTCTTCTTTCCTTCTTCCACCTCAATACGAGCACTGCTCGGAACCCCCTGAGATTCTCGTGGTCTTGACGTGTTGAGTTTGTACTAACCTTTAAACAGGTATTATCTTAATCTGGCATTCATTCGGGACGAAAGGAGGCTATCGGATTTTCTTTGATGTTATTTATTTTAATGTATCATAATTATTCATTCTATTTTATGTTTGTAATATTTGTAGTAAACTCATAATAGTGAAAGGGGTTATGGGGGAGGGGCGTTTATTCTGTCGTCTTATATTTTATTAGAAATCATGCCTATAGGAGTTAAAATAATGTGATTTGATACACATAGAAATCATGCCTATAGGATTTAATTTTAATAATATAAGCAACACTAGAATTCATGACTATAGGTTTTTAAATTGGAAGCATGTTTAATTACTTATTCTAGTGGAGGCTTATGTGAAACCTTTTGTGCTTCTTTTATTATCTACTAAGTGTTTGACATTAATCTTTTTTTTAAACGAAGCCTAAGAATTTTAGTCCCAAAATCCAAAAAATAGTTGTCCTACGCCTCTTGGATGCTAAGTTTGGGACGGGTAGACAAAATACTAGGCCGCTAGTCATTTTCACCTAGATCGCTTAAGCTTAACAATAATAATCAATTAGGAGGGTAGACGGGAGATGATGAAACAGACCGGCTATTGCTGACTTCACGCATGAAGCACACCTATTACTCCCATCTTTTCTAAATTCATTTTTTTCTAAGAAGCTTTAAATATTTTAAAATTATCATTGCTATGTTCAAATATTGATATATTTTCATCTAAAAAAAATTTTTGTTAAAAATATATAATATATACGATTTTCTTAAAATGATTTTTTCTCAAGTTATACATATATATATATATATATTATTCTCTTCAAACTATCTTGATTTTAAAAATAGAATAGAAGGGAGTAGTATCGAATTGGGCCCGTTTTCAGCCTTGTCAAAACCTGATCCCACTAAGTTTTATATTTTAGTTTCTGCTAATTTAGTATTTAAGTTAGTATTCTATTTATGTTTAATAATTCATCGACTTTATGTGATCACTTAGTTAATACCCCCATTTAATGAGTACGGCCGGGAACCACATTTGTGGACCTCGAAAGGTGCCTAACACCTTCCTTTTGAGGTAATTTAAGCCCTTACCCAACTCTGGTTGACTTAGGTAACAAATTAGCTTAGAATGGTGCCCTAACGCACCTTAATTCGTTAGGTGGCGACTCTTCTATTCCACCCTTAAGAGTCCTCGATGTCGAAACCCGCTTTTGCCCGCGAGGGAAAAAATGGGGCGCGACACTCAATATTATAAATATTGACGAGGATCTTGAATTCAAATCTGTCAAAAAGTATGGACATATAAATGATTGGTCAATTAAAAATACGCAATTCAAGTATAATGTCAGTGGATATAAATGGGTTCTTGTGGCATAAAGATTTTTCGTAAATTCAGACATTATTATATGGAGAAGTCCTCTTGTGGTGGATGCAATTATTTTGAGGTTCCTCATAAGTCTGGCAATATATGAAAAACTTGATATGCACATAATGAAATTATTTTCATGTCTAGAGAGATTGAAGGATATATGAAAATCCTTGAAGGAATTAAAAGAACGAGGAAATTCTTGGTCCTGAAGATATAATCTGCTCCTACTAGGAGACATTCAAATGGGATCAAACACATAATGCGGTATCTAAAAGGGACTACCGATATGAGCTTATATTATTCTAAACAATTGCAGTCCCAATCTTGTTGGTTATGCTGATGCTGGTATTTATCTGATCCACACAAAGCTCAATCTTAAACTGGCTACGTATTCATATGTGGAGGTACTGCCAAATCTTGGAAATCTACAAAGCAGTCTTTCGTAGCTACTTCATCAAATCATGTTGAGATAATAACTATTCATGAAGCAAACCGAGAATATGTGTGGTTGAGGTCCATGATACATCTCATTAGAGAAAAATATGATTTGAAATATGACAAATTACCCACAATTTTATATGAAGATAATGCAACATGCATAACACAACTAAAAGGAGGATTCATAAAGGAGATAGAAGAAGCACATCTTGCAAAAGTTGTTCTATACACATGAGCTCCAAAAGAATGGTGATATTAACGTGCAACAGATTCGTTAAAGTGATAATGTGACTTCTTTATTCACCAAATCTCTACCAACTGCAACTTTCAAGAAGATGGTGCACAAGATTGGGATGCAAAGATTCAAGGATGTTATAATTAGGGGGAGTTAATACGCGTTGTACTATTTTTTCCTTACGAGATTTTGTCCCATTGGGTTTTCCTTGTAAGGTTTTTAATGAGGCAGCCAAAATGCTATTATTAGATATGTATACTCTTTTTCCTTCACTAGATTTTTTTCCACTGGATTTTTTCTAGTAAGGTTTTAACGAGGCACATTAGCTATCAAATAGACATTCAAGGGGGAGCATTATAAACATATTTTTATCATAGTGAATGTCTATAAAGGTATCTGTATTGTAGTGGATACATGTGTTTATATTATAATGAAAGTCTATCTTTTGGAGAAAAGTTAGGAGGAATTGTCCCTAGAAATAGATGGGTTCTCCTTCATTGTATTTCATCCTATCAAAAGAAATAAGAACTTCTCTCATTCTCTCTTTCTCTACAATATTTTTATTCTTTTTTTATTATTTCATAACAAAACATTAATTGTTAGGTGAATTGAATTGAAAAATTCAAAACTCCATTGTTGGAGCTCTTAAAAAGCTAAGAATTCACAAATAGGTTTTAAATTTGTTGAAAATTTCAACAAATTGATGATTGCGATTCGTTTGTGTTGTCATTTTGAAGTTGTGGTTAAAATTTGAAGCTATTTGAAAAAGATTTGACTCATTTTGATTGAATAACCATATAAAAGTATATATAAGAACCTCTTATACACTATTATGCACTTTCATACAAGGTTTATATATTATGTATAGTAAATGTATAATATTGTATAAATATTATTGTGAAAAAAAAATAAAGACCCGCTCATTTATTAGCTCAGTTCATTTAAGTCCAACTCATTTCAATGTCTCAAAGTTTGGGCTGATATCAAGCCCAAATAAATTCATGAGAAATCTTGTCAAAATATTTTCAAAAAAAGACATTTTATTTAATTTAATATATTGTATTTAGTCATAATAAAGAATAATATTAATTTTATAAGTTATCAAAAAATTATAAAAGAACAAATAAAGCAAGTAAAACTTAATTAGAGTTGGGTGAGTTGGGTCTTGATCCACATTTTATCCCATTTCAGCCTAATTCATTTAAGCCCAAGTAAGTTTTGAGCGGGTTAATAATCTCTCTTATTTATTAACTCAGTCCATTTTGACCTGCCCAAATTTAGTCCAACCTGCCTATTGCCACTTATACTTTTCACTAATACACTCTACTTAATACTCTCTCCATTTCAAAACAAGTTGCGTTTTTAGCTTGGACACCCTTAAGAAACTGCGCATTTCTAGAAAGTAAAATGCATTTTTACAAAATTACTCTTAATAAATATCTTGAAAAAGCTGTACTCTCTCTGTTACATTTTAATTGCTAGGTATACTAAAAATATATATTTCAAAATTCAAGAGATAAGTGACTATTCTATTCAATTCTACCCTTAGTATTTAAGTCATTCTAAAATGTGAAAAAAATTATTATTGTATGTTTTTAAAAAATTAATAGAGTTATATTATTCAAATTACTATTTCTATTAATTTTTTTTATGGGTATGCAAATCTTATCATAGCAATTAAAATAGAACAGAGAAAATAATTTTTTAATTATTTATAAATCTCTTTTCATTTAAATAAAAATAAAATTAAAAAAATATTATCAATACCTTCTTGATAATATAAAACACTTTTATACCTTTATTTTAAAATAAAATAAAAAAATTAAAACATCAAACATCAATTATTTTAAATAAAACGGAGGGAATACTCTTTATTCTTATACCCAATCTTACCCATAAGAATTTTAAAAGGTAAAACTGTAGGGAAACAGATGGAGGTGTAAAATCATTCATGATTGGTCCTAAAAGACCGCGCGTGTTTTTAAAGCCGCCGAAATTTTTATTAGGAAGATATCGGACATGCCGACACGCGTGTTTATTCCTTAATCCATAACACGACAAAAAGAGCAATCATCCAAATATCATCCAGCTCATCTGAAGCATCCAATTCAACCTCTTACGTGTCGATCTCACCGCCAGATCTCTCCACGCGTCTTAAATCACAGCCGTTTCTCAGTAGCCGAAAATCGTACCATACACGAACCTTTTCGGATCTGTGGGCGCCCATTCCGAAACTGTCACGTGACTCACGTGACTACTGCCTACTCAGCCGGTTACGTGAGGGTCCAGCACGTGGGGGGGATTGATCTAGTGCGGGAAAATTACACTACACTGCTCAATAATTGTACTTCTAGTCCTTATTTTATTATTAATATATACACACATCTAGTCCTAATGACATTCGTTTAAGCATTATAAATAACTTAAACAAACATTTCTATAACAACAAACATATTTAATATAGTTTTATCGGTCAAGTTGATGAGATAATATATTTTCTTTTAGTTTTTCTTTTTTTAAATGTCTAAACTTTTTCAGTAAACAAACGTCACTTTAATTTCGGATTAAGCAAACTATATATACAATGCCTTTTCTCTTTTAACAAGAAACATGTATATTTAACCTTAGTGAGACATAGAAAATTGGTTTTCCATATTAACTATTGTTATTAAGAAAGGGACAAAAGATAAACCTTTTAGTTAACTGAATATAAAATGCTCTGTTTAATAAGATATCCTGAAGGACTAAAATAGATATTTACTTAGAAATGAGGGACTAAAATCGTAAATGTTCTCCGAAATGAAAGAGAAGTGAACTGATTGTCAGCTAGTAGTAGCCAAAACACAAATTGCTTTCTCTTTCATCTCAAGCGTGACTTTCACTGGAATTTCCCAAGTCGACTCAGCACGGCTCTGATATTTTTGGTATTTGTCTCACTCACTCTACCTGAAAATTTTGTCTTTTGTCATGCCTCAGTTGATGAACACGGCCGAAACGCCGCCGGAGTTGCGGTGGCAGAGGGGAAAACTGTTGCCGGTGAAGAGGGAGGTGGAGCTTCAAAACTGTTCAGATGAAGAACACTGCCAACTCAACAAGCGATCCAAACTTTCTTCTTCTCTGCAAGTCAGCTCCTGTCTATTTCTCCTTCTTTCAGTTTGTTCTATTTCACACGCATGGAGTTATAAACAATATAAGCTCATTAATGTTTGCTGTTCTTCTTTCAAACTGATGCTTCGTTCTGATCCGCTGAATTTTTGTGCCTCTTTGCTCTTTCAATTCTCAACAACACTTGTATTTGTGATTTTTCCGCTGTGGATCTTGTTATTTACTAGCACATGCTCTGAATTTGACTACACACAGATTTTATGATGTTAGTTTGAGTTTTATGATGTTAATCGGATTTGTGTACATTATATTAGATCCAGGGGTAAGAAAATGTCAAAGTAATGGTGAAAATGTTAGTTTGATAGGGAAAAATATCATCTTATTATCTGCTAGTATATGCCCTGAGTTTGGCTGGAGACGGAGTTTATTATTGGCTTACGCGGGATCTTCATGCGGCGTCGACATTTAAAGAAGTAAATAAATGTATAAATCACCCTAACACCATCATAATTTAGAAAAAAACAATTCAAAGTATAATATTACAACCCTCCTTGACGAGTTCTCATTTTTTGAAATGTATCCATAATAGACTCATTAAAAATTAATATTACTAAGTACTTTATTTTGTCTATATAAGACACCAAACCACCACACAAAAGCTCATCATTCATTCGATTTTTTATGTCGATTTTAATCAACCTCATCGCCCAGAAAGCTTTCCCTTATCAGGTAACAGGTAAAGAGTACAATTAAATACTAAAACCAACATTGCAGGTGCTGGTCCATTTGGTTTTGCTACTCCATTTTGGGCAGAGTAGAGGGATCAAAAATCTGCCGGCTACAATAACTTTTTGTTGCTTAAGCCGGATTCAAACCCTTGACCCAAATGGTAAAATGTATGCCCTTAACCAAGGTGCCGACCAAGCTCTTAATGTTAAGCGGTGTCACTTTTGTTATATTTACACAAATATTTCGATATGCAAATTACCTGCGGCCTATGGAATTGCACTGGGTATGTTGTTGTTGTGGTTATGCAGATTACTTATATATATAAAAGTAAGAAAATAATAATCTCGGAAACTGCTTGCCTCAACGTGTGGCCACCCCAGAGTTCATGATGTTTATTGGATTTGTTTATTATATCAGTTCTTGTGTAAGAAAATTTCAAAGTAATGGTTAAAATGTTAGTTTTATAGTGAAAATCTCTCAACGAAATGTGAAGTTTGAGTAGTTAAATGTATTTGAGTTCTTGGAAATTGGATGGAATAATACTATTAATTGAATTGCATCAAACATTTCGGACTTACAAAATGGGAAATGCTTGGTATCTAATGAAGTAAAGACTCATAAATAACTATTTTAGAAATGTTTTTAGGAGAGTTTTCATTTACCAAATTGGGAATAAGAAGTTGCCTTATCAGTATTGATGCGTTGATACTGCTTAAAGACATGCCAGTGAATTTATATCTATTATAATTATTTTCTCTTCTGAGGTCTGAACCAAGGCTATTTTGCAGCAGCAACTGGGTGTAGGAGCTTGTGATTTTCCTGTTTCACCGTCGCTATTCAGTCCGCTAGATGAGCCCAGTCCGTTAGGTTTGCGGCTAAGAAAGAGCCCTTCCCTGTTGGATTTGATCCAAATGAGGCTTTCTAAGGGGAGCACCTCCAAGGTGGGAAGTCTTGGGAAGAAGGATCAGAAAGGAAGCACCGGAATGACTGAAAAGCTCAAGGCCTCGAATTTTCCTGCTTCAGTTCTGAGAATTGGAAGCTGGGAGGTAGGCACAGTTCTTTTCTTAAAATGATTTGTAGATAATGTTCAGTCTGAATGTTCCATAAGTGAACGGAATTTTTTGTCCCTACAGTATAAGTCAAGATATGAAGGAGATTTGGTCGCAAAATGTTACTTTGCCAAGCATAAACTTGTCTGGGAAGTCCTTGATGGTGGTCTCAAGAATAAGATAGAGATCCAATGGTCCGATATTATGGGGTTGAAGGCAAATTACCCAGATGACGCACCAGGGACCTTGGATGTAGTGGTAAGGGGTAATTAGCAATATATTTTTGCTGTCGTCTTTATGGAGTTATTTCCTTCACTGCTTTAGCAAAATAGGCTCCAGTGTTGTCTCCTTATTAACCTTAGTTGATGTGGGTGTTACGGATCCTTGTATTGCAGCTGGCAAGGCAACCTCTTTTCTTTAGGGAGACAAATCCACAACCCAGAAAGCACACACTTTGGCAAGCAACTTCAGATTTTACTGATGGACAGGCTAGCATACACAGGTCTAACTATTATCCTTGTATTTCTTTCCTTCCTTAAGTAACTATCACACCATTGTTAGTCGTTAGCCAATTTTATCATGTTTTATTGACATCTCTGTGGACATCTATTGTCTGGACATTCTGTTCTTTTAGGCATGCCTTTTCCCTTTTTTCTTCCCCCACTTTGGCAAGTATTTCAAATCACTTGTTTGACCTGCTTAGTGGATGCATGAAGATAATGAGAGAAAGCTAAATCCAGAAAGAGGTTTGCCTGACATGAACCAACTCTATTGGCGGAGTAAAGTGCTCTAGATGCTTCGTAGCTATCATGGGATTTTATTTATATTATTCATATGATAACTAGTGGTCTTATCAGATTTGGAGATTCATCTAGTAAGTAGCAACTGTTGGTATGGAAAAGGCCAAAAAAAACCATTTTCTTTATTTGAACTTTTTAAGATGGCTTGGGATAAGGGTTTGGAAAGGATGTGAAGGCTACATTATCCGCGCAGAAACTCTTTATCTTTTCTAGTTAGTTTATTTCATGTTAGGAGAGGCGACAGAAACTTGTGATCGAGGCTTAGTTGTATTTGTAGAGGAGAGAGGGGCAATACTTAGAAAGACCAGGTAGAGTGGGTGCACTCAATTTAGTGCATAATGGTTAATGCCTATAGGAGAGTTGGGAATGGCTAAAAGAGGGGGGTGGGGGTGGGTGGGTTGGGTTCAAGCATGTTTTAAAAGTTCAAAGCGGTTGCCAGTTAGCACTTCAATTACAAATTAGGTAAAAAAAGATTTTATAAGTGGAAGAAATCACCTAGTGTTTTTGAACTTGAGACCTCATAGTTCTCAATCCATTTCATTGACCACTACGCCACACTTTTTATGATGTTGCCATGGAGCAGATTGTTTCCATTTTATATGTTAGATGAAAACATGAAGAAGGAAACAAATATTAGGAGGCAGTGCTCAGTCAGGGAGGTGGGGGAAAAACTGAAAAACAAAAGCGAGAAAATATAAATAAAATGAATGCGTTATTCTTCATCAAGTTTACTCATTCAAGTGTTGAATGGAAGAGCTTGGTATTTCTTTGGAGATTTTTTGTTTATAGACAGGTTTATTATCTTAGTTCCAAACCGATCTTCAAGATGTAAAAAACATTTCATTGATTCACATTATTGAGTAAAAAGCATAACAAGTAACAAATATTTTGAACTATTCCATGCGTAGAATTAAGTGGCTGCATGACTTGGTTGATTTATGTGGGTTGGGTTGGGTTCAAAATAGAAAGTTTGCTATGTGGATCGGTGCAGCATGGATTGAAGTCTTTCCGGGTGAAGGCTGAACCCGCACGGCAACCGCCCTGCGTTGCCCCGTTGCCATCTTTACTAAATGGTTCTCCTTGTGGCCTAATCTTACTGAAAGAGCATTTCGGTATAGCAACCGAATCGAATGTCTCAGTAGATGTGGTTTCGAGTCTCAAAGCCTATCTAAATTTCCAATTTCAGTTTAATCTGTAGTAAAAAGTTAACACCAAAGACAGGAATTATTATTAATTAAGGGTTTTGGTACCATGTTACACCTGTTGTAGCTTTTCTATTGTATCACAGTGATTGCAAGTATATTATGATTACAAGTACTGCTGGTTGTAGGCTGTTTTAGGTCTGTTCACAATTTCTAGCATTTCCTTCACTTGTCATAATATGGTTCAGCTTTGATGTTAAAACTTAAAACACTCCAAATTTTCTTTGGCTGCAGGCGACATTTCTTGGAGTGTCCACAGGGATTGTTAGGAAAGCATTTTGAAAAGCTTATGCAATGCGATCCTCGTCTTAACTTCCTGAGTCAACAAGCAGAGATAACATTAGATTCTCCTTATTTTGAACCCCGGATGTCAGGATTTGAAGACACACATTCAAGAGACCGCGAATTTGATCTGAATAATGAAGGAAGTCCCAATTTTCTTGACTTGCAAAGTGCCACGTCACCTTCAGGAGCTCAGTGCTCTTCCTCCAAAAGTGAGCAAGATCCTGTTGGTAGACCTTTGGAACATATTCACCAAGCAAAGCCATCCCCAATTTCAGGTAATTATGTATTTTATCTGAGAACTGCAGTAATGTTTTCTTGAATTAAATTCTATGGTGAGTATGTCTTTGAAGATGTCATTGTAGTTGTTCTTTCTTGGGCAGCTTGGTTGATGATGATCATCCCTTAACCCCCCCCCCCCCCCCCCCACACACACACACACCTTTTCGAGAAAGTGACATTGATTGTCGTCTCCTTTTTAAGGAGTGGAGAGGAAGTTTGCTGCCCATTTACTTGGTTTTATTATAGTCCTATCCTGTGGTGTAGCCAGAAATTTCAGGAAGGATATTCAAGCATTGCATAAATAATCTTTTCTTGATGAATAGGTGCCCCGAGACTTTTAAAATCAAACTATGCAATATTAATAATTGATTTTTTAATGTGTTTAGCTTTAATTAGTTTATGTTTAATATAATATAAAGTGAGTGGATCAAGCAAAAAAAAAAAAAGAAGAATGAGAAGAGAAATTCTGCCTAGAATGAAAATACTCTTATCGCTTCAAGCATTCACCGGCCTATGGTGACGATAATAATAACAGCGATACACGAAGAAGGGAGAGCAGAATTGGACGAGTCCTTTTTCAAAAGTTTCTTTGTGGAGTCTTTTCGCTTTTGATTTTGGTAGTGTCATAGAGAGCTTTTAGAATTTGCTTATTAACTTCAAATTAAATAATTACTTTGAAAAGAAAAGGAAAGTCAAAGACAAATTGATTGAGAATCCAATTGGCTACTAAACTTTCATTTTTTCTTAGATTTTTTATTATATTAATATTAAATTTATTATTCTTATTAATTTATTCCTTTCTCTCTTTCATGATATCTTTTTAATGTTAAAAAAAAAAGAGAGTAAGGGGGCGGGCAGTCACTGGGGATCGATTCTGTGGGCAGCTGTACAATGGCTCTTCGTGAACAGCTTGCACCGCTAGGCTAGATCACATAGCTGTTGCAAGGGTGTTCAAAACATAATAATTAACATATAGAATAGCATTTTACTTCTACATAGTATAATTTTTTGACGAGAAGTGTTGGCCTAGCCACCTTTGGTACACTGCACCTTCGCCCCTGTCTATCTTGCTGGTACAGTAGATTGAGGGGGTTGTCTCTGTTCAAAAAGAGCAATATGACCATATTGCAAATCGGGGTATGGACACGTTATCCTATGTTGAAGTTTATTGTTCTCAACCGTTCTATGGTCTATTCGAAGTGATTAGGAATTGCTTCTAATTGCTATCTGAATGGATATTGTTCTCATCAGTGTGCCGTTTCTCTTGGCTTTGCTCAAATTTTGCTGTAACTTCACTTTTAACGTGCCGTTATTGATACAGGGGCAAGTGACGATATGAAGAGTAGGGAATTGGAGCAACAGAAAGGGCTCAGTAACCTCAATCAACTCAGAGTGTCTGGAATACATCCCTCCATGTCAATGAGCGATTTAGTGAGCCAGCTTGAGCAACGTGTATCAGAGCAGAAGACATGTAAAGTCATCAACCTCGGTGATGAACGGCAAATCTTGGAAGTCCTGGAAGAGATCTCCAAATCCTTGCTTAGTGACACTCAAAATGTGTCAGCATCAGATGAGAAATCTGTTATGTCAAGGGTCAATTCTCTGTGCTGCCTTCTTCAAAAGGATCCCACAACAGGTCAAAAGAGTGAGAACTATGGTGATGTTGTGACAGGTGAAAGAAGAGTTGATGAAATAAATTTCATTCCCCCAGCACCACTTGGAAGAAAAGTTGAAGAAGACCCTTCTACGCCAGAGGATGAATCAAATGATCTCTCTGGTTGCAAGCCAGCTTCAACAATGTCAAGAAAGGACTCGGTCGGGGATCTGCTGCTGAATCTTCCTAGGATAGCGTCACTGCCCCAGTTTTTATTCATCTGCGATGATTCTGCAGGTAACCAGGCTAGATAGTTTTTGCTCAATTAAAAAGGACGGCTGTAGTTCTCTTGTGTATATCAAAAATAGGTTAGCAGAAGTGTGTTCAGTTTAGGATTTGGATCTATGATGTATCATTATAGGACTTTTCGTGTATATAGTTAGAATATCTTCGTGCCTTTGTATCAAAAGTTAGTGCTGTGCTTGTTTTCCAATTCTTTCCTGTTTGTCACTACTGCATTAATTTTTTTTTATATTTTGTAGTATAAATTACTAGTGAACGCAGGATCAAACATGATATTCAGACAACACAGGACAAGATTTTAACGGGGACATGATAAGACCAAATACAGAAACTATTTTGAGATTCCCTGTAGTTTATAAGAAAGAGAGTTTCTCAGTTTTCACAGGAAAATTCATAGTTTCATATCCAGAGTGAATACTTAAGCAGAAACAAATATAAAATTAATGTTCATGGTCAATGGTCTTGGTTTAACTTTTAACCAATTTAGACATTTCAGTATCAGTTCTTTGTTTTGCTCCAATAAAAAAGACCCGGGAAAACTGTAAGAGTCTGTTTGGAAAGTTACTATATAATGAAAATTAGTGTAATTATTATATTAGTACTTTATAGAAATTAGGATGAGTTTTTTTGTTTTTCGTAATGCAATTATAGTGTAATTATAAATATATTATTTAATTGTACAACTGTAATTCTACAGTTGTATTCAAATTTTAAAAATAAAATTTAATTTTTTAAAGCTAAAAGTTATATTTGATAGATATTTGTCTGTATAAATTTTATTAAATTAGATATTCAAGATATATATTATTTTTTAAAAATATAGTATTAAATAATTATATATGTGTAACTAATATACTTTAATTTATTTGAGGTAGTAAATACTAATAGCATACATTTTGTAAGAATATTGTCTTAGAATGTTATAAAAAAACATCAATATTCACAACTATATATAAACTCTATTATAATCAAAGTAATCTAATAATTCATTTCTGATTAAAACAACGAACGGCATATAGTGTGAAACAAAAAGTCAATACAACTAAAATATTGGAACTGAAAAATGTAACATAAACTCAAAAAGATTTTTTTACAAAAAACATAATACTCATATGCCAAATTCAAACAGAATATAAAATAAGCTCCAATATAACTTAAGTATAGATTATCAAAAGAAAAGAAAAATATAGGTTTATAATCTTATTAAATAACAAAATTCAACTTTAATAACATTATTAAACATAAGCCAATTTTGTTAATGAGTCATTTTTTTAAGATTAGACGATATAATTTTTTAAAAAATAATATGATAAATTAAAAAATAAAATAAATAAATACGAAAAAGAAATCACATAAAAATATAAAAAATAAAAATAAAAATAAATTATAGAAATAAAAAATAATAGAAACAATAGAGGAAGTAATTGTTTTTGAATAGGTATAAGAGTTATCACTTCACTAAAGGATGAGTGCTCATGGGATTTTGTGCTTAGTTTTCTTAATTTCTCTCTAACTAGTATTCAACGATAACAACAACAAATTAATTTTATAAAAGAATTATAGTGAACTTTTACTAAGCCAAATAAATATTTTGATTACTTCTTTCGTTTTAAAATAAGTGATGTTTTTAGCTTGTACACACTCATTAAGAAGATTATTCATTTCTAGAAAGTAAAATGTATTTTTACCAACTTATTCTTAATAAATATCTTGAAAAGAATGTAACTCTTTAGTATTTTTTTGGTTATATAAAACTCTCCCCATTTAAATAAAGGTAAAATTGAAAGAACATCATTAATATTTTCTTAATTATGTAAAATATTACTTATATTAAAACATAAGTAAAAAATTAAAATATCACTTATTTTAAAATCGAAAGAATAAATTATACTGCGCAAATTCAGAAAACTAATTAGAGAAAAGGCTCAGCAGGTCCCATAAGATTAATAATGCAGATTTGCTACTTTAGAGGAGTAGGAATTTGCATATTTTTTGCTTTGTTACACTCTCTCTCTTTGGAATATCCTAATTTCTTTGTGGCACTCCAAATTTAATTTGATTATTAAATTACTGTTAAAATATAGGCTCATTTACGCTAAAATTTGTTGGGCTTGTGGAGACCTGATTAATTAGGCCCGTTAGAAACCCTAATAACCCTAATCTATTTCTATAAATAGATAGCTTGTACTTGTAATCTATATACCACAAGAGAGAGAGTAATAAAATTCCTCCTAGTTGCAGTTGTGGACTAGGTCGTGAGACCGAACCACGTAAATTCTTGTGTGTCGTTTGTGTTCCGTTTTTCTCTATTTTCTCGCAGTTAATTTGTGTGTGTGTGTTTATTGTTGTTATTCCGTTGTCCCAACAAGTGGTATCAGAGCGAGGTTATACACACGAAAAAAAAAAAAAATTTTTTTTCGGAGAAAGAAAAAAAAAAGGGGCAGCAGATCTGCTACCGGAAGAAGAACAGTCGCCGTCGCTGCCGCCGTCGCGAGCAGCAGATCGAGCAGGAGATCGAGTCGCCGGAGAAAACTTTTTTTTTCACCGGCAGGTACTGTTTCGCCGGAAAATTTTTTTTCAGGCAGAAAAGTTTTTCAATTGGTCTCTTGTTGGTGGTGGTCCGAGTTAACTTTGTTGGTGCGTATTGGCTTTGTCAATTTTTCTTTTGAAATTATCAAGACCTGAGATCAGTTGTACCGGGTACCTCATCTAGTCGTTTGAGATGGCAGAAGATGGGAAATATCGAATTGAAAAGTTTGATGGTGCAGATTTCAGTTGGTGGAAAATGCAAATTGAGGATTTGCTGGTTCAGAAGGAGTTAGACATGGTATTGGGTGACAAGCCAGAAAAGATGTCTGATGCAGAGTGGGCAGGTTTGGATCGGAAAGCCATGGCGGTTATCCGACTCTCGTTGACCAAGAATGTTGCGTTTAACATTCTGAAGGAGAAGACAGCGAAAGGTGTCATGGAAGCGCTGTCTAACATGTACGAGAAGCCATCTGCAGCAAACAAGGTCTTTCTGATTAGAGAATTGGTGAACACAAAAATGAAGGAAGGCAGTTTAGTTACCGAGCACATAAATACAATGAATTCAATCTTAGCCAGACTTACGTCAGTGGGCATTAAGTTCGATGATGAAGTTCAAGCCTTACTACTGCTATCGTCATTACCTGACAGTTGGTCCGGAACGGTTACAGCAGTTACCAGTTCAGCGGGACCCGATGGATTCATTTTTGAGAAGATTCGTGATCTCATTCTAGGCGAGGATGTCAGAAGAAGGAGTTCTGGGGAATCATCGAGTGAATTGCTAAATGTCAGTAGAGGAAGGAGAAATAGCAGAGGTAGTGGGAGCAGGAACAGAAGAAGGAGTCAGTCGAAGACTCAGGATCGCTCAGATGTAACGTGTTGGACGTGCAAGGAGGTGGGGCATTTCAGGAATCAATGCCCGAATAATAAACAAGTTAATATTGCAGGAGACTATGCTCATAATGATCTCTTGATATGTAGCGTGGAGAGTAGTGTGGATTCCTGGGTCATGGATTCTGGTGCTTCATTTCATGCTACCCACAGCAGTGAAGCATTGCAGAATCTGAAAGAAGGGGATTTTGGAAAGGTAAGACTAGCAAACAATAAAGTTCTTGATGTAACGGGCATGGGTGACATGATTCTGAAAACTTCAGTCGGTTCGTGGACTTTAAAGGATGTCCGAGTGATTCCAAGCTTGAAGAAACGGTTGATTTCTGTTGGGCAGTTGGATGATGAGGGACACGATGTTAAGTTCGGAAACGGGCAGTGGAAGGTGATGAAGGGGAACTTGGTCATAGCTCGAGGAAAGAAACGGAGTTCGCTGTATATGGTCTATTTACCATCTGAGGGAGTGACTGTCCCAGATCAGAAGAGAAACAAAATCTGGTTCACAGAGTCTCGTGGGCATAAGAAGGTTCGTTTTGCAGGAGATAAACCCAGAGCCACAGGTCAGATTCAGGTTGAACGTGCTTGGAAAGGTTCAGGTAAACCAGTCAGGGGTTCTCGTGGCAGTGGGAGCATCGGCAGTCAGCCAGTTAAAACTTCAGCCAGAGTTACCAGACAGTGGGTTAAGAGAACCAGTGTTCCAGCTGTCAAAGCCTCTCCGGATGATTACCTGCTAACTATGGAGAGTGTTGTTTGTTCTCAGAGTATCCCAGGATTCGGCAGTTCGTGCAAGTGGGAGTCGGTAGGGACAGAGGACGAGTCAGGGGCAGTTTTAGCCGTGACTGATGTTGGAGCTTGGGGAAGCTTCAACGGGACTTCAGGTTAACTGATGAAAAGGCCGCTGCAACCAGGAAGATGAGGAGGAGATTACTAGACGTACAAGTGCTCACAGTGGATGGCAGTTGAAGATTATCATGCCTCCAAGTGGGAGATTGTTGGGCTTGTGGAGGCCTGATTAATTAGGCCCGTTAGAAACCCTAATAACCCTAATCTATTTCTATAAATAGATAGCTTGTACTTGTAATCTATATACCACAAGAGAGAGAGTAATAAAATTCCTCCTAGTTGCAGTTGTGGACTAGGTCGTGAGATCGAACCACGTAAATTCTTGTGTGTCGTTTGTGTTCCGTTTTTCTCTATTTTCTCGCAGTTAATTTGTGTGTGTGTGTTTATTGTTGTTATTCCGTTGTCCCAACAAAATTCGTCAAATTTCAATATGACACTCGACTTAGACAAATGATTGAACAGCCCATGCCGTATCTGAAATTTTTTTATTTTCACTGTTTTAATTTATGTGATATTTATTAAATTTATTTATTTATATCTTTAAAAAAATTATGATTTTAAGTATGTTATAATTTTTGTATATCTATAATAATATCTCATTAAGAATAAAATAAAAAATTTAAAATAAAAATATATTGTTATTTGTTTTTGAATAAAGTAATAAGAAAATAATGCCGCATGAACCTGAAAGGAGGGAGTAAAATAAACGACTCTCTCATAGAAAATAACAAATTTTAAGAGTTCAAATAAGTGACTATTATATTGGCTGATTTTATAATTGTTTCAATACCTATAAGATTAGCTCACCGTTGTTCTTTAAAGACATTTTGAATGGAATGCATTGCTTTGAGTCGAGAGTTTATTAAAAATAATCTTTAACTTATTATTGCATAGAATGCATATTTACTAAACATAAATAAGGATACTCAGTATAAAAATATTTTGTATTTGTAGTTTTTATAAGGTAAAAGAAAAAAAGAAAAGTAATGAAAGACATTCATGCATTAGAGTGTCATTTTTCTTGTAATATTTTTTACTAGATCGATCAAAGTACAAAATAAATAAAATTCCAGCAACTAGCTTAATTAAGCTTCAAAATGTGACAAGACATAGAGCGCTAATTAAGCTTCACCTTGGCAAAAATATCTGCCAAGACTTTGTTGAAAAGAGCATTAATTCCAATAATTAGAAGAGGTAATTGAGATTTGCTTGGAAGGTGGTGGTGGAGATGAAAATGAGGGCCTTTTAATTATTTTTTTGTCACGAGTACTACTTGATAATGATGATTATCACTTTCTAAACCTTTTTCTAGCTTCACTTCTTTGTTGGAAACAAAGGAATAGTGTAATTGTCATGAGAATGATCGAATATTTTAGAAATCTGCATGTCTAGGTAGGAAATTGAGATATGAGAAAATTTTCTGTACATTTCTTTTAATGAATGAATACACTGTTTATATACAAAAGAAAAGAAAAGAATGGAATGTTCTATCTAACAAACTAGACAGTTGTACAATGTGCTACAGTGTGCTATTAGCTAATCATAGAATCACCGACCTATTCTGTTACAACCAAAAAAGAAAATAGAAAAATAGGAAAAATACACATATTTATCCATAATTGACTTTGTTGTTGGAAGACTTGGGTAAGAGGCCCATAATTGAAGAAGAGTTGGGCTTGTACTTCTCACTCTTTTGCTGAAGCCCAAAATCAAACATTGTAAATACTCAGCTGCCAGCACTCCTTCTGTTGATGTACACGAAGTTGTGATGTGTCTGCTACGTGGATTGCTTTCATCTTTCTCTATTCAAGATCATCACTATCAACACCCCCCCTCAAGTTGGAGGGATGAGATGAAACTGCCAACTTGCTAAGCTGTCGATGATGATGAATCCCAATGAGGGGTTTTGTAAAAATGTCGGCAATTTGTGAAATAGTGGGCACAAAATGAAGACTGATGAGATTGGCGAGGTACTGCTGTCGAACAAAATGACAATCAATCTCAACATGTTCTGTGCGTTCATGAAAAACAGGGTTCTTAGCAATGTGGATTGCAGCTTGGCTATCAGAATGGAGGTTAATTGGAAGAGAAGGGGAAACTGTGATGTCGGAAAGAAGGCGAATAAACCAGGTTAGCTCAGCAATGACTCTCTTCATGGAGCGATACTCTGCTTCGGCAGAGGAGAAGGAGATGACGGGTTGTCTTTTTGAATTTTCAGGAAACAGGCGAGCCACCAAGGCTAGTGTAGTAGCCACTCACGGAGAAATGAGAATCAGGATCCCCAATCAGAATCAAAAAAGGCCAAAATTTTGAAAGAAGGGTCAGGTTGGAACAATAAACCAAGACAATGGTCTATGGAGAAGATAACGAAGAGCAGCCTGATAATGGGGAATCTGTGGGGTTTGCATAAATTGGCTCAAATGTTAAACTGCAAAAGACAAGTCTGGTCTGGAATGAGTCATGAAATTCAACTTCCTAAGGAGTCGACGATAGATGGTAGGATCTGGGAGCAATTCACCAATATCGGAATTAAGTTTGGAAGAAGGTTCAAGAGAAGAAGTCACCGATGTTTTCTCCAAGCAATCAAATTCAGAGAGAAGATCCAAGGTAAATTTCCTTTGTGTGAAAATTAAGCCCGGTGGCTCTTGTAGTAGTTCCAAACCAAGAAAATAGTGTGCTAATCCTAAGTCCTTAATCGTGAATTCAGGGTCTAGAAATGATTTGAGAGCATTAAGTTCATGGAGATCATCTCCAGTAAGCAAAATATCATCAACATAACCTGCAAGAATGCAAATACCACCCCAATACGTTTGAAGAATAGGGAATAATCATTTAAAGAGTGAGAAAAACCCTTGAATTGAAGAGCAGCAGTCAATCTTGCATACCACTGTCTAGAAGCCTGTTTTAACCCATAGAGTGATCGTTTGAGCCTACAAACTAAGTTAGGTTGAGATGGCGAAATTCCCATAGGAAACTTCATGTAAACCTCTTCTTGTAAATCACCATGTAAAAAAGCGTCATTCACATCTAGCTAAAATAAGTTTCATCCCTTCTTGATAGCCATCGCCAAAAGGCACCTAACAATGGTCATTTTCACACTGAGAGAAAGTCTCAGTATAGTGCAAACCTTCTTGCTGAACATCACCTTGAACTCCAATCGTGCTTTGAACCGCTCTATAGAGTCATCTGCTTTGTACTTAATTTTATACATCCATTTACAAGGTAAAGCAACCTTCCCACTAGGAAGAGGAACCACATCCCATGTGTGATTGGACTCCAAAGCAGCAAATTCCTGAGCCATGGCCTCTTGCCAATAGGGGTGCAAGACTGCTTGAGAATAGGAAGTAGGTTCTGAAAAATTAGAGATGTTGGTAAGTAAAAACCAATTTGAATGAGAAAGGCCAGAAAAAGGGAGAACTGCAGGAGAAAGAGTAGAGGCAAAACAAGAGGGAGTGAGAGAGGTGAGGTAAATAGAATTACAAAAATAATCAGCAGGTAAGAAGGAGGGTGAAAGTCCCTGTGTGATCTTTTAGGAGGTGCCGGACAGGGGACAGAAGTTTTAGGGAGCGGAATAGGTGAAACAAGTGCAAGGGAAATGGGAGAATAAGGAGTGGAGGGATTAGGCTGAGGGAGTAAGGAAGTAGAGGCATCAGATAGAGTATCTGTGTAGGGAGAAGAACAGGAGGCAGAGATCTCTAAGGGGGAAGAAGGGGACAAAATATTTGAAGTAGGAATTGGCATGGGTGAACAAGGAAAACCAGTGAATGAGATATCATCTGGGGTATCAAAAGTAGTAGAATAAGGATAATAATTTTCAAAGAATTTGACATTTCTTGACACAAAGATTCTTTTAGAGGACAGATCCATAACCTTATACCCCTTTTGGTTTAAAGGATATCCTAAAAAAACACATTTAATGGCTCGGGGTTCTAACTTTTGTCTATTATGGGAAGGTGTATTGACATAACTTAGACATCCAAAACATTTGAGGAAGGAATAGTCTGGCTTCTTCCCAAAAAGCAGCTGATAGGGAGTGTTGACATGTAGGACTCTTGAGGGAAATCTATTAATGAGATATGTAGCACATAGTAGACATTCCCCCCAATAGGATGTTGGTAGGTTAGACTGAAAAAGTAATGCCCTGCAAATCTCCAAAAGATGTTTGTGTTTTCTCTCCACAATGTCATTTTGTTGTGGTGTAGCTGGACATGAAGTCTAGTGTATGATCCCTTGGGAAGAAAAAATTGTGAAATATCATGAGAAGACCCCAGTTCTTTGGCATTATATGTTCTTATCTTCTTGACTTTAGTATTGAACTATCTTTCCACAAGAGCAATAAAAGATTTTAACATAGGGAAAGCATTTGATTTTGTTTTAAGGAGAGATGTCTATCTCCTTCTACTAAAATCATCAACTATGGTCAAGAAATACCTAAAACCATAATGTGTGGCAGTTTGATATGGTCCCTAAGTATCCACATAAATCAATTCAAATATGCTTTTTGTGGAAATAATTCTTTTAGGAAAAGGAAGCTTAGTATGTCTTGCTTTAGAGCAAACATCACAAGGATCATGAACAGTAGGCAAAGAATAATGACTGAAAATGGAAATGTTCTTCATACTAGAGAAAGGCAAATGACCTAGCCTCTTATGCCAAAGGCTTACATTAGCAACAGGAGTAGAATTCAAAGAAACATCAACACTAGTTGTATTACATATGGAATCAGAAACTAAAACAGACTTTGAGTTAGATGAAACTGCACCAGGCTTGAGTTGGGACAAACTTGAGCATATAGAACCCTTTTCTAACTTCACCAAGGAGTATTGGCCTCCTTATTGAAGGGGCCTGAAATATAGCACCAAGAGAATGAAAGATTAAAAAACAATCCAACTATTGTGTGAATATGTGAATTGATAAGAGATTAAATCTGAAATCGGGCACATAAAGAACATTGTGTAAACTGAGATCAGGTAAAACAATAACACTCCCTTTATGAGTTACTTTTAGCTTATGTGAATTAGGAAGTTTTACATACAATGCTGCAGCTAAAGGTGTGATATTGACTAAGAGAGATAGATCATATGTCATATGTTTAGAGGTCCCGAAGTCTAATATCCAAGAAAAAGAATCAGTGTGTGAAAGAAGTAAAAAAGAACAAGGATCAAGATGTGGAGTGATTATTCCAACACAATTGGCTGAGACAATGGCATCAGAAACTTGACTATTTTGTTGTTGTCCAGCCCTCATTTCCTGGAGGAGAATTATAGATTTGTGAATATTGATGTTGTAAATATTCATATCCAGCATGTGGCATCACTAGATCCTTCCCTTTCTGAACATTAGTGTATTCTGATATGATAGTTGATGCATTGTTGTGAGCTAAATCTGATTCCTGATATCTCTTATTTTTTGTAAATTTGAAGTCTGGTGGAAAACCTATGAGTTTGTAACATCTCTCAATAGAGTGATTAGTCATCTTACAATGTGTGCAAAACTTTCCTTCTTTTGGTTTCTTAAAATTCTGTCTGAAATTTGTAGAATTATTGTTACTATATTTATGTGGTAGGTTATTCTTTTGAAAACCTTTAAACCTCTGATTTGAAGCAAAGAATGCATGCTCAGTGGGGTTGTGCAGTAGTATGTACCTCATTCTGTTTTCATCTTGCACCAAGAGAGAGTAGGCATGACCTATTGAGGGAAGAGGGTCCATCATCAGAATGCTGCTTTTAATTCCTGAATAAGCCTCATTGAGACCCATCAAGAACTGGATCAACCTGCTATCTTGATGAGACTTAATGGTTTTCACTTTTCCACCATAAGAGCACCTGCAGTTACAATGATCAAATGTATTTATAGCATCTAGTTTATCCCATAACTTCATTACCTTAGTGAAATAACTAGCAAAATCATTTTCTCCTTGAGTTGCATCACTGAGTTCCTTTTGAAGTTGATAGAGTTGAGCTCCATTACACTGTCCAAATCTTGCCTCTAACTCTTTCCAGATTTCTCTTGCAGTTGTGGAATAGAGCACAGATTTAGCATTCTCTCTTGAAATGGAATTGAGCAACTAGGATATGACCATGTCATTGCACCTGTCCAGTTTTTGTATGAAGGTGAGTTAGATTCTGGTTCAACTGAAGTCCCATCAATGAAGGCTAATTTAATTTTTGCGGAAAGGGAAATAACAACTGCTTTCGACCATCCTGCATATCCTTTTCCATTGAATTGAGAGTTCACCAACATCATTCCAAGTGAGTCAGATGGGTGTAGGTAATGAGGATATGCTGCATCATTGTTAAAAGAAGCAGATTATTGATTGGTTTGACTGCTTTCAGAGAGGTTGGCCATTGATCAACTGGTAAAATGAGCAGAGAAAAAAAAATGTGAAGAGCACCTAGGGCTCTGATACCATGTAGAAAATTGAGATATGAGGAAATTTTCTGTATATTTCTTTCAATGAATGAATACACTATTTATATACAAAAGAAAAGAAACGAATGGAATGTTCTATTCTAACAAACAAGACAGCTGTACAGTGTGCTATTGGCTAATCAAAGAATCACCCACCTATTCTGTTACAACCAAAAAAGAAAATAAAAAAAATAAAAAACATACACACATTTATCCATAATTGATTTTGTTGTTGGAAGACTTGAGTAAGAGGCCCATAATTGAAGAAGAGTTGGGCTTGTGCTTCTCACTCTTTTGCTGAAGCCCAAAATCAAAACATTGCAAACACTCAACTGCCAGCACTCCTTCTGTCGATGTATACGAAGTTGTGATGTGTCTGCTACGTGGATTGCTTTCATCTTTTCTCTGTTCAAGATCATTACTATCAACAGTCTCTCAATCTTATTTATTAGTAACACACTAATTTCATTGAGTTTGTTATGAGTCAAGTAGCTAGAGCAGTACAAGGGGTATTTATAGATATTGTTTTGAAGGAAAGAGCAAGTGTAGGTATCACCTAAAAGAGTGACGAAGAGTTCGAAAAATTATGAGGTCTCAGATTTAAATTTCAATCGAGGCAACAATATTAAATAATTACTTTGATTTCATTTATTCGTATCTTGATGGACAGAATTACTCGATATTTATACTAGTAAAAAATAACAAATATCTAATAGAATTAATCAAGATATACACAACCCCAAGCATTATGATTATAATAAAAAC
The DNA here is from genome assembly GCA_035772735.1 of Datura wrightii. Taxonomy (NCBI): domain Eukaryota; kingdom Viridiplantae; phylum Streptophyta; class Magnoliopsida; order Solanales; family Solanaceae; genus Datura; species Datura wrightii. The sequence goes on along the minus strand of JASDFA010000010.1, from coordinate 157,832,614 downwards.
TACTCATTTGAAATAATCACCAACAGTAAAATCCAATACAACTTAGATTTAGTTGACATGCCTGTAATAATAAAGTAATTAAGTATATGAACACACAGGAAATTTCGTGAAAAACCTCCTTGCTCAAGGGAGTAGAAAAACACGATCTATCCAATAGGTTTTATTGATTTTCAGATATTAGATTACAACTCTATAATCAAGAGATTAACTTTAGTACCTCAACTTCACTAATTAACTCTAACTAGTGACAGTTTTCTAACTCAACACCTTGAGTCAGAAACAAGAAAGACTCTCTCAACAAATTCTCTAACTCACAAAGCTAACACTCTCCTAACTTTCTCTTGAGAATTGCTTTAAGAACTTTCAATGTATTTCTCTCTGGCAATTATCATATTTTCTTTTTCTCAATCGTGGATTGTATATAGGTTGTCAGGCTCCTTGTGTAATCCTTGTCCAACTCTGATTCAACTTGTTGCTTCGCATGTTCCTTTTAGGTTTTAGTATCCTAGAAGAAAAGCAATTTTTTTCCTTTTTTGATGAATTCACGCATTACGATTGGAGTCCAAGTACGCGTACTCTTCCTCTTGCCTTATCTGAATCACGTTCATGTACTCTTCCCTAGTCAAAGTCTCCAAGTACCTGAAAAACATTCAGTTGCGTTGTGCAATGAGCCTGGTTTACTTTTGTCAGTCATCAAAATCTTCACAGTATAACATCATTCCTAGAATATAAGATATATGTTTACTAACTTACACTTAACAAATACCTTTAAAAAGATGCAATTCTTTAATAGTTTTTTGGTTATGTAAAACTTCATTTTACTAGTTGGGTAAAATTGAAAAAACATCATTAATATCTTCTTCATTACGTGAAACACCACTTATTTTGAAACAAACTGAAAAGCTAAAAGAATCATTTATTTTAAAATGGAGGGAGTATTATAAAGCAAATACTCCTTTCATTCTATTTTAGGTGTCGTGCTTATTAAAAATAATTGGTCCAAAATATGCCCTCCATTATAATTATATTTTCATTTTCACTTGTCGCTTTTATCATATCAAGAGAAAAACATATATTTTTTTTTCATGTTTTTCCCTTAATATTAATAACTTCTTTTCAGATCATCTTTCAAGACCTAAGATTACATATTAATTAATATGAAACTATGGTAAAATACTCATGTCAATCATTACTCCCCCTGTTTCAAAATAAGTGGTGCTTTTAGCTTAAACACACTCCTTAAGAAAATTACTCATTTCTAGAAAATAAAATGTATTTTTACTCACCTACCCCAAATAAATATCTTGAAAAAGATATACTGACTATTTCATATTTTCTTGATTATGTAAAACTCTCTCCATTTCAGTAAGGGTAAAATTGAAATAAAATCATTAATGTCTTCTTGATTATGTAAAACACCACTTATTTTGAAACAAAATCAAAAGGCTAAAACACCAGTTATTTTGAAACGGAGGGATAATTTCTTAAGGGAAATGCAAAATCTAAATTGAACAAGCAAAAGTAAAAAAGAAAAAGTAGTTGTCATTTTAGAAAATTAAGATATAATTAATCAATTGATTTCACTCTTACTTTTATTGAGCAAATGAAAAGAGAGATTAATATGGTGAAAAAGAGATTAGTATCAAATTGTAATCTAAGACTAAATAAAAATAATTTAATTTTCTTTAAAAATGCGTGAAAAAAAACATATTAAAGCGGGGACTAGGTGTGGTGTGATACAAATGATGGAGCTCGATCGTTACGACTAATTAATGTGAGTGAGGCCTACTATAAATTAGGAGAGGTGATCGATTTTATACACTACTCTCTAATGAAAGTTATTAAAGTGTTTAAAGATAAAATTATTCCTATATCTTGAATTATATTTGAAGCTTCAAAACGTAATAAAAGCATGACCAAATCTATTCTATACTGTAATATGGAGTGAACTATTTTTTTTAAAAGCTACAAGTAATTATTTATCATGAAGTGTCACTTTTTCCAAGGGTGCCCATATGTTTTTTCTTTGCCAGACCAAGTGAGGGGCAAATGTCCTGTCTTTTAAATTTTGTTTTTCACTTTGTTACACTATTCATATCTAATTATTTACTTCAATTACACTATACATATCCAATTATTTACTTCAATAATTGTACGGGAAAAAAGTTAAAGCTAGCATTACCCATAATTTGACAGCTTAAATATGTTTATGTACCAACTTTGAATTGAGATGGTGACACCAACATATACCTTCATGTTTATTTTTAACTTGTCCTCTCCATTAGGAACTTTAATTTATTTCGTATTTAATTTTTTTTTTTTAAAAAAAGTAGAATACTGTTCCTTTTGTTTCATTTTATGTGATATAGGTACTATTTAGAGAGTTAAAGGAATTTTTTTTATATGTTTTAAAAATATTTTATATTATTATGATTTATAGTATCTTTTATATAATTTTTAATTATATAAATTTTTATTTTATAAAATTTAAAAAATTTTATATTTGAATTTACTCTGAAAATTAGATAGTTTAATCTTAATATTTCTAATCGTCTAACATAAAATGGGAGGAAAAGAATATCATTTTCTTGAGATGAAATAAAAAAGAGAAAGCATATACATAAAATGACACATATAAGAGTACATGAAATTTAATAGGCTATAGCTAGGGGTGTTCATGGTTCGGTTTGGATTGATTTTTGATCAAAATTAAAATCAAATCAATTTAGTCGATTTTTAAATTTCTAAAATCAAATTAAACCAAATAAAATAAATAACCATCAGTTTGGTTATTGTCTGTTTGATTCGGTTTGGTTCGATTTTTCGATTTATAACTAGTTGATGATAAATTAATAAGTAAAACAACAGAGACATGAGATAATTATTTTAAGTGAACATTAGTAATCAACGAATTTCTCTCTACTATCACGAGATGAATGTATTTGAATCCTCTATTATTTTTCAACACTATTCAAAGTTTTAGCATGTTTAAGATGCATAAGTGTAGAGGTTCTTCAACTTCACATGTCTAATATTCACACAGAAATAACATACAACTTTAAATACAATATTGGTCAGCCCTTCAAAAATCAAAGGGGCAAATGATTGAAGAGTAGATGGATGTCTTCGAAAAGAAAATTAAAAATTTGGTAATATCTCACACCACATATAAACAATTAGAATTAGAGTGTTGGGTTTGGACATATATTTTAAGTAATAGAATTAAAAAGTGTTGTAATACATGTGAAATAAAGTATACTAAAATCAAATTAATGATTAAAAGGTATAAAATATTTATAATTATTTATGAAAGATTAATATCATATATTCAAATAGTTATAAAATTTATTTGTTCGATTTGATTATTTCTTTAATTTTTTTAGTAGAACCAAAATCAAATCAAATTAAATATCAATTTTATTAATTAATTTAATTCAATTTATAATTTAATTTAATTTTTCATCAAACCGTGAACACCACTAGCTTCAGCGGCATCCCGTCTCCATGTATTACTCTTTTGAATTTTTATTATATATACAAGGGAGGAGTCAATATTACGGCCATATTATTCTTATGATGGAGAATTATTATTGTTGTATGGTATTTTGAAATTCGTTGAAAGTTCAATAAGTAGTACTCTCTAGCACTGTTCTTTTTTATATTATAAGATAAAATTTATATATTTTTTAAAGAAAAAATTAAAAGAGGTTATAATTTAATTAATATAATTTTATTAATTGATAGATAGTTTTTAAAAATATATAATAATTAATTTTTTCATATTTTAGAGTAATGACTTAAATACTAAGAGTAGAGTTGAAAAAAAAAAGCCAATTACTTCTTGAATTTTTAAATTGATAACTATTTGAGAACAAATATTTTTAATAAAAGGGAACGGAGGAAGTATACTCCGTTAAAGAAATTAATCTGGACCACTAATTTGGTATGGATGTGTAATAATTTTAAGGGAAAATTACATAGTTATTTCATCAGAGGAGCAAACTATTTACAACTCACTATCTCTTTATTTTCATACTCCCTAATTAATTACAGAAAATACTCCATCTTCGCAATCCTTCATGACACCATCATAGTATATCTATATACTGTCATGACGTCACTGAGAATGATGAGCAGTCATTCAGGAATACACCATACTTGTTCAATATATCTCTTTCAACTTGGATCTCATGAGGTAGACCTTGAAAAGTTTTAATATAAGTAGGAAGGATTCACCGATTCTTCCGACGTAGAGTATGCAGCGCGCCTTAATTCTTCACGATATCATCAAAGTATATCCATATACTAGCATGGTATTATGAAGGACTGCTTAGGTCATTCAATGATACACTCCTCAATCCTTCATGATACCATCATAGTATATTCATATACTATCATGGTATCACTGAGAAATAAGTTGTCATTCAGGGATACACTTCTTAATCATGCATATACTATCATAGTATATCCATATAGTGGTATGGTATAATTCATGGTACCATAACAGTATATTTATATACATATTATCATGTCTTAGGCGCGAAAGACTATCAAACTCATTTACAATTACTTTGGGCCAATTGAACATTTAGTACGGAAAGATTGATTTTGATGTAATTAGTTTAATTTCATGATCTATTTTAAGGTACTTTTTCCTAATTTTAAAATCTAACCGGAGTAAATGGTGGGAATACTTACCGGAGCAGAGCCGGATCGATCTGAACTTGTTGTTAGTATATGCTTGCTTATATATAAATTCCTTAATTTGTCAATATCTGACTTTGAATTCATTCATTTATGATTGATAATAATTAATGGATGAAAAACAAATTAATCAAACCATCACGCCTGAAATTCCTTAACTAGCTAGACAGGTACTATATTACAAGAGACATGCAGCATATGATAAACACTAAGTTACAACTTAATTATAACAAGCCACCCCTCTCCCCCCTCTCCCTATTAGTATTATATGGTGAGCCAACATATGCTTAACTCACGTTATTAGTTCATCATCATAATTCACCAAATACTACTACTAATGCTATAGTACGTATATATATAACATTGATGTTTCAATATATATATATAGCTAGAGAAGCTTGGTGAATTAGTAGTAGGAGTAATTAATAGGAAGCCTGAAGAGCATGGGTACTTTTGAGTTGACCGATGGGTGTATCATGATGGGGGGAGGGAGGTGCTGGTGTGTGACGCTCCATTCCATTGTTACTATGAGTAGTACTTGAGTCGGAGCCGGTGATAATCGTCTGACGCTGCCCATCATCCGGCTTGGGTGGTGGTGGGGGTAGATGAGGCTTCCCTACTTTCTCTGATGATGATGAACAAGTAGTAGTAGTAGTAATCGGTGTTATATCATCCCAGCTTCCACTTTCTGCCTTCAACTTATTCAGCCCATGATGATTTCCTGCACCACCAAAACATATTGTTACTAATTAAATAAGGGATCAATTATAACGTAGTAATTGATTAATTAGTAGAGCGTCAAAAGAAATAATAGTACGTACCTAGCAAACTTCTTGCTTCAGCTCCTATGAAAAAGATAAGAAAGAAAGCTCTGAAGAAGAGAGTCATTATTGTAATTTTATACTTGTTTAATTCTTCTTTAAGACAGACCTCTTTCTAAAGTCTCTATTTATAGACAAAAAAAAACGGAGAGAGGCTCAAGCGCGCAAGTGCATTAGCACCAAACTGATAGATCATGTCATAGTACTGTTAAGTATATATATATAATATAATAATCTATGAGAGGATCTAATGATCTGCAAAAAAACACATTTTTAATTACACCTATTGCGTTCATATAATAATGACATATATTGCTCATTAAATACGTTATCGCACCAATAAACTATTAAAGAATTATTATATTTTTTAAAGATATTTATTAAGGGTAAGTTAGTAAAATTATATTCCCTTTTAAAATAAGTGGTGTTTTGGCCTTTTGATTTTGTTTCAAAATAAGTGGTGTTTTACATAATCAAGAAGACATTAATGATGTTCTTTTAATTTTGCCTTTATTTAAGTGAAGATAGTTTTACATAATCAAGAAAATATTAAAGAGTTACATCTTTTTCAAGATATTTATTAGGGATAAGTGGGTAAAATTATATTTTTCTATCTAGAAATGAGGAATTTTCTTAAGGGGTGTGCTCAAACTGAAAACACCACTTATTTTAAAATGAAGAAAGTATTTTACTTTTTAGGAATAAATAATTTTCCTAAAGAATATGCCCAAATTAAAAATATTATTTATTTTAAAATAAAGAGAATATTAACTTTTATATATTAGTAATGCGAAGAACTTCCACACCTCACTATTAGATTTATAGCAAGTTATTTACTGTACTTTAGGATAACTATATGCAGATACCGTTGTTGTTATAGGCTATTTTAACTTGCTGATGGATAAAGGGACTCTCTCCCTCTCGAATTATCTGTCGCATTTTAAAAGTTTAAGATAAAATTATAATTTTTTTGTTAAATTTTAATTTTAGTGCAGTTTTTATTAAAGATTATAAAGTCTTTAATCATCCGGTTTAATTAGAACTTAAGGTTGTTAACTTAGTTTATTTCCAGGTGTCTAATTAGATGTTCTACTTATTTTTGTCACTGCTAAAAAATCACTATTTTCTCTTTGAAATTTCTCATTGAAAAATACTAAGTGGCTATTCCCACGGATATTTTAATTGACTCAATGGAAAAAAAATAATAGTGTCTTCACATAGAAAAATCATGAAACTTCCGACTATTTCAGTAAAAGTCTATTTCCCGTCATGCATTTTTCCAGTGAACTGGTTCCGTGAGAAGTGAGTGAAAAAAATCATATTTTTTATAACATAAATTTTTTTATTTATTTATGGTGAGAAAAATCTCCATTTCTAATAGTGTGTTAATATTCGTAAGGTGACTTTAACAATTACATGAAAATGAAATATAAATTGAATAAGCATTTAATAAAGAGAAATTACAATTCAAATATATAAATAAAGTTACAATATTCAAAAATATCTTATAATTAATATTTATTAAGGAACTTATAAAATAAAATAATACATGTAGTTAGTGCAAAGTTGTAAGTACTCCTTTTACTCGTTTTTGAGTCAATTACCACGTGAAAGTTACTTGATTATTTACTATGTGATTCAATAATTAATCTCCACCACTTTATTAAGTGAATTAGATACAACATCCGTACAATGTTCTCTCCATTTTTCACCCATTACGCCTATGTTAGGTCTAATTCAAATTTCAATAGGCCTAGCAATAAGAAAATCTCACAGATAAACTAAATAAAACTAACGGAAAGTAAAAATCCACCATAGCAAAAATAAGTTGCAACTGATCTGAAAAAAAGCGGAATAAGCAAGAAAGGGGAAGCAAGCAAGAAGGAGAACTGGGCAAAGGAAACGACAACGGAGGGTTTTCTATCTATGTGGAAAGCTCACCACGTGTACAAAGAGGCACATGTGTTCCAATAAGTTAATGACAACAGAATAGGTATAGTATTCCAGAAATACCCTTCGTAGTACACTGAAACTTCACTTATTTATAAGTTAAATAATATCATGAATTTATATACGAGGCCTCAATGAAGCAACTTTTAAACATTTCAAAAAGAAAAAAAAAATCATAAGTTCCAACAAATTAAATTTTCCTTTTTGTCAGTACAGTTCTCTTGCTCAACCACACTAAAGTTTTCTTTTCTTATTGCCAAAGTATATATATATATATATATATAGCTCATGAGTTTGATTAGTTAAACATTAATTGTTCATTTTCTTTTATGAAAGATTATATGTGGATTATAATTAATGGAGATTAGATCGATGTCCCATGCTCCACACACACATATATATACATAGGATCTTAAAGTAGTAAAGCAAAAGTAGTAGTAGCACTAAAGTTCAAAAAGAGATGGACCAACCGAACATCATATTAAATGACATGCAAACATTAAGAATAGGCTATATGTATATTATTAGTTTATGTCACAGATATAGTACCATGTTTAAAAATTAAATTCTAAGATACTTTGCATTAGATATGGAGTAATAATTATTTTTCCTGGTCATTCGTGGGCAAATGAAATGCTACCACAACCTTTAACAGGGAAATAAATAATTACTAGCATATTCTAATAAATTCAGAAGTGATACTACTATACTAAGATACCAACATCCACTTAGCAACATGAAAAGGCAGCTCACTGAGTATATAATATATATATGGCTGTGGCTTTCTCCTTCCCCACCAGTCCATTTGCTAAAGCATGTAGCACTTTGAAAGAATTCCAAATATGGAAGAAAATACTATACTAAAAACTTAATTCCCTTTTGCCTCTGTGGTCCTTCCACACTATACTTTGAAGAGGAAACTATTATGGCATTGTTCGGTCAAAAATAGAACCACCTAGCTTTCGTGGGACGCGTTGGGGATTCATTTCAATTTTTTTTATCAAAAAATTATACAATATAGATGTTAAATTCTCTTATATTATAAGTTTTTTTTGTGAAAATCTTAGCTTTGTCATCACCTAGCTAGTGATCAATAACAAGTATCTTGGTCAAAGATTTAGGAGTAACTATTAAGGATGTGTTTGGCATAAAGGAAAAATATTTCATACTCACACTAGGACAATCATTTTCTTCTTTTTATGGGCCATAAGTTTATATTTTCGTCTTATAATATTCTTTCAAGTTATGCCGTAAAAGGCATAACAAGTTATGTCTCTGACAGTGAAAATACCAAATAACTTTTTCGCGACATAAGTTTACTTATATGTTCATATCATAATATCCACGTGTTATGTTGTATACTGGGAGGACATAATGTATTTTAAAAAAAAACACAATACACAGACCCACACATATACTCTATCATCCCACATTAGCTATCAGTATTTTTTTCTCTAAAAAAAAGGATAAAGAGCATATGTCCCGAAAAACATAATAACAGTTTCTGAATACTACAACAAATTCTAAAAGATACTATGTAACTTGATTTCTACAGAACTTTTGTCGAGCAAGGCAAAAATTCAGTTTTAAAAGATAAAAACACTCTAATTATGCCGAGCAAATTAGGTCGGAACAGATGAGAATAATTTGGTCCAGAGATTTTCATCAAATGAGCAATATTAATAAAAACTAAACACTTGAGATACGTGGGGCAGAAATTAAACACTAGTCCATCTGGGGGGAATCCGTGCAAAAACTTGAAGAAGAACCAAGTTTGGGCTCATATTGGACTATATTTTCAGTCTTGATTTTAATGGGTTTACATTACTCTTTGGGCTAAAAATAAATAAAAGCCCAACCACACCGTTAATGGTTCGTCTTTTTTGGTCGGTGATCGGATCTCACATGCGTTGGATTTGCCCTCTTCGGACAGCTATATTGCGTTGTTCTATGAATATTTTCTGTAAACAAATTGATAACAATTGTAATTGTGGTTTCCTAACTATATCTACTACAAAACAAGGCATAAATTAATGAAATTAAAGTATTACCATTATAGTATAGTATTATTATTTAAAAGAAAAATCAACGTCGTGATGATTTGTAGAAGGGTAAAAGATTTAGAATTGTATCTTTAACTTTACTTGTTTATCAAAATTATATATAAGTACATTAAGTTTTTTAGATATTCATGTTGGAGGTGTGTGAATAAAATTCCATATTGATAATTGAAAATAAAAATAACCTACTTATAAAGTGTTCGACATTTATAATAATTAAGATATGAGGTCTTTTTAGGAAAAATCATGCAATTTTGATCCAAAACACAAATTATATCAAATAATGTTAGAATGTTTATAAAAAAATTTATGCCAACAATTCACATGAAATAAAAAATGTTAGTGAAGAAAATGACGGTGAGGTGAATACAATAAATATAATGCATCGTCATAAACATTTTTTAAGTTTTTGCTCCTCATTAAAGTTTAATTGAATATATGAGTAATTTTTTTATGATCAAAAAATCCATCTGACTCAACTCTTAAGTCAAAACTTGGGATCATGGATCCATCCCTCTATTTCCTCTATCCCTAATTTTCTCTCCATTTAATACTTGCATGCAATGAGGCTCAAATATTTGACCAAAGTCCCTCAAACTTTGCAAGTTCATTCTTGTAATTTTTCAACAAAAAAGTTCCAAAGCTTCATCTTAAATCTCAATTTATTTTCCCAAATCATTGTCGTGTATAGCAACATTGTTCATATTGTATTCATCTGACATGCATTATTTTACACTAGTATATAAGTGCAACAAATTTGTTCATATTTTAATATTTACGTCAAATTAATAAATACATAACATATTTCTTCGGAGCATTACCACTAATTAATATGTATTTGCCCATCTCAATTTATCTTTAACTATAATAAATAAATGTAAATTGATATGAACATGATAGATGAAAAAAACAATTTCCTATTTGGACCCTTCCTCGCTCACAAAATGCATTTGATTAATTAAAGAGAAAGTACTTGTAAGTTGTAACATTCCTAGCATTTGATAAAATATCTTATTACATAGTATGGTAGAATTTTCCTACCATAAATGTCAAATGGATCATTCCATTCGACCGTGAGTTCAATCAGAAAATGAAATCTCTTAGCCTTTTATAATTTAAATAGAAAAAAATAATTTTTTTTAAATGATATCTTATATATAAAAATGACAAAAAACTATAAAATTATTTTTCCGAATTAAACAGTAGTTGAAGGGAGTATAGTTTCGTGCCCAAATTTGATAACGTGACTTTTCTGACCAAACTGATCATCATACGTTAAAAAGGGACACATGACCGTTATTCCAGTTAGCAACAATTTTTTCGTCTCTCTCTTCATAGAAAACAAACGCGAGGCTTTCATATATAAATTAACCTAAAAAAGAAAAAGAAAAAGAAAAAAGAACTCATCCCTAACCTAACTTCTTTCTTTGCCCATTTCGTTGTGTAATGCCATTTTTCTTTATGTTGGTTCGACATTATACTAAGTAAGCCCTAATCTAATCTCTACCTGAGGATATTCAATATCTTTGTTTTGTTCCCTTCATATTTTCTTGTTTGTTTTGGTTGCAAAGCAAATAAAACTCAAGATTCTGAGGCAATTCAAGTTTCATTAATATGGTGGAAGAAGGAAAGTTGATGCAGCAAGGAAAGGGAAGTAAGAAAAAGACTGAAGTTCAAGCGAAGATGGAGCTAATTAAGAGAGTAAACGAATTTGGAGATGGGGCTTCATGGTACAGAGGAGCAATGCTGGGGAAAGGAAGTTTTGGATGTGTTTATCTTGCTAATTTGAAGAACCCCAAGTCGAAAAATCGCTACTTGCCATCAGTTATGGCAGTGAAATCCGCTGAGGTTTCTGTTTCAGGTTCAATTCAGAAGGAAAGGGAGGTTCTCAACAACATCAAGGGCTGCCCTTACATAATTCGATGCTTCGGGGATGAAACTACAACTGGTGAGAATGGTGTGATGACCTATAACTTGTTGCTTGAGTATGGTTCTGGTGGAACCCTAGCTGAGAGGATCAAGAAATTAGGGAACAGAGGGTTGCCTGAATTTGAGGTAAGGTCTTATACTAGGTCTATGCTTACAGGGTTGAATCATATTCACGCGATTGGTTATGTTCATTGCGATATGAAACCTGATAATATCCTGCTCGTGCCTAATTCTAGCAAGGGAAGTAATGAATTTAGGGCCAAAATTGGTGATTTGGGATTGGCGAAGAGAGAAAATCAGAGCAAGAAGAGGAGATTGGAGCCTTATTGGAGGGGTACTCCGATGTACTTGTCACCTGAAGCTGTAACTGATAATGTACAAGAATCTCCCGCTGATATATGGGCTCTTGGGTGTATTGTGCTTGAGTTGTTAACGGGAAAACCTCCGTGGAACCGGACGGAAGATATGGATGCTGAGGATGTACTCAGAAAGATTGGGGAAGGGCATGAATTGCCTAAAATTCCAGGCGACTTGTCTAAGGAAGCAAAAGATTTCCTAAAGGGTTGTTTCGTGAGAAAGCCTACTTATAGATGGACCGCTGAAATGCTGTTAATTCAACCATTTGTAGAGGGTTTAAGGGATGATGATGGAGTGGACGAACCAGAGGACGCTGAAGATATAAATGAGGTTGATTCTATGCAATTGGTTACTGAGACTGACAATGAATTTTCCTATTCCGAAGAAGATTGGAGCTGCATATCTGAAGAGGAATCCCTTGGTTACTGGTCGGAAGATGATACAGAGATTATGGAGGATGAAATGGCCTCTTGTTTTGCTGAAGAAGTGATATTAAAAGTAGAAGAAAGGATGAGCATTAGAAGCTCTAGCATTGATAGTGGTTTTAATAGTATGATTGATACATCTATGCAAGTACCTTCCCGGAGTCCATCAAATAATTCGCCGAAATGTCCATTAAAATTTACAATTCCTGCAGGTGTATAGCAATAGGTGGTAGGACGGAGATATGATTCATTTATTCCTTATTGTCTACACTCTCTGTAGATTCTATGCAACTCATACTGTCTGAAATTTAATGATAAGTTTTTAATTCTTTTATCCTTATGGCCTCCATTTGCTCAACCTTTTAATTTTTCTGTTTCCAAGTCCTAAACACACTGAAACTTTGTTTTTCCCTTCGTGTTGCATTTCAAATGTACCCTTTCATTTGTGGATTTCATATGCATAATGAATGTGTATATCAGACAATTGTTGTTCAGCAAACTAAGCTCTTTATGTTGTCTGGAATATGCACTTGGATCTAAACATGTATTACTAGCTGGAAGCAGTTGCTTCTCTTTGTTATTGGAACTGTTTCGTTAACCACTTATTGTCACGGTTATTGTATGAAGCTTGCCAGAGGTAATCAGAATTTTGATCACCATTGTCTCAAGGCACTGTGTTTCTAGTATTTCATCACTGTCTGCTTATCTTGAAATTCATGAACTGCCTAATAAGTTTTCGAAGATTTCCATAACCAGCTTTTGACAACATTTTAATTTCTGATTGGAAGCCAAGTTCTCACTGCAGTGTGCTTATCTGAAATTTCATGATAATTATCCCATATTGTGTGCACCGTGAAGGTTCTTTTACTAGCCCGGCTGAGGACACTTATCCCTTCACTCCTTTATCACACTTGCCTATCTATTTGAGGTCAGTAATAAAATTCTTTGATTCTTTAGATTCACTTTTAGGTAAGGAAGAAAGGATAGCTACAAAGAAGTAGGAAACTTTAGGAGTCATCTATGTTGCTATGATTAAGCAGCATATACAGTGAAGGAGAAGAAGTCATTTTAGTTTAATTTAGTGACTGAGATAGTATGATAAACTGTCAAGTTTTTTCCATTTGTATCATGTCATCTTTGAACATGTTGAAATAACAGTTCTTTTTCATCTTTCATAACTTTGTTACCAATAATGTTATGTATAGCAGAAGTATACTGTTCTCTGGATGACACTCACATTCAAGCTCTTTCTTTTTTCACATGTCAAGCTCGTGATCTAATCATATTAGTTTTATCTTGTTGAAAGTGCAGAAGAAATCTGTAAGTTATCCCTGAAAATTTCTACTAGAATCAGAGAAATTCGAATGAAGTGAGTGAGCAGGAAAACTATTTAAACCTTGCGGTCCTTTACATTGTGAAGAATTAAAGGATCTTCCCAAGACCCCTTATATTTTCTGTTATTTCAAGTTCTGTTGAACTCACTTATCCTCGTTTGCCTCTAAATTAGCATTTCAGTTAGTTTTCTGGTGTTGTAAGACAAAATTACTTGTGCAACAACTAATGGAGTACGTATCTTTAAATTGTAATTCGTAGTTTCTTACTTGGATAGTGCTCGTTTGGTTGTTGAACAGCAAGAGGAATCCTTGTCGGTCCTGTTCTGCTTTAGGAAGGGGTGATAAATGATCATACTCTTCTTACTATATGCTTTATAACCCATTTCACAGAAACTTAAATGATATAAAGATGAAGGATAATGGAGAAAAAACAACTGAATCAAAACTGCTGCTGAGCCAGAAGTGAATTGCAAGCCTGATGAATGGCAGCTTCTGAATCCAATGCTAAAGGTGCTGATGATGATGATGAGGCTTCACGTAACCAGAGGGTATTATATATTCACACTGAGAAGAAACTGCAGGTATTGCATGGATCTACTTCCTATTCCGGAATATAGCTACTCCCATGCATTTCCCTTTCTTCCTTGTATGCTTTTTATACAGGCTAGGACTTTCCAAGTCCAACAAAGTACTTACCATCTAGTTTGGACTTCCCAAGTCCCACAAAGTACTTACCATCTGTAATTTTTTACTCTTAAATACTTCATCCCATTTTGTATTCTTGTCATTTTATATGCTTGGCTTGGTTCAAGAGAGATTATTCATGTGGAAGTTTTACCCTCATAATGCATGCACTAGCAAGATTGTATTTTCTGGTTTTTCAGGTGAAACAGGGTTGGCATGATCATTCTTCATTTCTTAGCATTCATTGACCAATATCTACCAGTGAGTGAATATGTGTCTCGAATTCGCCTAGGTAATAAAAGAATCTAAGTTATAAGTCATGAACATTACCACTAATTTCAATTTCTTTTAGCAGAAACATATATACCCAAAACTGAACCAGAAGATTCATTATGACAAAAAGTCTGAAAAAAGAATTTTTGTCTTCATTGTTGAACTCATTTGTTTACAGTTTCTGTAACATGAAAGGCATTTTTCATATTTGTTGTTTTTGTTTTTTCGAATCATATTTGTTATATTGACACAACTTTTTTTCTAGTTCTTAATTTACTCATTTCCAGGTCTCCTAAGTGTGTCCAAATTTATACACCTTAAAAGGAGAGGATAGATATGTTGAAGGCAATCCCATTTTCTTTAGCAGTCCACTTTAAGTGAAGCTTACAAACATGAGCCTAGATCAGAACAAGTCCTCCTCTTTTTCAGTATTACAAAGGAGAAACTGTAACTCCAATTCATTATAGATGCATAACATAATTGCTAAATGGAATTAGGTTATATGGATTTAGAACTCTGCTAATGCCCATTTAAAGGATTAATTGCATGGATGGTATCATTTGATTTTCACTTTATATTCTATCAAGGTTACTGAACTATTTTTATAATGAAAAGATAACTCGACATTACTTAAGTATTGAGATAAAAATAATAAACTTGTTTATTGTAACAAAATAAAAATAAAAAAATCACTCCAACTTTAATTTAAGCATCACATAAAGTTAATAGGAGAAACAAAAGAGACATGATGATAGTTGACATAATATCATACAAGAAAATTGCGCGCATCTATCAGAAATTTGGGTAAAAAGTAATAAAAGGAAGGCATCATATTCGCCTGAATTTTGTTCATATCACAATTAAAGAATTGGGTTCCAAATAAAATATATGGAATTCAGCATTTTTAAGTCTCAGCCAAAGGCCAAAGTATCTGTTTGTGAAGCAGCAATCGTAGAAAATATTCTTTTCATTATCCCCAGAAACAAGTCAAATTAAGCACCGACAGGACCTTATCTTATATATATGTGTTTATTCCTTATCATGTGAGTAAAAAAAAAACGAATCAAAATGTTTATACTTCCAAGTTATAACAGGCTGTAATTAATACTCTCTCCCGTTTATATCTTTTAAAAAATTATTTATTCCTAAAAAGTAATAAGTATTTTCACTATATTATCCCCCATTAAACACATTTATAAATTAGTAATTCTCATAAATTAAAATGGGAAATTAAAATTTTATTTTATGCAATGGTAAAGAAATTGAGTTTAATTTACAAGTTATTATTTTAGATTAAAAAGAAATAATTACAAATAATTATCTAGGAAATGTAGTAAATAACATATTGTATTATATTAATAAGTTATATTATATTTATAGTGCAAAAGAAAAAGATTTAACTGTTTTCATTTTATTTTATGTGTCATAACTTGGTTGAGTATAAATTTTTTAAAAATAATTTTATTTTATTTCAATTTTTTGAAATTTAAGCTTTCGAGACCAGTATATATTTTGGGTCCAACTCTGGGGTTGGGCATATATGTCCTAATAAAAATGTTAATGGAGAGTAAGAAGGAAGGAAATAAAATATGCAAATAATTAACGTGTATAGTACCACCTCCGAAAAGATCTACCACACAGTTAATAGTCAAAAATACATCTGATTTAAAATTATTTGAATTTCATATTTGAACTATCAGATATTCATTTTTTTATCTAGATTATCATCAACTATTTATCAAAACATATAAGTTGTTCCCTTTTTCTACTTGAAATATTACCATCGTTCAAATAGAAAAAAAAAATAACTGATAATTAAGGTGTGTATTTCGATAAATATTTAGTGATAAATCAAATAAAAAATTCAAAAAACATAAATATTTTAAATATGTTTTTCCACCCTTCACTGGTATATCTATATATAACACTCTCTCGTAGTCATTTTCCAATAAAATTATTTAGCTCCAAGTAAGAAAAATATAATGAAAAAGCTTGGGTTTGGTCCTCTTTTCGCTATCATTTTGTTATGTGCGATAGCATTAACAAGTGCAGCTGCTTCTGATGCAGCATCAAACAAAATTAGTGCACAAGAAAGAAGAAACATGAAGTTTGAGGCTTCAGAAAACAATCATAATTATTTGAATGCAAGGGAAGGATTAGTAGTTCATCGTCGAGCTCGTCCTAATCAAAGTTCACACCAACCCCTCAAGAAACACCCCTTCTTCATCTTTGGATTCATGTCTCTTATAATCCTCATTCAATATTAATTAATCCACTTTCTATATACATCTTTTATCTTTTAATCGTACTATACATACCTACGATTAAAGAGATTCAGAATTCATAAATTAAAAATTCCGACTCTGATAGCAGCTTGTTTTATGTAAGCTTCTATATATATGTGTGTGTACTGTGAGTGAAATGAATGTGTCTTTAATTATGTAACATGTTTTCTATGATTTCATGACTTATTAGTTGTTTTCATCCTATTTTCTAAATTTCTTTTGTTTACTTCATCTGTGGTTTGTATATTTTATGTCTTTGCTTGAACAATGTGCTCGTACGAAAAGTAGTGTGCTGTATGTTTTGATTAGTCCTAAATATAGGGAAGAAGAAACAACATTTAAGAGAATATCTTCGAGGGGAAATACATAGAAACACGTAACAACAAGGTAAGGTTTGAGCAAAAACATCGGTCACATAGTAAAAATAGATATTCATTTTTATTTGATCAATTTAAATAATTAAGAGTTAATTTTTCACTTAGTTCCTAATGTATTGTTATTATTTACTATAGTTATTTTTCTATGCATTTTTCAAAACTTCTTTCTTCTTAGCTTATGAGATACATTAAAAAAAAAAAAAAAGAAGAAGAAGCAGCTCTTTCTCATATTTTATATGATGCTGAGTTTTTTTTTTCTTATTTGATTTTTATTAGTTTTTGTAATTATAATTTTATATTAGAAGAGTTTGTTAAATCATGAGCGATATATCTAGCTTGGTGAAATATCCTTAAAGATTGTATCTTTTGACACACCTCAAGTATTAAAAATTCTCAGCAAATTTCCTAATCAAGTAATTTTTGTAACATTTACAGCACCTTTTAATTGTTTGCGATCAATTAGCTAGAGTTATTTTCTTGGAGTATTTTGTATGAGATTTTGAGAGAGAAACATGTATGAATGAAGATATAGATAATCAGAATCAGATAACTTTAGCGATAATAATAACATCAATTTGAAAATACTATTGGGTCCAAGGCTATGTATCGGTTCAGTTTGATTTGGTTCTGAAAGTTAGCGATTCTACTTATTGATTATCAGTTTATAAATATATTAAATCGTTAAAATATCAATTATTCGATTGTGAATTATTATTACTTAGAGTTAGCCGTACATAAATAATTAACTTACATCTTCTAGATGATATGTTGAGAATTGACCAAAACCTAAAACTCTTTATTTGAGATATTATTTCATTAAGGAAAGACTCAGATCAACTTGGCAACTAGTAGTCGAAATCGATCTCTGTTTAAATACAACCATTATGTATGAATGTAATATTTTCCTAACATTTTTTGTGAGATATTTTGGCATAAATATCTATGACTAGTCTAGAGAAAAGTAGAAGCAATTTTGTTTCTTTAATATAAGTAAAAGCAATTTCTTTTTATAAGTAGAAGCAAATTAAATCTTCGGAATCCAGTAAATGAGAACTTTTAAAAAGAAAATTACTCCGTCTATTTAAATTTATTAAAAATCTTACGAGAAATATTTGATCATAAAATTTATAAAGAATTTTTATATCTTGAGGCGTGTCAATAACATTATTTTTAAAAATATTTTACTTAACATAAATATATGTATAGAATTCAACAAATTCTTCTAATATATAATTAAAAGCATAAAAACTTACAAAATTTTTTTTTTTAAATCCAACATAAGGAAAAAAAATAAAAAATTTATCTCCATTATCTACACTAACAAAGAAAAGTTGAAGAATAATATATTATATATAAGCAATAAAATGGGTAGAGGGTTATCATCTGAGAACGTCTAAAAAATGAACTTATAATTAAAAAAATTCAAAAATGTTTTTGGGTCGAGTTTTAGGATAGGCCATACTAAGAATATTTAGGAGCACAAATGAAAGGTGAAGATTCACAGGACATACGTCTTAAAATTTGAGGGATAAGTTTTGGGCTCAGAGGCATAAGCCTCGAGAATAAAACCTTTCGCTTCGAGAGTTGAACTGATTTTTGTTGTGAATTTTTATTATTGGTATAATGATATTTATACTTTATGTTAACATATTTTCATGTTGTAGTAATTTTTTCGAAAATATATAAATAAATAATGCAACTCTAACACCCATAAGTAGTATATTAGATGGTTATGTATGAAATTGATAGGATAGAGATTTCTGGGATAACTTTATTCATTTGTTGTCATTGCTATTACAATTTTTATCCCTCTTGTTCTTTAAAATATATAAATAAAAATTAGTGCAAACATTAGCTAAGCGAGATGGAAAGGACTAGCAAATGTGGAGATGAATGATAAAGTCGATGATGATTTCATTTTAAAAATTATTGCGGTAATTATCATTTTTTTTTTGTTGTTATCAAACAGTAATGATAATAATTTTCTATATTATTAATGATTTATTTACAAAATTTTTAAACGAAAATTTTATTTTTATTTATTCATTTAGTAATAAAATTATAAAATTTTTAATAGAAATTATAAATTAAAAATATATAAAATTTACGTTCCATATATCCATATAACTTACGCCTTATTTTAAAATTTATGCATTATATCCAACTACGTAAAACGTCTTATTTCAATATTCCACCTTTTAAAACATTGAATAAAATTAATATGGCTATTCAAGTAGATTTAATTGTCATTCCAACTGACGATTACAGCAGAAGTTAGAAAAGGATAAGCTTGAAAGAAAATGCTAATCAAATTGAGCAAAACTATTTAAGGCTAAATTAAGGTTCAAATGGTTCTTTACAAATAGTCAATTCAAAATGGTATTAATACATATTAATTTAGTGCACGCGTCTTATATATGTGTCTCACGTTAATATATATATATATATATCAACAAATATAATTTAACTTTTATTATAGTTTGATACTGTAATTTATTTATTATCAATATAAAATTATAAATATATTAAAATCAATACATAACTCTTCTAATTTATTTAAGCTAAAGCAGTTTTCACTTTTATATATAATAATAATAATAATAATAATAATAATAATAATAATAATAATAATAATAATAATAATAATAATAATAATAATAAAAAGAAATTGAATTTTAGTCTCTCAATATTCTAAAATATATATTTTACATATAAAAATAAAATTAAATTACTTAACTTTTTCCATACAAGTATTACAAAAGAAGATCGGGGGGAATTAGAAACATGTAATTTCTTTTCCTTTGTTTTTTTTTTCTAGAGTTGATTTTAATATTTTTTTTATATTTATAGACCTGATTTCAATATGGTGGTAACAATTGTTTATTTATCTACATACGTAAAAGAATGGTTTGATCAAAATTTATCAAAATAATTGGTACGGTAAGTGGACATCTTCTTATGTAAATGTTTCGCCTAGATTCCTATTAATGGAAACCTAAAATCTCTTCTTGATCATGTTAACCTAAATACCAAAATAGGTTAAAATTACCCTAAATTTGTTCCGATCATGTATAAATTTTACTGATAAGAAAATCGATCAACATATCATCTTAGAGTTTAATACTTTTATAATAGTAGGATAAATAGATATATAGAGTTTCTAATTTAGAACAAAAAATAAAAATATACTAAATTAGAATTAGTCATAATAAAGAAAAAAAGTGATAGTGGAGCTTTCCTTTGTCTTCAAAATGTAAAAATAAAATATCTTGCAATAACTTCGATTTTATATCTATTTCAATTTATCTTATTCAAAGCATTATTACTCGATAATTTGCTATCTTAAAAGTCAAAAGCTCTAAGTTACTTTTTTTGGTTCAAGCATTATTCACTATTCTAAGATGAGATGAAATATTTTAAATTAAATATGTTCAATTTGGTGAAAGAAATTAACTTTTTGATATCTGTAGTTATATTTGAGACCTCACTAAAGTAAAATGAAATTGTTAATGTTAGGTTCCAAATTCAAACTAATAAAAATTATTCACAAAAGTTACTAAAACACTATTTCGCGATCAATAGAAATTTCATTATTTATATTGTCTTTAAATTAGTATTAAGGTATTTATATAAAATCGAATCACTTTTTTTTTTTTGGGACAAGAGTTATAATTAGTTTACACAGTTCAAATAAGAAAAGGTAACTAGCTAAAATTAGGATGACCTACCTAAATTAAATCTTTAAAAAATTATAATTATACTTTAGCCATTTTTAAAGTCCTAATTATTAAAAAAACAAATACTCAAGTCATAATTTTAGGAAATATAAAGTTTATTATTAAAATGATAAAAGAAAATCCATCAATACTAAGAAATAGAGCTTCATTTTAGAATATCAAGAATTCGTCTATAGCTCAAATAAAAAAATAGAATAAAAAAATTAAATTAACTTCACAATTCTATATTAAGAAAAATAACATGAAGATATTATAGTTATGATACAGAGTTCAAATATAAAATACTAATTAATTTTAAAATTTTAAATATAACTCCTAAGACTTCCTGCATAGTGTTTTAAATAAGAAAAAATTTAATTGATTTCAATGTTTAAAATATTAATAACTAATAAAAAATTATATAATACATATTTTTAGTGAATTTATTTAAATAAAATAAATATGAATATTAAAGCATTTAAAAGCACAATTTAGAGGTTTATGATAGTTGTATTTTTTTATTTGATTTATTTTAATGTATTATCTTATACTGGTGTCAAACGAATAAATATGAATTTGACTTAGAAATATGTTGTCTTTATAATTTTCCACAAGAATCTAGAAAGATTCTATACGATTTTTTCTCATATAATTTTGTTGAGAAAAGTAATATGGAATATTTATTATTATGTACATATAAGAAAAGAATTTATTACAGTAAAATTCTAATTGAATTTAAAGTTCTTAATATTAGAATTTCCTACACAATCCAAATAAGAAAAAATTTAACAGGCTAATTTTTAGTTGATTTCAATTATGAAATATTAAAAAAATATTAAATGACAATTATGTTATTGTATTAACTTAGGTAGAGACCGCGAGAACACAAGTCCCGCTTAGTGATATTATTGGATACATATATTTCTCTTTGATCTGGTTTTAGTCGTCCAACTTTTAATTATTTTTTTTTGCATTAACCGATGTGGGACATTTTAAATATCTAAAAAAATAGTTAAATGAAGATTTTGTCTAATATATAGTCTTTTAATTAAAAATTAAAAATTTAGTCAATATTTTAAAAGACTTTCATGTTTTTAATGTAACATAAATTAACAAAATGAATTTAAAGTATATTTCTTTTTGAGATATAGACATATTCTTCCAAAATAATTTATGGGTCTTAGTTTAATTCGTCAAAAAATTAATAATATGAAAGAGAATTTTATATTTTGTGTTTATAAATTAAAGATGCGTATAATATATTTTATTCATTTCAATTTGTTTGTCTTATTTTTATTTTTAGTGTATTTTAAAGATATATACCTTCTTCTTTTTTACAACTCTTTAGTTTTAACTTTCCACATGACATGTTTAAGATCTCAAGATTAAAGAGTATTTTGATATATTATACATACTCCCTCTGTTTACTTTTACTTGTTCCCTATATTACAAATAGACGTCCACTTTTACTTGTCCAATTTAGAAATAAAGAGATAATTTGCTCTTATTATTAACTATAGTCATCTTACAATGCATGCATTTTTCAAAGCATAATTAATATATTCAACTAGTGATATAGTAAAATTGTTATTCTATTTATTGTTTCTTAAGAGGTGTATTAATTGTTAAGTCAATAGTAGATAAATAAAGATGGACGGAGGAGCAACTTTAATTTAGGACCACAAAATTTAAAAGTCTTCCTTAATTTTTAAAAAATCCTATTCAAATCAAAACAAAATAAATAAATTAAAATAGAATAGAGTATAAAATAGGCTAAACACTTAATTGCCCTCCTAAATTTGACGTGTTTTCTTCAAATTCCCCTTAAGTTGTCAGCGGTTTTAGTGACCCTCCTAAACTTGGCTACTTAATAATTTTAAACCACCAAGTGTTGATGTGCCAAAGATAGTGATTACACTCTCTTTTAAGCATGTGAGAATTAGAAAAAAAATAAAAAAATCAGGTCTCAATTATTTACTTGAGTAGTGTGTTTTTAATTTTTAGGCCAATTTAAAAAAATTGACTCGAACTTTATGATTCTAAAAAAATAAAATTAATTTTTTAAAAAAAATAATAAAATCCAACTGTGTATGTTTATTATATAAAATACTATTTATTTCAATACTATTTATTATATAAAATACGATTTATATAAAATACTCTTTCAAGCCCAAATCAACTAAAAAGAAACCTCTAAGTCCCATTATTTTTATTCACATAAAAAAATAACTTAACCCCAATAATTGAGTTGCAATTGTATAATTTTTTATTTCTTATTAAGATGCAATAACTATTATTTTCTTTTAAGCCAAATTTAGAACAAGGAAAAAAAACTCGGTTAGAGCTACTTTATTTTTAGCGAAACAAAAATTTTTAGCAGAATAATAAAGTTTCACGTATGTAACTTTTATTATATTTTACTTAGATATAATGACCATCTGTTTCAACAATAATTTTTTTTAAAGAATAATCTGTAAATAAAATCTAATTATAATTTCATTATTTTTAACAAAACAATTTCTTTATTTTCTTAAAAGATAGAGTTCCAGAATAGTTTTTTTTCTAATTGAAAATTAAATATAAAAAGTTAATAAATTTTAAATTTTAAAAGTTAAAACAATATTCTTAAAAATGATACATCGATAAAAAAATCTAAATAACAGGAATGTATATTTTATTCTTTGAAAATGAGATGATGCAGAAAGGTTAAAAATTATTAAATATATTAATTTAGCGGGTAATTAAAACAATCAATAATTTAAAAAAATATATGTTAAATTTAGAATGGCCTTTAGATAATATATTACTACATTCCTGTTAGAGAATTTATTTATTAAGAATAACTGAAAATATTGACTTTAAGAACTTACTATTATATGTAAACTTTTTTTAATTCTTTTTAAAAATATAAGAAGTCAAAAAACGAAATAGTATAACAAAACAGAGGAGTCATTCCACATCAGCCCAAACGAATGGCCAAAGGTCGGATAAGATCGGGAAGAGCCGTTCTCAGTTTTCTCTGACCTACTTTTTAATCGGGTTACTTGTGATGAATAAGTTATTTTAAAATAATTAATTTAAAATTTAATTATTTTAAAATTATTATTTTATTTTTAATAAATAATAAATATGATTTTATTTTATATTGATTTAGATAAAATTTTAAAATTAGTTATATTAAAATTATAGTGTTATTTTTACTTTATATTTATAGTCTTTTAGCTTAAATTTTTCAAATCAACTTATTTTGAAAAATGTTTTTTCAAAAAAATATCTTTAGTGAGAAACTGTTTATATTTAGCCAATAAATTTAAAAAATACTTTTGAGCAACAATTAGTGTTTGGGCAGACTTTTAAAAAGTGCTTCTAAGGGTATTTTTCACAAAAGTGTTTTTTAAATAAGTGATTTTGGTGAAAAACTATTTTTTTTAGATTCTGAAAGATAACTTCTTCTACTTCTTAAAAGCACTTATTTTTCTCACAAACTTGGCCAAACACTTTATCTTTTCAAAATAAGTATTTTAGAAAAAATAAGCATTTTTTGGCCTCTCAAAAGCTTGACCAAACAAGCTATTAATATATGATAATTAATCTCATGATAAGTTATCGCAAAATTTTATCTCAACTAAACATGAGATAAAATCATATTTATTTCTTATGATGGAATTATAATTCCGGAATAACTAAAAACAAAATTGATCATCCCGGTATAACTTGTTTTTTAACCAAATGACCCCTTAATATATTCACGCATTTAATTTGTGGTAAATTTTATTTAAATATTTAAATTAATATTTATTTTAATTAAAGACTTAAACATGTGATTAAAAAATTAATTTAAATTTTAATAAAAACTTTTGCCTGTGCTTTTAAATAAATGTTACATAAATAAATTAATCATTTAAAATATAGCATCTTTTTTAAATTAAACGCATTAACTTTAATAAATTGTATAATTTTAGGTCCATTTTAATTGAGCTTAATTTATATAATTAAATAAAAAAGTATGTTTTATATAATTAATTTAATACCTAATAAATAATAAGAACATATATAATTATTTTAAAAAATTAAATAAAAATATGCTCAATTTATAATTTAGGTGTTTAAATGAAATTTATTCGGTTCCGAAAATTGCTGGACTAATATATTAGCCCTTTTTAATAACAAGGACTGACACGTCATCCTCTCACAACCACTACCATCATACCAGGTGCGCCCCCCCCCCAAAAATCCCTTTTTTCTTCTCTTTTACATTTATTATTTAAACAGGCTCCGGTTAACGCAAACATCTCCATATCCCCTTTGTCTTTCGATTCTCTTCTCCAGTTTTTTCCATCTTGTTGACCTTTATATGAACAATTACTTGGCTTAATAATATATTAGCAAAGCTGTCTCATTCACATTTAGTTTGCCGTATTTGATCCGGTCTTTCGTTGAATATTCAATTAATTCATAATCTATTTAAAGATCGTGGTGTGGGTTTCCTCAGGAATCACATTAAAATTCAATTGTTCTTCGAAATTACCTGCTAAGTTGAAAAAAGAAGAAAAAATTCAATGGCGACTGCTATGGGAATTCTGGGAAATGTGGGGGGTTGTGGGTCTGCCTCTGCTTCTTGGATTCGTTTGAGGAATTGCTCGAATAAGAAGAAGAAGGGTGAGAATATTAGATTTGGGGTTTCCTGTGTTTATTCGTCTTCTGTGAGTGATCCTTACAAGACCTTGAGGATTCAGCCTGATGCTTCTGAATCTGAAATCAGAAAGGCTTTTAGACAGCTTGCTCTTCAGGTATATATGTTTTATATTGAAATTTTAATTTTCGCTACTAGTAAAATTGGCTACTCGTTATTTGTGCTCGTGACTGTAATATCGAGATTTATATAAGTTGATTCGAGCAACTCTTCTGGCAGGAGATATAGTAAATTTAATTGATGTGTAAGTTGAATAAAAAGAAGAAGGTCCTTGCTTCTTTTAATAGAAAAAGGGTGCTTATGTTCAAATATGATTCCTCTAATTAGGTGTAGTTTAGTTAGCTTTCAGTGAAATTATTGCCTTTTGATCCTGCTATTTGTTTTTTTTTTTTTTTTTGCGTATTAGAAATGTTAATTGATGAAATTTTGTTTGATCGAATTTCCAGTATCACCCGGATGTGTGCAGAGGAAGTAATTGCGGCATCCAATTCCACCAAATCAATGACGCATACGATGTAAGTGTTTATTACTGAAAACAGAGAATAAAATGAACAAAATGAAAGAAGGCTGAGGAAGATAAAGCTTATATTCTTGATAATACTCTGATTTGTAATAATAAATTAAAAGTGGACTCCACTAGCAGAGGTAAAAGGATTACAAAACTTTATTGCGTAGACAAATACTACTTTTGTAGGTATCAAGGATTATTTAATCCTGAAGGGAACCTGTGAACATTTTTTAGGCAACACGTCCTTTTCACTTTTGTTTGAGAGGTGGACGTTACATTATCTAATAATATGTCACCATCCGATTTTCAATTATTACGTTCTAGAACTTGTTTGCGTAGGTCCCTTATGCTAACTCCTCAATTGTTCGGAGTCTCTTCATGCTACGTGGGGTTCTCACGTTTGGACAATTTAAATTGAATGAGCAGACTTTTGAGATTGAAACGTTCATTTTCTTATACTTTAATGTGGTATTTGATGCAGACTGTGATGAGTAACTTGAGAGGTGAAACAAAGAGGGCAGAAGTGGAAATTAACGAGGAATATGAGGATGATGAATCCATGAGAGGAGTGAATGATCCAGATTGGGATTTGTGGGAAGAATGGATGGGATGGGAAGGAGCTGGCATTCGGGACTACTCTTCTCACGTTAACCCTTACATTTAATCTTTAATCTGGATTATTAATTATAAAAAAGTTAAATGTTTCTGTACATACTGAAAGGAGGAGGGAATTGTTTATTTTGTACATAGAGGGAAGTCTCTCCTCCTAGTCTGTATTTATCAATTATAATGATGCAATGGTCATATATCAATGAGAAGCTATATTATACTGAAAAATATTCTATTCTTCTGATCCCTGAAATAACTATGAACATTACCGCTTCCATCGATAACTTTTAATTGCTCAACAGCTAAAATCTCAAAAGATTACTCAATTTTAATAATTTATATTATAAAGTTATTGAATTTTAATTTGCATCAATAAAATCACTCAATTAAATATATCATAAATTAAAGAAATTCTTATATGACAAAATAATTTAATTTTTAATGCCATGTAAATATTAACTCCATAAATAAATACATTTTTTGAAAAAAGTTATTTCTTATACCCAATCCATCCACCCACACATCAAAATGGATTTCATCTAAAAAAAATTCATGAGTATTGTATATGTTATTATTAAAACATAAGACGGTGTGATTTTTGATGAAATTGACTCGTAAAAACATCTAAAAGATAACAATAGTACTTACGACATAGAGAATTCTTATATGTAGGGATTGATTTAGAATGATCTTTTAATAAATATATACTTGTGTTGCTTTAGTCCTTTATATTTATTAAAAATGAGTATTGTATATGCTATTATTAAAATATAAGATGACACGATCTTTCATGGATCAATTAACTCGTAAAAAATATACGAGATATTTAAAGCCACCTCAACGAACTTTTGCGTATTCATTTCACCTAATTCGTACAAGAAATATCTGAATACTTCTTTCTACCTTTAACTATAGAAAATAGTAAATGAGTAAACGTTTACATTTCATTCGAACTTCTAGAAATAATTATTGTTATTAAATTCATATAGTTAATGATTTTTTCATATGGTATAATTTGGATAAAAATATAGAAGAAAAGTCTTATTTCAACTTATTTTTTCAATTTAAATAACATTGTATATTTTTCAAGATCTAATTAATTTCATTAAAGATATTTAACTACTATCTTGTCATAAATATACTGTAAATAAAAAATACCTAGTTAGAATATTTTTAGATGAAACTCATTTTGATGTGCCGGTGGGTGGATTGAGTATAAAAAATGAGATTTTTTTTAAAAAAATTAAATTTATGTGGGGTCCATATTTACATGGCATAAAAAATTAAATTATTCTGTCACGTAAGATTTTCTTTTATGATATATTTAGTTGAGTGGTTTATAAGAAAAAAACTATAAGTTGAGTGATTTTATTGCAAATCAAAGTTCAAAGACTTTACAATGTAAATTTCATAATTAAGTGATATTTTGATATATTAACTCCTCAGTGCATCTCCATCTGAATTGAATAATGAGTTGAAAATTGAAATCCAACAAGTTCAATTTGTAACCAAGTCAAAATTGACATTCCTTTTTAACAAAAGTCTATCGTGGTGGATTGAGGCTATTTAGGTATTAGATTCCACACTATATATTAAAGAAGAAGATAAATACACGAAGGAAAACATAAATCATAGCCTCCAGAATATAAATAAAAACACCATCTCTTTGATCAAATTTGACAAAAGAATCAGCTTAATCCTGGAATTAGGAACTCCTTATTGATTCAAAGTCAACAATGTTCTTATAGTAACAGGTAACAAAGTTGGAATTTTTCTATTGATGCCTGAAGCATCTTAATTGCCGTAGCCTAATCCAGTTTGTAAGACTGATAATGTATGAGGAATTCATTTACGATTATCTTCGGTCCATTTTAACATATATTTTTTCACGCTTCTTAAACTAACATCAACTTAGAAGTAATTTGGTTATGTTATTTTTATTTATTTTTCAATTTCAATTTAATGTCGTTTTTTTAACATTAATCTCTCTCCTTATTCAGTCAGTAATGATAAAGATAATAACTAGTAATTAATTATATTTTAACTTTTAAATGGAAAGGGGATAAAAATATCCTCCATTCACCTATTAGTTTAAAATTACCCTCAAACTATTTTTTTAGGCTCAAAAATACCATCAAATTAGCATCCTAAACTTGATGATTTTTTTCCAATTTAAAACAGTCACGTAGCTTATTACGATTGGTCACAAATATTATTTAATTTAAAAATTAAATCAACCCACTTTTAAATTGAAAAAAATTCATCAAGTTTAGGGTGTTAGTTTGAGGATATTCTTGAGTCAAAAAAATAATTTGAGGGTAATTTTAAACCAATAGGTGGATGGAGAGTATTTGTAAATCATTTCTCATACATTAAGAATATTTTTGATGCTTTTATAATTTTTAAATAACAATTATTTAAGATTAGTTATCTCGAATAAAACACTTTCCTTATATTCTGGCTCTATTTGTACCTCGTCCATGGCAAAAAATTTAGTACAACGTGCCGCTCTTTTAAAATACCCACTTTATATTTATTGAGTAAGCATAAAAATAAAAATTGAAAAAAATTAATCATATATTGATCTTTAAATAATAATTATATTTTTAATAAATATGATAATTAAAACTGATCAAGTAAGACTCTATCTAAAGTGTATTTAATCAAGACTTTATTGCAGATGATAAAAGACATTATAATTGTCACTTTCGAGCAAAAAAAAAAAAAAGTACACATTGCAATTAGGGGTGGGCAAAAAAATCGAAAATCGAAAAATCGAATCGAACCAAATTAATTCAGTTTTTCAGTTCGGTTTTAATTTTTTTTAAAAAATTTCGATTTTTCGGTTCGGTTTTCATATTTCGGTTTTTCGGTTTAACCGAAATTTTACATATTTTTTTTAAAAAAAATTATAACTTAATTTCAAAAAAATAAAAATACTGCACCCAACCCAAATCTCAAAGCACATTTACATTTAGAGAATTATTTATATAATTGATACAATTGCTTAAGTTTTTTTTACAAATAACAAGTTTTATAATAGCTTTAGCATGTTAAGAAAATTCTTACTATTATTAATATGCTTTGAAAGAAAAATGAAATATATAATATTTATTTAACAAGAAATTAGGGACCATAGATTATTAAAATCTTAAAAGGCCCTTAACTTTTTATTGGTTTTGTTATAAGGATATTAAGCATATGAGAAAATTTATTATCAAAAATTCAAATGTTATGTATGTACTACTAAATGTAAATCAATTGATCTCACTATTTTCTTTATTTAAAAAGTTAAAATTAAGCTTAAGTTGAATTAAACTTTAGAATTCAAACTTAAAATAATTTATTTTAAATTTAAAAAGATAAAACAACTCATTTTTAATTTAAAAAGTAGCTCATTTTGTAAGTTAAAAAAATAGCCCATTAATTAGGCCCATAAACGGAAAAAACGTATTAGAAAAACCGAAAAAATCGAACCGAATTTGAAAAAAATCGAACCGAACCGAATTAGTTTGGTTCGGTGTTCGGTACACTACATGAAAAATCGAAAACCGAAAAAATCAAACCAAAATTTAGAAAAACTGAACCGAAAAATCGAATGCCCACCACTAATTGCAACAAACAATTATTGATTCATTAGGTAACACACATTGACAACATCATTTTATGACTTTTGGGACTGGGATGCGTGAACCGTGTCGTTTTGGCTGGCTGCTTTATCAAGAGAGAGAAGGAAGAAAAAAGAATGTCCATGAAAGAAGCACCGTGGCAGCACAAACACAAACTCCATGTGATGAATAGCAAGGTTATATATGTTTTTTTAAAATTTTTTTTTTAATGAAAAATTCAAAAACACACTTAAATTATATTATTCTTGCGAATTTAATATTTGAACTATGTAAAGTTTGCGTTAGATACCTGAATTATCACTTTTAAGTTATAGAAATACACATGAGTGCTGACTGAACCAAAAGTGTGTGTTCAAATATTCCCGCACGCGTGAGTGATGTTTTAGACATTAAAAATCGCCTACATGGCATTATATCAGCTATAAATTACTGAGTAAGTATTTTTTCTTCTTTTTTTTTTTTGTATATTTATTACCCTTTAATTACTACTCCTATTCCTCTTCTTCATTTCTTCATCTTTTATGCAAAATTGCAGATTTCTTCGCTCTTCTTCTTCATCTTTATTCAGTTTATTCTTCATTTTGTAATAACTTATCCTTACATTTCTCAAAACTCCTCTTCTTTCTCCTTTCTCCCTTCTCTTCTCGGCTTCTCCGTCTCTCCTCTCTCAATTGTCATTAGATCTTCGAAACTCATTAAAGGGTTTGTTCTATATTTAATTTTTTGTTCAGCTTCTTTCGAATTTTTTAGCATTCTTTGCTCGATTTTATAATTTTTTGTGTAGTAGTGTAAAAAATATTGATGGATTCTTTCGAATTTTATTGCATTTTTTGCTCGATTTTATCGTTTTCTGTGTACTAGTATAAAAAATCTTGGTTAGTTCTTCAGATGAGTAAATTTGTAGTGGAGTTTCTGCACTATGTTTAGGTTCTTGAATTGGTAGAAAAGAGGATTTTTGCATTCTAGTAAAAAGAAAAGAGTAATTAGAAAACATTTTGTAAATTTATTTCTCAATTTATTTAAGCTTTGCCACGGTGGAAATAATTATACATGTGGAGTGCCACTTGGAATTTTTTAAAAAGTAAATTGGCAAGTGTATCACACGCAAGAAATATAAATGTTCAGGTGTGTTTCTATAAGTTTGGGATGATACTTCTGGTACCTAACGCAAACTTCGCATAGTTCAGGTACTAAACTCGCAAAAGGTATAGTTCAGGTGTATTTTTGGACCTTTGTATTTAGTATGATAAAAAATATTTCAAATAAAAATAAGTGAGTTTTTTTTTGTGTGTGTTCGATATTTAAATAAAAGTCATTATTCTAAAAATATTTAGATAAAATTTAAAGAGAAAATTTCAAAAATGACAACAATTTGAAAGAAAATAGATTTAAGTAGCAACATTTACTTACTTACATAAAATGACAATATTTAATGTGTCATGTGTTGTATTTATCATTGGTAAAACGTATCAAAATACAAATATAAAATCTGGTTAGGTGAGTGATTGTAGGAATTATGTTTCACATAAATAATCAGTTACCTTTTTTTACTCAACTGATAATTATTGCGTTCCTTAAATAAAAGGATTCTAATAACGGCTCGAATTCTTATTTACCATAACAACTTAAAACAAAAAACAGAAAAAAATTATGAAAATATTTTATTTCCTGTTACATAATGTTAAATCAGAATAAAGAAATAATAAATGAATAGTTTGTATCATAAAATACAGACAAAATACTTATACATGTATTTATATATATATGTATATATGTGTATATGTAAACTTCTAAAAAATTACATAAAGAATTATGTATTTGAATGTATCAAAAAGTACTAAAATGTATAAATAGTTTCCACTGATAAATACATAACTATTCAACAAAACACATATACAAGTACTAAAATAAATGTTGTCTACTGGTGGACACACAACAATTCAAACAAAAAACATATATTTGTATTTATATGTACCTGCATATGTAAAATTCTGAAAATAACATAAAGAATTATGTATTTGAATGAATCAAATACATATAATACATAAACATACACGAATATGATTTTCAAAATCAGAAAATAACTTACCCAAATTAACGAAATTTTCTAAAATCTATTTCAGATTACAAAATATCATAAATATTTGATTACAATGGAAACAATGATTTACATGGTTAAAGAAATTTATCTACAATATAAAAAATACATATTTTAAATTGAAAAATAAATGAAAATCATGAATGAAACTTACTTGTTTTGAATGAATTTTAGAGACAAAAAAGAGAGAATGACGAGAATCGTGGGTTTGATAGGAGGAGAAATCGGGTTGATGATGAAGAATGAGAGAGAGAGAAGATGGAAGGGGGTGGGGGGTGGGGGAGGTTGGACAGTTATTGGAGAATTTTTAGGCATTAAATATGGGCACAGTAAAAAAAAAATACAAAGAAAAAAAGGAAAAAATGACACATTAAATGATATAAAACCATAATATGTAATTTTTTAATTGTGGCTATTATATGTAAATAGTTTCATAATTGTGCTATGTTGTGTAATTTTTCCTAATTAATTTCTTAATTGGCCCATGAACAGACCCAACCTACTTCACTCAAGCTCCACAGATTAATTTGGACGGGCTAAAATCCTCATTCTTAAATGGGCTTCAAAAATCAAAGCACAAGCCTATCAAATTACGGGCTAGGTTGAGCCAGTCCACTAAGCCTAGCCCATATTGACGACTCTAAATGGAGATCTTAATAGCTCAATTGATCGGCTACCTGATCTTAATAGCTCAATTCGGGGAGGGGGTAAAAAATTATAGGCCCTCCGTCTCATTAGGTGACGCTTTAACTAAAAAGTTTATCTTACAATAATTATTACCTTAAAAATTTAAAATTAAAATTGATAATTATTAATAATTTAATAATTTATATTTTATAAATTTTTAATTAGCAGTAAAAAAATTAAAAGAATAATTAAATGGGACGTAAGGAAAGGAGTAATAACAGAAAAAAAAACTGATGAGGTTGTAAGGTATCTGAATTCGAACTTAGTGAATAAAAAATATTACGATTTTCTTTATTAACCCATATTTTGATGATAGATTTACTCCACACTTGTATTTGTACAAGTGATATACATAATAGAATGTTTAAAGTACATGTATAATCTAATAGAAGTAGCACCATTATCTTAATTTTTTTAATCATATTAGACAGGATGAACACTATAGTGGTTATTTTGTGGAAACAAAATGAAAAAGCAGCATGAATCCAGCCTAAATAAATAATAAATTAAAAATTTGTGACAGTTAGATGTAAAAGGAATATTCTTCAGCCACATATAATAGAGCAGAAATACATTTTTGTCTTTAGGAAAGATTTTAGATTTTCTGCAAATTACGTACATTACAATTACTGTACTCCCCCCTTAGGGCTGAGAAGAATTGCTGCTCTATACTATTAGCTTGGCTCAGGTGACTTGTACGTTTTTCTCGGTCGGCGATTTTTCCGGTGTCCCACGTGACGGCGGAGCTAAGGGGGAAGTACTAACCGGAACCCTAACGTATAGTAAAATCGGTCCGGAACTTGAACCCATTCATTTTAGGCCCTGATTTCAAATGAGGACCCGGTTAATTGGATGACCACCGCTCTCCGGATCTACAGGTGAAGGTTCCCTCCTATTTTCCTTTTCACCGACGATTTACAGTGGTGGATGCAATTTGTCAACTGGGTTATAATTGCTTAGTGTCTGCTCCCTAAACAAAGCTTCAATTCAATTGCTCAAGCTTCCTTTGTGATTTTTTCATGTTAGTTTCAATTAAAATGCTTTTCTGTGGAAAATACTTTCAGTTAGTCAAGCTTCCATTTTTATTCAAATGTTTTCTTTAGGAAATCATTTTATGGTGTTGGATTGGGTATTAAAGTAGCTGCCGGTAGTATTTGTACAGGTGTAGGACAGGTACAAGAATAATGTTTTGTTGATCACTCTCTGAGTTTTGATTAAAACAAGTAAGATCGAGTAAGAGTTGGACTTTGGTAGAGGAAAATGATACCTAGCGCTTAAGTGAAGAAGTCATTAGAGTACATTTTCCCAGGGGAGAAAATATGTTCCAGATTTCAAGGTAACCAAACATTCCTAGGGAACATTCTCCTTCATACCTCACACACACTTGATGTCATTCAACATATCTTTCATAGTATCCAAACAACCTATTTCACATACACTGATTTGAAATGCCCTTAACTCCAACAACTAATCTAGCCACTGGGTGTTGTGTTACAGAACTTGATGAGGTAATGTAATCATTGTCCATCTGCCAAGACTTTAACTTATCCAATACTTTCGGGAAGCTGCTGATGCTGAATGTAGACCAACTGTGTTTTTACATACTTTTGATGATGTGTATACAGTTAGTATTGAGGTCTAGTAGGCAACTTCAGCCATTGAAGCTTCACGTAAGTTGTAGCTGGCATAATGGACCAACTTATCTAAATTCATACATGGGCCAACAAACCCGATTAAACTTAATGACAGAGTCAATAGAAAATCATGGCTGGGCATGGCGGTTTCTTTCACAGTTACTGGATTGGTTTTTCCAATTTTTTCTTCTTGAAGCTCATTAACTTCTTCATTTGTTCCAGCACCTAAAAGTCTTCCTTGATGGCTGAAATCAAAGAACGCCTACTTCCATCGAAACCTGCATCAGCAGCAAATCTTAGAGAAGTATCTTATAGGCCCCCTACCTCTGGGCGTCAACCTTTTCAAGGTATAGATGTCTTGGGCCTTAAGAAACGAGGTCAAGGACTTCGATCATGGATTCGGGTTGATACATCTGGCAATTCCCAGGTCATTGAGGTCGACAAGTTCACTATGATGCGTCGTTGCGACCTTCCAGCTCGTGATCTACGTCTATTAGATCCGTTGTTTGTTTACCCATCAACAATCCTTGGCAGGGAGAAGGCAATTGTTGTAAATCTTGAGCAGATTCGATGTATCATTACAGCTGATGAAGTTCTCCTATTAAATTCTCTTGACAGCTATGTCCTGCAGTATGTAGTGGAGCTGCAGCGGCGGTTACAAGCTGCAGGAGCAGGTGAGGTTTGGCAGGCCGAAGGTGAGTTGAGCAGAAGAAGAGGAAGCAGGAATATGGAGAATATGTTTGGTAATCCATCGCCGGATTATTTGCCCTTTGAATTCCGAGCTCTTGAAGTTGCACTGGAGGCAGCTTGTACTTTTCTTGATTCTCAGGTATATAACAGAAAACACCATCTTGGGGACTTCTTTTTCATCTACATAGAGTATGAGTATACAAGTTTTGCAATAAAAATCTAATAAGAACTTATGTCTGAGTAGCCTCAAGTTACATTTCACCTGTTGATATAAATATTCCTTAATGCAGTACTGTGCAAAGACAAAGTGCACCAACAACATTAGTTGCTTTGGAGGGGAAAATTATAAAGATGGTTCTTCCAATTTTCCACGGAAATAGCTTGAGTTTCTTTTTGTTGTTTATAACCGAGAAATCATGGAGGGCCAGTGGTGGCTTATGGTTTGAAACTTGATGGATAATAGGGCTGCTTCTCTACCCTTCTCCACTTAAATATCAGGATTTTCCTGCAGCAGGACTCGAACCCATGACGTGCACCTAGCTCACAAATCACAAGCTGCACTCTTCCCACTAGACCAAAGCCGGGGGGGGGGGGGGGGGGGGGGGCTCACGAAGATAACTGAGTTACTGCTCTGCATAATTAATACCCATATCCTTGCCCTTTCACACATATTATCTCTAGCTGATTCAACGCTTAAATATCATTTTAAATGTTGGAAGTGACATGACCCAATTTGACGGCTTGTGCGGGCACCTACTCGATTCTAGTCCCTTTCCATTCAACTCAATTTCATAAGAAAACATCACGTATATAAAATTATCAACTTCCAGTACACATCATATTTACAAATAAAACTCTACAATCTTATTTAAAATACTAATGACATTAATGAGTGATGTATTATTACCTAATTTAATTATTACCTGTTGATATTGATTGTGCATTATGTTACGTGAACTAACCTTAGTCGGCTGAGGATGCCTATTATTAACCCGGCTCAGACCTTTTTATTACAGAAAAACAAAATAAAATCCCTCATATAAAAATTTTTAATTCTTACGCTCGGGATGCCAAGATTTTATAACGATCGGGCGGGTCGTTACAGGAAGTATCTGACAGGCTTCATATCTGAACTTAGGTTATAAAAGGGTTGCAGAGTGGTTACACTGCTCAATTTCATTTTGTTCTATTCAAAATAATTGATATTTCAGTTTAAGCGTGTGTGCTCTGATGTTTGATACTCTTGGGGAAATGGAGATGATGGTAAGTAGATATAGACAGAGCACTCAGCTCAATCAAAAACCCTCTCCCTTTTTATCATAAGTAGAAGAAATTTCATTATACTGGGATGTTGTTAAAGAGCATAATGATTAACTAGTCAACAGGAGGAGGTCATAAAACAAAACTAGTTAATAGGACAAAGCTCTGGAGGTTGGATAGCTAATTGAAGTTGGGAATCAATATTTTCACTTTGGTCTTGTCTGAATTTGTATAAAAATATGTGACAAAATCTAGTAACCACATCACAGGTACTTGTATGAGCATTCGAGCATCATTTTTAGATTTGCGGAAGAGCTTCAGTTTAAAAGTTGATAAATATTTTGCAGTTGTTACATCTTATTTTGTTTTGATGTGTTTTCATTATGATTGTCTTAGTTTTGCTTTTTTATTTTAGTTAATATTTTATTGTAGTTTGTTTTAGTTGCTCATTTTAGACTGACGAAAATCAGTGGTGGTGAAATAAAATTGGCAGTAGAAGCCGAGAGGTAATTTGGTGAATTAACAAGTGTGAAAAGATAGTTGGGGGTCTTGAAGTTTGCGTTGTTGAATATGGCCCACTTTTCGTTGTTTCATGTAGGATAGCAGCATGGGATATTAACATTCCTTCCTGAGAGTCCAAAATTGTGTCGGTCATAAACAAGGATGGGAGGAGTAATTTGGTAAAAGGTATATTGAATGGACTGCCATTGCTGACAAGCTGTTGACTCAATTATGTAGAACATTTTCAGAATACTATCCTTGTAGGAAAGAACCATCATAAACTTTTGTCTTTCTTGATTTTGCACTCGTGGAGAAGATGGTTCCATTTCATGTCTATTGATGTTGG
This sequence comes from Datura wrightii, assembly GCA_035772735.1. Taxonomy (NCBI): domain Eukaryota; kingdom Viridiplantae; phylum Streptophyta; class Magnoliopsida; order Solanales; family Solanaceae; genus Datura; species Datura wrightii. The sequence goes on along the minus strand of JASDFA010000010.1, from coordinate 157,795,044 downwards.
TGTTATGATCTCTCTTTGCTACACTGTTTATCTCGATCTGCAACTTGTGTTAGTTATATGTAGAATTGTTTTGTGGTTTGAGTTTTTCCAATATTTTCCCTGGATTATCAAGTGGTATGGTAATTTCGGGAAGCCATTTATTTAATGGAATTTAGCAGAAATGCTCGCAGTGAAAAATGATCCAAAACAGTGTCAGTCCAAAAAAGGGCAGTGAGATACTCTCGATTATGGTTCATTGATCTCTTTGGTCATATTTGTATGCCTGGGAGGAGCTTCTCTGTCGTACTACACCGACAACCTACATATCCTGACACGATAAAGAGAATTTTTGTTGGTTGACCTTAACCTTGAAAACTGTCATGATTATCCATGTGATGACATGCATGATGCAAGGATCCTTATTTGACAAAGCAAACTTCTAGATAGCCCTTAGCTTGAACTGGTATCGATGGCCAAAAAAACACTATTTGACACTTAAGGTTCCGAGAGTAAATAGCAACAAATTTTGTGGATTTCATAGTTTGCACATGTAAATCTTGCAACAAAGAGTTTGGGGTGAGCTTGGTCTTAGCTTGAAGAGAGAGAAAAAGCTTACCAGCAAAAATGGAACTAGCACTGACTGGGACGAATTTCTCAGTTTCTTATATACTCTCAACAAAATGCAAATTCCATATTGCAAGAATGCTGGTACCAAGTTGAGCACCAATAGAACCACTGAAATGACCAACTGTGAACTAAGTTTGTTGTTACAAATATATATGGGCATGACCTAGAACAAGTTAAATAAACAATTGTAATAATTATTCTACAGCAGGATACTCACAAGGTAGACAAATTTTCTGGGTAGTTCTGTATTATATGGTTAGCATCGACCCAAGTATTTTAATTTTGTTTTCTTTCCAAATGATCAGGCAGCAGAACTAGAGATTGAAGCATACCCATTGTTGGATGAACTTACATCTAAAATTAGTACCTTGAATCTGGAACGAGTTCGTAGATTGAAAAGCAGGCTTGTTGCTTTGACTCGTAGAGTTCAGAAGGTATCCTATTTATTGTTTTTTTGGAATTTCCAAGCACAAGTTAATGATTATATGATCTCAATTTCTCACTATCTATTATATAGGTTAGAGATGAGATAGAGCAGCTTATGGATGATGATGGGGACATGGCTGAGATGTATCTCACTGAGAAGAAAAGGCGGATGGAATTGTCTTGCTATGGAGATCAATCTTTGCTTGGCTACAGGTCAACAGATGGTGCGTTGTCTTTGTCTGCTCCAGTTTCCCCTGTTTCTTCGCCTCCTGAGAGCAGGAGGCTTGAAAAAAGCTTGAGCATAGCAAGAAGCAGGCATGAAAGCATGAGAAGTTCGGAAAGTGGTGCTGAAACTCAGAGTATAGAAGAGCTGGAGATGCTCTTGGAGGCTTACTTTGTTGTCATTGACAGCACTCTCAACAAGTTGACATCGGTATCTTCTACAGTCTCGTTGTTCATCCTTTCATCTTCTATTCCTTTTCTTAGTCAAGCTTTCTTTTTTCTGATACAGTTGAAGGAGTATATTGATGATACAGAAGATTTCATTAACATTCAGCTGGTATGCATTATATATTCAAGTTGGTTTCAAATGGACTTTACTTTGCATTAAACTCATTGACTTGTTAAAACATGGAACATGGAAGTTGCATTTCACTATAATTTGATTGATTTGTTTCAAACGTATCCTGGACAATTCTTGTTTTATGTCATCTAAACTTGATTGAAGATTGAAGATATTTTATTTGCAGGATAATGTCCGGAATCAGCTTATACAATTTGAGTTGCTACTTACAACTGCAACATTTGTGGTTGCCATCTTTGGGGTTGTGGCAGGAATATTTGGGATGAATTTTGAAATACCAATGTTTAATGAACCAAATGCATTTAAATGGGTCTTAATAATTACAGGTGTAGCTGGAGCGGTGATATTCTTTGCATTTTTATGGTTCTTCAAATATCGAAGATTGATGCCACTGTAGAGCACAGCCAATTGAGAATACACCCTGTGCAAGTAAAGAGGACGGTCTGCTGGTGATATCAGAAGGCATTTGACAGTGGATCTTATTTGTAGAATAAATACAGAGAGCCTACGAGAAATAAGCGCTTCAGAGAAGACCAGTATCCGTCAATGCTATGTGCTAGAAAAGAAAAGCTGATAGATCTACTGAATCATGTGATTATTCTTTTACATGTAGCTTAATGGTAGTTTCAAAGTTCTAGTACATTACTCATTATAATAGCATTGTATTCTGGAGTTCAAAAGAATGAAAATGGGTCATTTTTGTCAAAAGCAACCATTTCCGATCATATTGCAACCCCCTCAAATATGATAAAAAATAAATAAATTAGGTCATCCACTACAGGAAAGTGAGTTGATCTGCATTCGAACTGTTTCAGTTGAATTGAAGGGGAAAGAATACACAATTGAAGAGGATAGCTTCTAAACAAGATGATGTGCAGATTAGCACGATTACTCTGCTATATTTTTCTCAAAATCAAGCATTACCTTTTTCATACATGATATGAAAATCGCAGGGGCATGATCCAAAATTAATCTTCCATAACCTAGATTCTAGATCAAAAAAATTACACAACGAGTTTCGGATCCATTTGAATAACCTTCAATGATGTTATTGACCATTGTATAGTTGAAGATGGATTATAAAACCTGGTGTTTTCTTTGTAAATGTTTTTATGCAATATAAAGCTCTAATATTGTGCCAAAAATAAAAAGGCACTTATATCTGTCTGTTGTAATAGCGCGCTCCAAAAGTTGAGTCTCAAGAAACTGGACTTGACTGAAGGGAACTGGAACTCCATCTTTGGGCCATTATTTGGCAGATGACGAACTAGAAGATAATCTCTCGCTTCGTGCCTTATCAGCTCGTTCCACGTAGTCTTGATGAGATTGATGTTTGGAGCCTTAAGAAAAATGAAAAATAAAGAATAAAAACAAAGGAAGAAAGAATGAAAAGAAGGCATTAAGCAGTTTTTATTCCCTCTTTCCTTCACTTTGGTTTGGCGAGGAAAGGTTAAAGATGAAGGGAATCAAAGGGAGCAAAAGCTCATGGGATTAACATCAATGACAAGAGTTCAATGTATAGCATCAACGACATTTAATAGAAGACAGAGAAATAGCTTCATCTCTCTGTGTGATACTATTATTTTCTACTTCTCTCTACAGAACAAACATCACAAAAGAAGAAACGAACAATAAGTAAGGCGTAAAAGAGCTTCACATAACAGTCTAAATGTGACAGAGCAAGCAGTCATTTAAACCCTTACTGAACATCAACATATCCGGGCTTAACAGCTAAGTTTATTCATATTACTTTTAGAATTATTGCATCAAAATATTTATGCAGAGTTTACTATTTCAAGTAGTAAAACCACATAAATATCACCTAGTTTCATATATGCCAACTAGAGACTCAGTCAAGTAAAACTGAGGAATGACATGAGAGCTCCTGAATTGACCCTTGAAATGGCTTATAGTGTACTCACCATAATAGACCAAACAATGAACGCATGCATTGGGGTAAAAAATCAGACCAAGTCAGGGTGTAATGTAACTGAGATGTGCATAGGCAAAAGGGATTGATACAAACTTTCCAGGCAGCATCATGTTAGCACTGCTGCAAAAGGTTTGTATATAGCTTATCCATCACTCGTTTCTCTCTTTTTACATCTCTGGAAGTCACCGGTACACGTATATGACACATACTCTCCAATGATTTTACAAAATAAACTTGAAAAGAACAAAATACATGGACACACACAGCAAATTAATGTCAAAACTATCAGTTCTCTCCCCAGATATAACGAGTATGGGGTTGACGTGGTGAGCTCTACCAACCATTTTTTCTTGAAAAATTCTGTTTAGAACCACTAGCAAAGGTAAGCATCCATTCAAATGGCATCTTATGTTTCTAGTTTCTCTTATATTACTCATACTTCAGCTCTTTATTTTAATTTCCTTTATGTGGAAGACATTGTTATTTCCCAAGATAACACAGCGAAGAAACAAATCCTTGTCTCGTCCAGCCAACTTATCTCACATAAGTTTATTCCTTATAAGGTGCATTGCTCATATACATGCATTGTGACGTACCTAGTCTCCCTTTATATCTCATTTCTTAAAAGCTTCCGGTCTCTAAAAAAATTGTACACCCAATGGCCCGCTGGAAAAGGAAAAAAGATACAATTCCTCTCCTTCTACAAAACAAACTTTAACCAACATCTGTTTGAAAGCAAGCAGTAAAATAGCTTGCCATCCACTTAATATCTTATTGCAAACAAGAACTCTGTGAATTGCAGTATACTTCACACCCTTAACATTATGAAAATAAAAACAACAAAAGAATAAGAGAAATTGCCACCAACATCAGAAATTTCGACCATGTCACAGTAAATGTAGTACTCCCACCTACAACCCCTAGAGACATTTTTGCCTCAATAAACTGCAAGTGCAGCTTAGGTCTACATTAAGACTTTCAGTGAAGCTTCTTATCCGAATCTTCTGTTTTCATTTTCATGTTGTAGTATCCCTGAGAGAATTCCACTTCCCATTCTAATGTTTGGTTTTGAGAAGTAATACTAAGTACTAAATTTCGTTTGGTTCCCATAAAATTGATAGTTTCTTCTATTCTTTTTCGACAAAGAAAACTTTTTTAGTTTTTGAAAACAAAAATCTACCTTTATCTAGACAACACAAAAGCTCATTTACTGTTCCACAGGAAAACAAAACTTGAAGTTCTTATTACACAATGATGATTAAAAATTTCAACAAATATAAGTCCTAATATATAGGGAAAGAGAAAGAAAATGACAAACCTCGAGTCATGAAGTACCAGGGAACACCAAAGAGGACGCCGAAGAGGGCGATGCCAGCTACCACGTGCTTCTTCTCACCGCTATACATGTAATGCTCAAGTTTTGCCCTGAATCCCCCTCCTCCATTGCTGCTGCCGTTCATCTTCGTGCTCTCACTTTCCATTTTACTCTCTCAATTCGCTTAAACCCTATTTGCTTCTTCTTACCCTTTTTGTTACTACTATTGTTCAACAAGAATGCTGAAAATAATAAATTTTTGTTTGGTATGGAAAAAGAAAAAATTCATAAAAGATGTTTTTGTTGAAAACTCTTCCTTTATGAAGTTAATTTTTGAATTATTTTATCATGGTTAATTAGATATTTTTCTTCTTGCAATTTATATATTTATTTTAAATTTTAATAATTTTCTCATTTCACCTCTAACACATAAAATAACATGACACGTTAAAAATTATAAAATTTATATTAATATTTTTTAAAACACTCAAAGATTTAAATAAAATTAGTCTTTTATTTTTGTTGAACTATTATTAAATGGTTTTCAAAGTTTTATTTTGGAGTTGAATATGTTCTTTACCAAATAAAAGACCTTATCACCAAATCCAATGTTGGTTATATTTCTCTCCACTATCATCTGTATCCACCACCAACACCAGCTAACCAACCATTACCATGGCCGTCACCACGGCCTTGCAGACACCCACTTCTTCTTCCTTCACTATTCCTCGCTATAACCCATCCCCTTTTATCTCTTTTTCCTTTTCCCTTTTCCCAATTCGTCCGCTCCTCCACTTTCCCACCACTTCCAGAACGTCCGCAAGATCATCAGTACTCCCCTTTCAGTGCATCAAGAATGAAGTAGGAGCTGACCCAAAGCTCGGAGTGAGTGTTTACAAGCCTAAATCATACCAAGTCCTTGTCTCTGATGCCGCCAATTCTCTCTTTTATGCCCTTAATGATGGAAAGATCAGACTCGAGATTGACTTCCCGTAATTCTCCTTCTCTGAAATTGCCTCTTTAAGTTTGTAAGCAGTACCACTAATTAATGGTTGTCCACTTGTTTCTTTGTGTGGGTACTTTCAAGATTCCCTTTGACGGTTTAGCTTGCCTGATGATACTTGTGCCATAGCTGTTTCATGAATTCCTATTTGCTACTTTCAAGAACTTTTCATAATTTGTATTAATAAAAGTCAAATTATTGAATATTGGAATGAAATGGGTCCAAATGGAATGGAATGGATATTGAGGATTCATACAGATGACTCTACTAGTTTGAGATTGAGTCCTAGTAAATGAAGTTGCTTTCAAGTATTAGCCACTTATCTTCTGCCGTGCAATTTCCTTACTAGTGTTATGCAATAGGAGTTGTCTTTTGCTTGTTATGTAGCAACCTTGTGAAAGAAGTTTGTATAGGTAAGTTGAAATTTCTAGATCACCCAAATGGAACAAAGTTGAACTCTTGAACGAACTCGTTGTAAGGTCAGTGGGAAATGAGGTCAAATTTGCATTCTATGCAAATCTAAGTGGTGCGTTGGACATGTAATCACTTTTTATTTGGAATAAAGGACCCAAAATCACATCTTCCCCCACCTGGGAGGTGTCCCAGCATAAGCACATAATGTCTAGAAGTGCAATTTGTGGAATAGGTATTCATTACATTTTTGTGCATACGAATAGGTGACCTAGATTCTGTTGCAATTCCTAATTGTTGTTTATTTCGGAACTTTTTTTCAACTGATGAATATGGTTCCTTTCATAAAAAATGTTAAAAAGTAAAAGGAAGTTGAGCATTTACATATCAAAGCTGAAATTAATGCTAAAAGTTTAGGTATTGTAAGCTAAACTCGATGGGTACCTTAATCTAATCTAAATATCAAGTTTTTTAGATCAGCTACATATCACGGGGCCATCAGATTTTAGATTGATGATTTAGGGTGTTAAAAGTTATATGTAATTTGCTCCAACAATGTTCACCTGAATGCATCCTCTATTGGAACTTTAATTATGTACTTCTATATCTGAACAGATCCATATTGTATTATTGAATATGTTCAGATGATTTCATGTAAAATGAGCTCGTTTTCGTTAACTTTAAATCAGGTCATGCTCTAAATCCTAACACTTCAAGGTCTTTCAGGATGTTGTCAGCTGTATAATAACTTTGACGTTGAATTGTCAATACATTCATGAAGTTTGATAGGAACATAGCCTCTTTGAATACATGCTTATTATTTCAATAATAAGTTTGTTATAGCTTCTTCCTGACATCTTTTCCTGTTTGTTTCGACTCTCCTTTGGCTTACATCTTCAGGCCCTTGCCCACCAACATTTCTTCTTATAAGGTATCATGTTTAACTGTCTTAAATTTTGATATTTTAAGTTCCTTGCTAATGACATCATAATTTTGACGGAAGTCATTCTATTTTCTGGATAATTATAATCCCTCATATTTTGCATATTTCTAATTATGCAACCCTGCAATGAGCTCGACTCTCAAATTCCTGAAAATATGAAGGGGTCTTCGGATGAGTTCAGTGATGCCAATATCCAGCTTGTACTTGCTGTTGTTAAGAAGCTTCAGGAAAAGAAGGAAACTAGAGCTTGTGTGGTGAGAAGAAATTTTTTCATTCTTCTTTGTACAAGTTATGATTCACTGAAATGCACAGAAGCAAATCTGACAAGATCCCTCAATTTGTAGGTGTTTCCTGACAAACCAGAAAAGCGTAGGGCCACCGATCTTTTCAAAGCAGCTCTTGACTCGGTACTGATAACTCATTGTACATTTCAATTTTCATTTCTGATGCTGTGAACCATAGCATTTTGTTCTACTAGGAAATGCCTTCTGTGTAAGTTGGCTGCTTTCGTCAGTTGGTTTGTCTTATCTAAACCTCTCCTTGAACTAGAGATGAATGATTAACTTTGAAAAACATTGTTAGCTGTTTTTCATGTAGTTCGATTCATCTTCTTTTTCTTTTTGCATTTTGGAGTTGCGTTCTTACTGTCGTTTCCTAATTCTTGCAAAAATCTCATTGAAATTATCATGCTTTCTTTATCTCTTTTAGATAGATGGTATTACCATTGGATCCTTGGATGATATTCCTGGGGGCGCTGTGACCACATTCTTCAGATCTGTAAGGAATACTCTGGACTTCGATTTTGAGGATGAGAATGAAGGTTAATTTTACAGTCTAACTGTTCTTATGTTTCCAGCTCTTTCATCAACTTAGCCACTGTTGCTCAATAACCCAGTTCTCTTCAGCTGCTACAATAAATCCGTTTTGGTTTCCACATAAGCTTTCTTTCTTGTTCTTTTCTGGGAGGGGAGAGGGGGAAGGGTGATGCAATCCTGTTATGTCCTTCAAAGAAAAAATGATTGGAAGCAGTCTTTTGAATCTTGTCAAGTGTTTAAGGCTTTTAAGTCATCATAATATAAATTAGAAAGCCTGCAAATGTTAGGTTCCTGCATTGCATTTAACTTCAAAAGAACTCAAGAACACTTTACCAGTTTCAAAAAAAATAAAAATAGAAGAACTCAAGAACATCAACAGATTAATATGAGTACATGCGTCTTGTACTGATGCTACCCAATTCTGTCTCAAAATCAGCTGGAGCTTTTGTCCATTAGCATTTGCGGTATTTCCTCAAACAGTTTGTTTTATTCATTGAGAACATTTATGTAGGAAGTCTGCTCTGCATAAAATAATACAAATATTCCCTCATAAAGTTATGCAGGAGGTATTATGTAGGAAGAAAACTAAAATCCTAACCAAACATTGTATATGCTATGCTATGTTTTATACGGAGATTAACTCTCTTTAAAATATCAACCAAACAATGTAATAAATTATGCAGAATTTTATACATGGATAGATTACTCCTGAAACACCAACCAAACTGGCCCTTAGGTTTAAACGGGTCTAGCTATTTTTCTTTTTACATCTGTTGTGATTTTTTTGAAGCTTTTAAATCAACTGATGTTTCCTTTCTCTTGTTTTATTAACACCTAAACCTCCGGGATTTACAAGGGCATAGTTACTCAAAGCTCAAAAGAATAGCTTGGTTTCGGGTTATTGCATTGATCATCAATTTTTTGCAGATGCTATGCTTACAATAACTATAAAGCTTCATGCATCTCTATTGGTTCAGGTCGTTGGAAGTCTGACCAGCCTCCTACACTTTATATATTTATCAACTGCAGCACTCGTGACCTTTCTTACATTGAGAAGTATGTGGTAAGATCTGTTGGTATTAGAAAGTCATGTTATCTAGTTTCACTTCCAAATCTGCAAGAACTTATCTGCAATAAAAATCAAACTTACTAGTGTACCAATGTGTGGTCATCCTTAATTTCAAATGTGTCACTTGTTCTTTGGGTGAAAGTCTGTCAAACTTTTATGTCATCAATTAACTTGACTGGTGATTCTCTTGGTTAATTTTCTGACTCCTTTATTTTCACCATTCCACCTGGAGAGAAAAAAGATACAAGAAAGAAATAACAAAGAAGCAATTTAGAGATGGTGAAAAAGACACAACCATTGTTTAGAAACTTTTTCCTGAAGTTCTGCCCTGCTAAATTTTCATTAGTTTAATTTGTTTGTAGAAATAATGTGAACTGCCTGGGACATGTTTCCTTTGCTCTTCCACATACTCTACCTTAGAATTGCCTTGTCCACCCTTTTAGTGTTTGCTTTATTTGTTTATTCTACTGTACTTTTAAATAAATGTTTCTTCTCTGTATTTATTCAACTGTTGATGATGATATTGACATCTATCACATTGACAATGTGCAGGATAAATATGCTACGTCAACCCCTAGCCTCCTTTTCAATCTCGAACTTGACACCTTGCGGTAATAAATGTTATCCCTGTCTTTGATGGATATTTTTTCTGATTAATATATATTTTTTTGGTTAATTCCTTGATGATCTTCTGATTAACAATAGATTAATTCAAAATTGCAGTGCTGACCTGGGTATTATAGGCTTTCCACCAAGGGAATTGCATTACCAATTTCTTTCTCAATTCATCCCCGTCTTTTATATTCGAACAAGAGAGTACTCAAAGGTGACAATTTTGTGACCTTGGTTTTATGTTCACCTATCTTTTGTCGACCTTGTAATTCTGTAATGCATAATTTCTTTTTTTCTTTTTGCTTTTTCTCATGGAAGACAGTTGCAGTGGAACCTTATATTGTGAACTACAGTGGAGCTCTCTTCCGTCAATATCCTGGTAAGATTTCATTCTTGTGGTTATACACTTATTTAGGGATTCTGTTACTTCTGTTTCATCATTTCCCTATTTTCATTGACTTTCTCTTCTTGTTTCTCAATTGTATTTCCTTCTTTCTGATATCAAAACATGAGTGCAGAATATTTTCTTGGTGAAACTCCGGTAGAACAATAGTGGAACAGAAATTAGAGGATAGAGTATACTAGTTGTTTAAGTATATTAAATATATGTGACTTGTAAACATTTCTGACCCTTGCAAGGTTACTATATCCCTAGGTTATACTATGAGTATAAAATGAATCTGATCCTAGGAACTATTTTCTCACTTGAAAATGAGATGAGGGAAGAAAATGAAACCGCTTATCTGAATTCTTGTGTATGTTCGGTAACTTAAAATAGGACTACATACTGTCAATTATAAATTCTTTGCTTGTTATAGTTATGTGGAACTCCACTATCTTAAGAATAACTTCCCTTTTAAGAAAATTCGAATGCTCTAAATGAACAATAAGTATTTGAAACTAGATAATTAACATCACATGAGAGTGATAGCTATAAATTTTTTTTTTTTGGATTAGAAGTGTCTATTTCGTTTCTGATATTCAGGCTACAACACATGTAATATATCTGCTAATCACTCACCATTCAGGGCATTTCGATGCTCGACCTTTTAGTTGGTAACCATAGTATATGTCAAATGGATTCAACCCCACCCTGAAAAATAAACAAAAAAATAAAAGACGAGAGAACAACACCTGCAGCTAACTTGTAAGATTGTGTATGCACCAATATGGAATACCGACAACCTTTAGCTTTTGTTTTAATTTTGCAGGGCCTTGGCAGGTGATGCTGAAACAGACAGATGGTTCTTTTGTTTGTGTGGCAGAGAGTGCAACTCGCTTCACTCTTAACGAAGTAACTATACATCTGATTCATGCTACTTGTTCTTCTTAATAAATTTTATGGCAAATAAGTTGCTGAAAGCGTGTTATGGCAGACCAAGGAAGAACTATTGAGAGTCCTCGGACTGCAAGAAGAGAAAGGAAGCTCACTTGAATTTCTCAGAAGAGGATACAAGGTCTCTTTATAGTAATTTCAACCTTCCATAGTGGTTGTGCTTATTTATGTATTTTTCCCATCAACTTCTACAGTTTTTTCCATAGAAGGAATCTCTTCTCTGCTTGACTGATGCTTAAATGCCTTGCTGTAGACTGCAACCTGGTGGGAAGAAGATGTTGATTTAGAAGCATCATCTGCATGGCGTAGTTGAACAGAATATTGCCACAGAAGAAGAGGATGGCAGGTGGTGGAGGAACAAGCTACTAAAATTGCCAGATTAGTTGATCCAGCAAAAAGAAGGTTGTCTTAAAAGAGTTACAAGTCCTTGAAGTTGCACCATTGTCACCCTTATGCTTCCCTTTTATTTATGTATATTTGAATACGAGTAGTAAGCTCAATCTCTTGTTCAACTTATGAATAGCAAAAACTAAAGAGAAGTGTAGTCCCCTCTCTTCCGCAGCCAAAAGGTGATTCTCTTCTTTCTACACTGTAACTATTGAAAGAAATTTTAAGCAATGGGGTATTACACTTTACATATTTAGTCTACTATTCATACTACTTATTCCTCTGTCTTTAAAATGGCCTAGGCGGAGATTAGTTTTAGTTGTACTTTCTTTATCCATTTGATTTTCCCTCTCATTGTTTGATTCTGCGCTGGGCAAAAGGAGCCTTCATTCTGTTTGTTTCTTCCATTGTTCTGATAAGTTGGAACTTTGACTGTAAGATATAGCTCAAGATAAACAAAAGGAATGATTTGGGCTCATTGAAGCAATGATCCCAGTTCAAGGAATTAAGGATCAACCTGTGGATTCTCTTAAAACTTTCCGGCCCAGGTTACTAGCAAGCCCAACAACATGGTGTCCACCAATAGGCCCAAACCTATCCAAATATGCTGCGACTTTCTCTTTTGGGACTTTCAGGTTAAAGACTTTATTGTTAAGGAAACAAAGCAAAAAGTGACACAAGACACGAGGGAGAAATGGGATTATGGGCATGCTTAGCAGTGATATCGCCATTTCCATTCTACTACTGGCTCTGGACGTATCCTCAAACATGGGTCGATCTGTGCGGAGGAGGACGTGACCCTTGCAGAGTTATGGCTATCTTCTCTCACTTTATAAAGTTGCTACAATTCATCTCCCTCTTATCCGTTTCCACACTTTCATGGCCGCCTCCACTTTATTTTTGGCCCCTTTTCATCTTCGGCCAGTTCCTTAATTTCAGGTCAGCCCTCAACCTTCAAATTTCATCTTCTTTCTTGCTTGTCTTATGGTCATTGGACAATGTAAAGATTGTTTTTTAAAAAAAAAAAAATTAATTAACAGAGATTGTGTCGATTTGTTACATACACCTCGGCCTATTGCTGTTTTCTAGAAATTAGAATCTTGAATTTACTAGAATGAAAAATGACATATCTAGGATTCGAGTGAAATTGCGCTAAGCAAAGCTTAATATATACAAAGGATTGATTGTTCCCGGTTCAACGACAAAGGTAGTGTCGAGTGGATGGCTTGCAGGCTCACGGATCGTGACGAGTGAACCAAGTTTGGCATTTAAGAGGAGAAATGGTGAATGGGTGGACCCGAGTTTAGAGCTAAATATAAAAGATTGATATAGCCCCGCGACCTTAACTAGCCAAACTAGTTGATTTACAAATGAGATATCTAGGTTTATGCTATTTGCTGGCAATTTTGAATGCGTGGAGGAAATGGATGGCCTCCCCTCCCTCCTTGTCATCAATTCAGTGGGAGCCAGTTAAATCATTCTTTACCAAGGGAAAGCATCTTTGATGTGAGTTCCTCCTGCACTATGGAATCATATAAGCCTCCAAAAGACTAGTTTTGATGTTGTTGTGGAGATTTGATGCATGCAAAACACAAAGCTTCGATATTGACAATTTGATAAAGAACCAGTACATAGTTGTCCTAGGATAACTACATGCATGTGTTAAGGCACATTGCCTCTAGGGTCAGATGCCGGGTTTCTAGAGGTGTATATACATTTCTCTGTTAGATTATAAGCACTCATATAGTAGCGGATAAGAGGTTTGTGCAATCAATTCAGAAGATTGATGTCTCAAACCCATCTCAAATTGCTTAAATTTTAAAAATCTCGTCATTCCAGTTCAGCCTGATGACATCAGCTGATTAAGTTTTAGAAGCTACTATAGGGTAGTCCAAATTGGACCTCCTACCACCATTATCTACATGCTATCCATTTCAAACATCAGATGTAACAGTAGTGACAGAGAATTTATAGTTTCTTATGAAACCTTCAAGCTGTGACCAAACAGCACACAGGAATTGTAATCAGCTTTATGTGGAATATATGCGAGCTCTGGATACTGTGCCTGTATCAGAAAAAGACACTGAAGTAGTGAATCAATGAGGTAATTGCACTTTGACATATTGGCCAGATTACTAACCAATGTCTCTGGAGATATGAGGGAGAATTCATTTATTTAGTTCCATCATTGGGTTAGTGATGCTCTTTACCTCCCACCTCAGGTACTTATATGGTCAATTTGTACGCAACTAGTTTTTTTTTTTTCCTTTTCTCGTGATAATGGTCACAACTAGATTTGTTGGGGAAAATTATAAATCAAGGATAATTTGGTGAAGTCTACTTGGGATGGGATAGAGAATAAACATCGGATATTTAGCTCTGACTAGAGTGCCGACCAATCTTATTTAATATGTAGATTATGAGGTTCACAACTTAACTTAGAACGTAGTTATTAAGTATAGGTTCCTTGAATCAAACATTCATATAACCTTTAAACAAACATTGATTTAAATACTAATTCCAAACAATCAGATTTTGAAAGGATTAAAAATAGTGAAATATGTAGGAAAAAATAATCGGAGTCATTTATCTAAAGAGAAAAGCTTATAGAATCACATCATGTAAAGTTGAGTTTAATTTAGAAACATATTAGAGACAATGAGTAGCCTGATTGAGAGCCACATTGATAACAATCATCGAAGAGAGAGTTGCCATTCCAATGGCAATTTTCAAATAAGAGATCTGGCATGGCACCAAAAATTGCTTTAGATATTCTGTTGAGTGTTGACAGTTTATTACCTGGTTATTTTAGATATCACGATCCATATCTTGCATGAAGCTATGTTTTGGTTCCATCTTATCAGGAACGACTGCTATGTTAGACGTGCACTCATTGCTTGTCCAGGTTTTACATTTAGTTCTTTACTCAATCCGGTTCATGGGTGTAATAGTTTACAAAACTGCAGGGTATACCAACTGTTGGGAGAATCTGGCACTTACTATGGTGTACGCTTTGGGAAGAATATCCCTTGGGTAACAGAGTTTCCTTTTGGAGTAATAAGAGATCCTCAGTATGTTGGCAGCATTTTGAGTTTGCTAGCTTGTCTCTCTTGGGTTCCTTACTTATACATTGTCTTATGGGTACTGGGATATGTATTTATGATACAAGTAGAATCCAAGGAAGATCCAGCTACTCGTGCGAAGCCACTTTCTTGAGTTTATAGAAGATACAGCTGCCAGCTTGAAGGAATGGTGCTGCTCCGCTTCAGCATTCCCGAGGAGAAGTCTTTTTTATCAAGCTCTTGTATTAAGGGTCTCTTGAGTTCTAGTCAGACATAGCAATATCTTGAACGATTCTTTAAATTTCGTTTTCTTTTTGGTTGAGATTTAGAATTAGCCAACATAAGTTTGGCCATACCCTATGTGTATTTTTAGGATTAAAATAATTTTTAGGCAATAAAGAGCAAGTTCCTTCTCTTTTTTTTTTCTTTCCCTGTGAATGGATCTTGAGAGTTGAGAACACGGTATGTTCTATGTTGACAGAGCAGAACTGAATGATTTGTATGCTGTTAGTGCCAAATTTTCAAAGTAGCAGCCTTCGGGTATGATGTGTGGAGGTAAAAAAAATGCAGATGTGATGTGATATGATTAAAGAGGAAATATAAGGTGCTTTGAATGGTCAATTGCTGGAGTTTAGAAGTCTGCATTTAGTGGAACAAGTAAGAAAAAAGAAGAAGAAGAAGAAGAATACTGCTAGAGTCATTTGACACGTGGGATAAGAATAATAATCTCGGGATAAAATTTGGGATTAAATCTATCTCATATTTTGTGTGGGGTCGCAATTATTTTATCCCTGTATTTATATTAAAATGACGAAATTATTATCTCGTATAGAAGGTGGGATAAAATAATCTCATGGAATATTTTTGCATATCCCATTCCGCGTATCAAATGACTCCGCAAGTAGCTTGAGGACTTGAACATGATTTTGATTTCATGCCATTATTGAGATATCTTTATCTGTGGTGCAGATAATCAACAAGGTTGGGTCCTTTGACAAACAAATACATATTGAGACATCAAAGGCAGAAGCAATAAGTAAATACCTAGTTGGAGGAGTTGGACTAACTGAGCTGTATTCTTTCATGCTAGTGGCTGGAATTACAAACGATCGTCTCATTGGTTGCTTTCAGATAATGAAATGTTTTTAATATAGCAGATTATTTATTATAGTAATACTTTCTTTGTTTCAATTTTTTTTTTTTTTGACTTTGACACGAAATTTTAAAAAATTTATTAAATTTTTTAAAATTTATACTCTTAAACTAAAAATATATGATATGTATTAAAATATTTTTTAATCTTATAGTCTTATATATTTTTATGCAGAAATTAGAATTAAAAGGTTATAATTTATTTTTTTTAAACGAATTAAAAAGAGAAGTCCTTGCATGTAACTTAAATTAGACGCCGCAAAAGAGTTGTATAATACATATATTAAACACGTAGGCAAAATAAGTTTGAGCATCCAGAAGCAAATCAAATTGGATAAGTATTTCTTAATCTCAAAAGTTGTCAAATTCAACAACTTTAAATGTTGAAGGACAATAGAGTCTAAGTCTAGCCAACTCAGAGCAAGTCCATGGGCAGGGACCCAATATGGCTGCTGTTGAAAATTTCTCCAATCCAGCAAGATCCCATTCTCACGTGCACCTCCAAGTCCAACTTTGCGGTCCCCTTTTTGTTGTATTTACACTGAACAATAACTTGCTTCTTTTTCTTTTCAAATGAGTCAAGTTGGAAAACATTGAACAATTATCTAAGCTTATCCATACACAGTAGTTGACTGCTCTGCTGGACTTTTGTTTACCATCTACCTGTCTGATTATTATGTTGGAGGATTTTTCCAGATATGGCGGCAGCAAGTGCTGCTTTGAAACTTGGATCTTTGGTCAAGGAAGTAGCCATTTGCTCTATCAAGAACTGTTGGAACTCTGGCCTATTATGATATTCACCTCCTCCTGTTGTTGTTCTAATGCTATTGCCACCTGTAGGACTAGTACTGTGATTCATCTTCATGTCGCGTTTTTGTACTGTTTTAGGTTCAGTAAGATCGAGAGTAATGGTAGGTCCTGAAGGATTGAGAGTTGTAGAGCAAGGTAGTGAAGCAGTAGTACCCCCAATAGTTGTCACATTTAAACGGCTGCCAGTGGAACTATTAGTACTTGCACCTGCTTCTAGCTTTGAGGGAAGCGGATGGTTATGTTCTCCTTCATATGTTGCTACCACAATAGACTGATCTTCTATGCTTCTCTGAACCTGTCAAACGCCAAATGCACAACTCATTCTTTTAGAAAGTGCACTCGAATTAATGAATTCATTCTTCACTGGCTGTTTGTGAACACTCATAAATTGGGGTTTTAATTAGAGTTTTTACCTTCTTCTTGACAGGACAGCTAGGAGCAAATGAGCACTTGAAGTAAGCTCTTGGACAAGGGTTGTCTCTGGTTACTTTCTGACCATACTTCCTCCATTGATAACCATCCTTTACAATCTGCAATTAAGTTCACATTGCTTTATCTCATTAGTATTGATGCGCTGAAAGACATAATTAAGTAATTTTCGCGTGCTCTCTTTAACAACGTTAAGCTTTTAGCTGAGATACGAATAACCAAAAGATCAAATATTGTCTGAAGTGTCATTAAGGTAAGAGTATGAACTTACAAGAGAGGTATCAGATGCTTCAGTCTTCACAGAAACAATTGAAACCTTGGCTTTTATGTGTTCTTCTCTGAATTTCTTGCAACAAGACTCTTCATCACTTGAGCTATTTTCTGATGAACGTCCATGAACAACATCCAAATTGTTGTTGGGATTGGACGTGCTTTCAGCTTTTCTCTTCCTTGACCCTGCACTATCATCTGCCCCACCATTTTGGGTGTTCATATACTCCATCAATTGGTTTCTTAAAGCATTGTAATTTTCACACACCACTGTGAGCATCTCTGTTAGCTTCTTGTTTTCGCTGCTCACTCTGTTTAGTTCCTCTAACAAATCCCCTGCCTCATCTTTCACCCCCATATTGTCTCTGCCCAATCCAGTGAAATCACTCTGAACTTCTTGTTTCTAAAAGCAAAAAAAGAAAAAAAAAACAAGAAACAAACATCTTTAGTAAGCAAAAAAAAAAAATTTAACTTGTTATCATTTGGGCATGAGCAATAGAGTCCAAAAAATCTTTAAAAAAAACCCCCCACATACCGGCACTTTATCAAGAACTGGACGAGGCCTAAAACTCAAATCCAATGAAGTATCAACCAAGCTGGTAAATTCCATAGCTTTAATTTCTTCAAGTTAATGAAAATTCCAAGAATCCACAAAGCTCTAGTCTTTCTTCAGGTGTGTAAGAAACAAAACACTTGTTTTCCTCAAATCTGATGATGGTATACAAATGAAGGTAAAAGGTTTAAATAAGAGGGCTTAGAAGTAGAGCTGAACAAGTTGTAGGAAGGTGGGAAGAAAATCAAGAGAGAAGTATTAAATAGAGAGTTTGGAAATATCCTTCAATGTTTCTTGTTATTCACAGCTTACTTATAGTTGTCAAATTTGTAGCTAGCAACACAAGTGGTGGCTACAGTAACACATGTATGTCCAATAAAGTTAATTATTATATTGCTTTTCATGTCGGCCCATCATATTTTGAATTTTTCCTCTCTAGTCAAAGTCAAGACAACCCTTAGGAAACTAGAAAGAAGCATGTATATTAAGTATATATACTATATATGGATGAACAAAAAGAAAAATTAAAAGGTGCTTGAAGATGGATATAAGTTAGCATATTATTAATATATTGGTTGAATTTTGAGTCTTGTTTTGACCAATCTGCCAACCTACTCGACTCATATAACATCATTTGGCACGTCACCACTTACTTGCGTACAAAATTAACCTAAAGGAGAAACATTTTTTGATTCGTAATTTGAAATTATGAGATGAAATTATTATTTGGACATGCGATTTCATATTATGAGATGAAATCTCAAACTCTCAAAAAATCTTGATTTGAAATTTTAAATCATGAAATAAACTTTTTTAAATATAAAATTTGACTCACAAGTTTATATTTTATAAATAAATGAAACCCCACAGTTTTATATATACCAACAAACGGCTCAAAGTAACAATGTTGGTTTGTCTTCTTTGTCATCTGATCAAGAAATACATACTCAATGTGAGGAGATTGTTCGTACTATGTGGGACGATTATATTAAAGAATAGTACACTACAAATCATGATTTAATTTTATTTTTTTTGAACTAAAGTTCGATCAGTAAATGTAGTGTTTCTTTTTTGGAATGAACTTTTACTTATTTGGTAAGACTGTATAAGAATTGGAGAAATTTTGATAGTTTTTACTGGTAATGGAGTTTTTATGTTCATGACAAGAAAATAAAACTTAAGAATTTCAAATTGTATATCCAAATAAAATTTTAACTTCATCTCATATAATTTTATCAAATATTGGGTTAGATCACATATTTTTTTAAAAGAAAATTATCATGAAAAACATTTTTCGTGGTGCCAAATTACACCCATAGTTATTAAAGTGCATACAGTAATACGAACACACAGTTCACCAATTTATCTGTCCAATACGCGTTCTCTACGTGTATGCCTCCATAGATTTGGAGGAAATCGATGTCTTATTTTCTATCGGACAGAAATTGATAGTAATATGTATGGATAAATATAAATATAAAAGCAGATAGGGTTCACTAATAGAGATTAAAATAGTGTGGTAAGTAATTTTTCATCCCGTGAGATTTAATTTTTAGCATGAATTTAAATTTAATCGAAAAAAAAAAAAAGCAGATAAGGTTCAATATTTAGTTTTGATTAATGGAATCATGAATTTCATTCCAAAATTATTTATGCCAAATCAAGAAAATGGTGGCTTGTAACTAGGTCATTAGAAAAGCTGGGGATAGTTGAAAAAATTGAAAGAAAAATGTTGAAATTTTCATAAATTCATTTTCTAGAAAAGGAAATTAAAATAGAGAATGCATTAAAATGACGCCGTTGACAACTACAAAATGTTTGATATTCAATTCATTAAGAAAAGGACTCTAAAATTTGTCAATGTATTTCACACGACAAAGTCTTTCTTTTTTTTTTTTGATTCATGAGTCAGTCATGTATGGAGGATTCAAAAGAAGAAAAAGGAGATCAACTTGGTCTCTACGGTGGGCAGAAATGAAAATAAATATAATTCAGATGCAATGTACAGTAAAGTACGTGTCAAACATGGCTGCCGGCCCACCTTAAATTACCTGTTTATGCAAAACAGAGAGACAAATAGAAATAAGATATAATATTTTAGATGGTCACTCAAGATTATTTTTTTTTAAATATTATTTAATTTTATTATCTAATTTAAAAATTAATTAAGTATTGATATTTTAATTAAAAATATAAATTAATTTTGAATAATTCTTTATTAAATTTTGTTAATATAAAATTTTTATTTAAAATTAAATTTTTAAAGAAAAAAGAATATTCATCTCATTTGATATAATCCACTAAAATTATATAAATACCTTTCTATTTAAGAGAGTTTTATATGATAACTTATTTTCTAGAAAGTTAGTTCCATTAATATAATTTTTTTAAAATATTTCAAAAATAATATATTACATAACAAATATAGCTAATAATTTGAAGTGGATAATGTCCAAAAAGATTTGGGATCAATTCCTTTGTAATTCTTATTAATTACCTCCTTTTATCTTTCATTCATAAATAATGAATTAATTTTAGTTGTTAATACTTTCTATCTCTTTCTCTCATTAAATTTGAAATTGGATACCAAATATTTTCTTGATTTTCTCTTTCAAAAAATATATTTCAATTTTATTTTAATAGTATATATAAAGTATTTAAAAAGAATTGAATATATATGCATCATGATCGTGATTTACTATATACAAAGCATTGTCAAAATTAATTATATGTCAAAGATATAAATTACAAATAAAGATTTCAATATTTAAACATAAAAAATCACACATCAAAAATTACAAAATAGTCAAATTTATGCATATTAAATAATGTGTATTATTCCAAATAAGAAAAGGATGAAAATTGTGGTATCTTTTATTTAAAGTATTTGTTTCTCAGAAAAAAAAAACTAATAATTAAGTTACTAAGAGCGATGTTTTAGGTTAACAATGGAGGTTTCGATTTGAGTGGAATATGCTATACAAAAATTATATAATGTGTTTCTTTCAAAAAAAAGTTTCCAGAATTTTAAAAAGAAAAATGTCATGGAAGACATTTACTAAAAGAAATTATTATTGAAGACATAACAATACACTAAAAAATTAATTTATTAATTTTCCATCTTACATTTTATGAGATATTTAATATCGTAACTTCTAAGGAAATTTTTAATATGTGCTGGAAATCTTTTTCTGTTTTTCTTTTAAACTTTTGAGTTCAATCAGACAACATCATTCAAAATAAAATAGAGAGATTAATTACCTGTAAATTTGATTTGAAGTAAAGTTTAATGAGAGAATAAGAATGAGACAAGGGATAAACTCTGGGTTAATTTAATTAATGGTCACTCAACTTTCTTTTTGTTGTACTAAAATTATTAAGTTATTTTTATAATCAAAAAATCATTCAACTTAACTTGAATATCACAAAAATCATTTAGTTTATTTAAGTATCATAGAAAATTATTAAGAAGAAATAAATAAGACATTTTATATGAGATGCAGATAAAATTGAATGACCTTTTATCAAAAAAAATATATTGATTGAATTGTTGTGATGATTAGGCAAAATTGAATGTTTCTCCAAGGCTTGAACAAAGTTGAGTAATATTTTAGTAACTTTATAGTACAATAAAATAAAGGGAGAATATCCCATAGTTGATGATCTTATATAGAAAACACTTCCTTGTTAATTCCTCTATTTCTTTTCTCGTAGTATGATGTAGATGAGGCAACTTTTTGTACTGATTGGTTGAATTTTTATTTTGTTGGTAAAATTTGATTTTTCATCTTATAATTTTTTTTCTTATTTTTTTTTTGAAAAGTATATAGTAAAATGTAGATGATCAGAACAAATAGTATCAGAAATTGAATAGTACAGTTAAATATGGTAAAATTAGTCTATGAAATTATAATATACTCAATCCATTTAAGTTTGAGTTGATTATCAATCTGTCTATTTGTTAGCTCAACTCATTTCAATTGAACCTATTTCTGTCCATCAAAGTTTAGAGTCTTAATAAAGAAAAATAATAAGTTTTTAAGATACTAAAAGATTATAAAATATAAAAAAATAAATAAAGCAATTAAAACTCAGTAACAGTTGGATGAGTTGGATTATGACTCACATTTTAGTTCAAGTGACTTTTAATCGGATCAACCCGTTCATCTATACTAATTCATCCTATTTTGATCCGTTCAAATTCAGCTCAACCTGCACATTTTATCACCTACAGATACAATAGTTTACAAACAATGGACATGATAAACTAGACAGAAAGCTCAAAATCATTGTTAATTTCCTTTTTTTTTCCTCATTCAATATCCGATATTCACATTAAAATTAATTAAATTTAAATTTGCGCTCAAAAATTTCTCCTTTTTTTTTTTTAAGTATAACGAGAAAGGTTTGAGGAAAAAGAATAAAGAAAGAAACCGAGTCAACAACAAGAAAGAAAAAAAAAATTAAAAAAGATTGTTGAATCGTAAAGTAAATGTTCAACAATTGTTTTCTTAAAATAGTAGCAAGAAATCTATCAGAAACCCACTTTCGGTTGTCCCAAATAAAATAAAAGGCAGCAGTAGTTTAGTCAAGATATACTACCTAAGACTTGACATTAAAGTCGAATTAAAAAACAAACTGAAATTAAATTGTATTAAATATAAGGTACGATAGTCGTAGAAAGTAAAATTTAAATTAGATTTACAAAATGATGACGGTGATCATTTTGTACCTCTATTTATTTTATTTTTTTCTTTTCTTTTAAAGTTTATTACATCGAGGAAAGAAAAATAATAGATGGATTTATAAGGTGGAAATTAGTTCATCATTAGTAAGATAAAAATTTAAATAGTCAATCAATTAAATTACTAAAATCTTTCATTCACTTATATTTTTCTTTTAATTCCGTTAAAAAAATTGTGCTTAAATTTTCCAATATCAATCCAAAAATTTCATGATTAAATTCAAGTTAAATCTTTAAACATAAATTAAATTTTTTTTAATTCAATATAATCCAAAAGTTTTAGTAGTAATTGTTTTCTTTTTTAAGTAGAAAAAAGAGAAGAGAGTCAAAATGACTTTAGTACAATTTTAACCATGGACGGAGACCTCCCATGACCAACCAATAGGATATGTTATAGCCCACTAATATAATTGTTGGTGTTGGTTCATTGAATCTCACCCATAATCACGTCTCATTTACGTACGTACATATGAAAATTATTTATTATTTTCTACATGTGTCAATATTAATATTCGAGATTCATGAATATGTTTCCATCTTTTCTATATCATTCTATATCAATATGTCCACATCCACTTAATTAATACTTTTTGCACCCTAAATATATTTGTACTGTGGAGGAGACTCTGAATAAAGAAATTAGAAGAATATTAGGCAAAACACAAGTTCTCAATCTATTATTGCACGTAGGCATGGGATCATTCGAACTCTCCTCATAGAAAAAGTATATGTTATGTATATAATAATTAAAATCTATCTTTTATTTATATATAATAGATATTATATTTCTTTGTTTTTTTTTTGTGTGTATTTGCTTGTTTATATTATTTTAAATTTTTTTAATAAAAATTTTAATCGTTGAATTTTGTTTAAGTTTTTAGGATAGTCAACGTCGTGATAATTCAGAGAGTTTGAAACCCAGAATGTCAAGCACGGAAAACACAAATTTTAACACGCTTCTCCTTTCTTTACGTATGATTAAATGTTTATGTCACTTTTATGATAAATCTTGCTTAATTTCATAGTCTAAGTAAAGCAGCAACAACTTCTTAGCTAGCCATGATTCTTTGAATCATAGTGGGGCAGCGGAATAGTGCTAAATGTACTCTTTTTGACATCTTTCGGCTTTGAATTATGTATAAAATTAATTAGTTTTTGAAAAAGATATGAGTTATTCCATAGTTGTATTACAGGTGACAAAATCAACTCTTCAAAAAAATGACCTAAGTAATGGCAATTAGGAGTAGCAAAATAGATAAAATTTATGGTTATTCATTCGATTTAACTCATTTTGAGTGAGTTGGGTATCTAATCATTTAAAAGTGGATTAAATATGGATCAATCCATATTATCCATCATAAAATATGGTTAGCCTATGAGTATTCGTCAATTGCACTCACCTGTGTTTTGGATTTTTTTTTTTTTTTTTTTTTTGCAAATTGACTTATTTTTCTATAATTTAATGAAAATGACCTCCTTACATAAAGTTGGGAAAATATTTTTGAAAACCTTCCTTAAACCTCACCACTCCTTAATGGATCCCTACTGGGGACCCGACTCTCGACTCCGAACTCCTGATATCAACCTTGGCCCTGACAATCTACCTGGGTGTTATACCTCGGGAGCTTAAAGATCGGACCCGGGAGTTAAAACGGAAAAAAATTGTGAAGTTGGTGTTGTAGATTCAGGACGAGTCATTGGACGACTTGTGAGGAACCCAGTGTAGGTTGTGGAAAATTTTAGGAGAAGGGTCCCCACGGGCATGGCAATGATTCGTTGTCAGACCCCACAAGTCGTTAGGTCAGCCATGGTGTGAGGGAGAAGGAAAATAGAAGAAGGTAAGGCAGTGAACCTAACAGAAGCTGACCACAGCTCGTTGGGTCGGGTAACGAGTCGTGGTGTGAGTCGTGGGAAGATATAAGTATGAAGTGGTGTTATTGAGGCAATGCACTTGACGGTTGGTGACCACGAGTCGTGGTCACCCCTAACAAGTCGTTATGTCAGTTGTTATGAGTCCAGAAGACAAGACCAATGCACCTAACGAGCAAAGTAACGAATCGTTTGCCCCAGTGACGAGTCGTCAGGTCGCCCATTAGGACAACCTGGCAGTAATTTCTTGCGAAATTAATAAGGGCCTTTTCGTAATTCCTAAGTTCCTAAGACATAAACTACATCGTTTTAGCTTATGAAAGGTGGGTTTTTAGAGGGATAATTTATTCTAAGTCCTCATTCATGCATGCAAGAGTATAGAGAGGTGATCAAAGGGTGATTTAAGGCTTCCCTCTTCAAATTCTTCCAATTCCTTCTTGGGCATTCCGGAAAGATTAAGAATCAGTTGTTTTCAGGTATGTAAGGCTATCAATGGAAATTTTCTTTCACACCCATGCCCATTTTCTACGATTTCATGAAGATTTTAGCAAAATTTATTGGGTTTTAAAGTAAATTTATATAGAAATTCAATGATTTTTAATGGGCTTTATGATTATCGAATCTTATCGTATTCTATGGGGTTTTGATCAGATTTTGTATTTTAATTTATTTATAATATTATCGATTATTGAATTCTCTTGAAATTAAGCCTAATTATGCATGACTCATGATGAATCGATTTATGATCTACTTTTTCATTAATGATATTTACGAGCCCATCATGAATTACGATTTAAAATATGGATTTAATCAATTACCCATCATGATTTTATTGATTTCAAGCTATATGCATGATCTCCAAGTATATATGGACTTTATGATTCATGAATTATGTTTTGACCGACTCACGGGCCTTATTTCATGGCTGGTTCATGTATATACAAGTATGTTTATGATTATCATGATTTAGCTAGCCCATGAATTCATGCATGTTATACTATGAGCACTATATATGTTTTGGGAGTAGTATCGAACACCGAGTAGGTTCGGGGCTCAGGTTACGCCCCGGATCTTATAAACTACGTGCCACCGTAGGTATATTGGAACCTCCTTTGTGACTGTCCCCGGCCCAAATGACCCTTTTCATGGTGATATCACGCCCTTTATGATTCTACCCTTAGCAAGGTACGAACGGCCTCCCGACTAGGTTTACAAGTCGGACTTCATGTGTAGTCATATGGGGTACTTCAATTAAGAGAATCTCCCACTGTTCCTCGAATTATGCATGTTACAATTATGTATTTTGGCTCAAGTCATGTTAAGTAAAGTTTTTCTACTATGTTTATGCTTACGTTGTATTACGATTGATTTGAAAATTTTGAGCCTTACATTATGTTACGGTGTTTACGATATGAGCATGATGTCCTACTCTTTTAATCATTCATGAGTTTTATATATTTTAAATGTCTGTTTTACTTACCTTGCATACTCTGTACATTCCACGTACTAACCACATACTTTCTATGTTGTATCGTTTCATGATATAGGACCCAGCTCTCAGGCTCACCTGCTTCCCTAGATCATCTCAGAGTTGCCTTCAGCATATTGGTGAGTCCTCATGTTCCAAGGGCTATTTGATAGACGTGTTGTTTCTTCATGTTTCGTTACTTGTTCGGGTTATTTGGGGGTGTTGTCCCATCAACCCATCGTACGTATTAGAGGCTTTCAGACAATGTGCAGTACCCAGCTTGTATGTGTCTAAGTGATTACGGTTATTACGATATGTCATCTTATGTTTATGTTTCCGCTTCACCTTATATTTAGTCTTCCGCTTATGATGAATAAAGTTTAATGTGTGCTTATGCCATGGGTCGACTTGGGGCCTCTCGGAGTTCCTTGTCCCGTGTTACAATTCGGGTCTACGTTCGGGTTGTGACACTGAGACTTGACTCCCAACACCGATTCGATACCCGACCTAAGAACCAAGTCCCTGCCTCGACCCAGGACCCGACTTCCGATCCTGACCCTCAGTCCCACATCAACCCCGACCCCCACACACGACTCCGTCCGTTGATCTAGGCTCCCGATCTCAACCTCAAACCTTGACTCCCCACCTCAATGCCCGACAATGACTCCTAACCCCAACCCTCGATAACTGACCTGACCCTTGATTTTTGACCCTCGACCACTGAACTCGACCCTAGAACCCCCACCCTGACCCCGACTCTCGATTCCCCACTCCCAAACCTGAGACCCGACCAAGATCCCCGACCCTCGACCTCGACTCCCAATCTCGACCCCGATCTTCGATATTGACTCCGACCTCAACCCCAACCGTGACCCTAATCCTCGATCCCCCGCCCTGACCTCGACCCCCGATTCCCAACTCCCAACCTGAGACTCAAACAAGATTCCCCAACCCTCGACTTCTTCTTTTGATCTCGACCCCAATCCTCGATATTAAACTTTGACATCAACCCCAACCCCGACTTCGTCTTCTGATCTCGACCCCGATCCTCGATATTCAACTTCAATATCAACCCCAACCCCGACCCGACTCCCTATCTCGACCTCCAACCATTACTTCCGACTCCAAATTCTTACACCCGACTTAACATCGACAGGAGATCTGAGATCCGACTCCCGATTCAGACTCCAACCTCAACCCGAGCCCTGATTCCTGACCCCAACTCAAGGCCACTTATTTTTGAAAAAAATATTTTTTATGAAAACACAAAAATATTTTCCTTCATATCAAACACACCTTAAAAGTAGAAAAAGAAAAATAAAAAATATTTGTAATTAGGGAGTGGTTCGGATACTTTATCCTTTTTCACCTGATTCATTTTGGAATCACCCATATTCGACTCTACCCGTCCGTTTGCCACCTTTACTAGCAACCTATGCAAACATGACCCGTTAATGCAATTCAAGTTTATATGAATTAATGACCCACTCATTTATTAATTCAATCCATTTTTAACTCGTTCAATTCAACAAATTTAAAAGAAATAATTTGTGGGATAGCCTATTTACTTGGATTTCATTTAATAAGGCGCACACACTTTTCCAAAAACTTTGCATCTGCAATTGGTATTTATCAACTTCAGACAAAAGCCTCATTATTTGCTGCTTTTTCTTCTTCTCATCCTCCTCCTCCTTCTTTAATTTTACTCGATATTGATTAACACAGTCTCTACGATCTTGATTGCTAAGATAATTAGGTGGACTAAAAATATATTCATTTATTAATCATTTATTTTTTATTTATCTAATTTTAACCTAACTCACTCATTTATCATTCTTAATTTATACTTCAATAAAAAAATAGATTATAATTCTATAATGTAATAATCTGCAATTTCATATTAAATTCTGAATTCACCGCCTTCGCATTAATGGGCTCTTCTGCTCCTGCACTTAGGGCACAGTTGGTATGTCGTACAAGAATAATAATTTTATACCATGACCTATATGGAATAAGAATACCATAATTAAAAATATTTGAATAACGATTTTGGAATGACGAAAACTTCCTTTTTCCATCATTTGTTAGTAATGGTTAGTTGTGGAACACTAGAAATGCTCTTCATAACTTTTAGACATTCACATATTAGTAGGTTTGTTTAATTGTGTGTCTTTCATATCATTTAAATATTTACGGTCATCAAAATCTATACTAACTTCTTTGTTTTTTATTTGTATGTGTGTCCAAGTTCTCAAATGACAGTAAATTGAATTTTATATTCTCACTCTTCTATTTTCAAAACGATTTTGCCAAATTATAGTTTTGATATTAGTTGTTGGATTAGAGAAATTTCAAAAAATATTTTAAACATAATATGATATTGTTCTTTTCGAAATGCATTCGCATAATTTTTCTTTTTAAAAGATTTTGCACATTATTAAGAATATTTGAAGCTGTGATATTTTAATTTCTCGCAATACAATCACATAATAATGAATATATTAATTAATATAAAATTTTATTCGTGCCCCAATAAATTATATTACTTCATCCGTTATATTTTAATTGCTAGGTATACTAAAAATAGTTGTTTTAAAATACTTGCTAGTTTCTAAATTCAAGAGATAATTATTGATCATGTTTTTTCCAATTCTACCCTTAGTACTTAAAGTCATTCTAAAATGTAAAAAAAATTATTATTGCATGTTTTCAAAATATTAATAGGATTATATTAGTCAAATTATTATCCCTATTAATTTTTTCTTAATGAGTGTAAATTTTATCCTAACTAGGGGTGAGCGTTCGGGTCATCAAATTGGATATGAGAATTTCGGATTAAGAAAATACAATTCAAATAAATTCGGATTGGATTGAATTTTTTAAGTTCGGTTTCGGATTGATCGGTTTGGATGTTTTGGATTTTTGGTTTTGACTTTTGAGCTTTTTAGGTAGACCATAATAACTAACAACTTTAATCCACATAATTGTTTGCTCCTTCAAATTTACAACTCTCTACAATTAACAAGAGAGAGGTGACTCTACCACCCATGCCGGTGTATTAAACTTTACTTGCTCATGAAATATTTTATATTTTTATATTTGTTTAATAGAAAATTTCATATTAATTTAATATTGTGATGGGTCGTAGGTATTAATCTATTGGACCTTGAAAATTGGACTCATTATTATATGACACGTATGATATGAGTAATTGAGTAGGGTCAAATATAAGATATAAAAGTTTCAAATTTTTGAATATCCAAAAATTCATAATACTAAATCCGATATCCAATCCATAAATTTTAAAAACGAAATCTAAAATTTAAAAATTCAACCCAATATCCAAAAAAAATCGAATTTCGATTTAAATTTTGAGTTGACCCAAATTATGTCCACCTCTTATCCTAACAATTAAAATAGAATAGAAGAAAGAAAGTAAAATATTAGGAGGCGTAGAATTTTTTTTCACAATGCAATCACATAATAATAAATATCACGTAGACCAATGTTTAATCTAGAATGTGTCAAAACTATTAATACCATTTTATGATGAACAAAACACACTAGAATATTAGAGTTTCCTTCAACAATTGGGTCCGGATATCCTTTCACGTGTCGAGAAACTTCACTTATATTCAGTTTTTAATACCACGATCGGGCTTGCATTTCCCACCACACAAATGCAACCAAGACTAACGTAACCGACTAGTCTTAATCTAGTGGCGGGTATAGTGGTTAGGCAAATGCGAATAATTTCATCTGAATTTAATATTTTTTTATTATAAAATATAATTAATATATAAATATAAAAATTTTAATATTATAATTTTAAAATTATAATAAATTTAATATTAAAAATTTCAAAAATTAAATTCATTAAATTAAAATTCTGAATTCACGACTGTGGAAAAGGTACTTGTCCAAAAAAGTTAAGAGATGATGCGCCCCATGATATCATCTCTTTTGTAAAGTCGTGTCAATTTTTATAATGTGCCGTTTTAGTTCGACCTCTTCTTTTTCCTTCTTTTAATTAATGGCTTTGACTTAGGCTTATGTAAGAAAAAAGATAATGAATTTCAGAACGTGACTGCTATTTGGACCATTGTATTTCTGAATTAGCATAAACTATAAAGCAACTTGACACAATGCTAGGAAATCTCAACCCCATAAATTGATCTTTAATCAATTAGAAGCTTCAGAATGTTGGAACTACAATGACAATTTGAAAACAAATTCATACATAATAACATCCTATTATTTTACTTTTTCGTTTACTAATTTTGCCTTTGCAATTTATTACGTAGTATGTCAATATGGTCGAACATGTCAGCTGATACAATATTGTTTTTATTATAAATATGTTTGTATTATAATAAATGTCTATAAAGGTATTTGTATTATCATGTTGAGATAATAGTTATTTATGAAGCAAACCGAGAATGTGTGTGGTTGAGGTCCATGATACATCTCATTAGAGAAAAATGTGATTTGAAATATGACAAATTACTCACAATTTTATATGAAGATAATGCAGCATGCATAGCACAACTAAAAGAAGGATTCATAAAGGAGATAGAAGAAGCACATCTTGCCAAAGTTCTTCTACAAACATGAGTTCCAAAAGAATGGTGATATTAACGTGCAACAGATTCGTTCACGTGATAATGTGGCTGATTTATTTACCAAATCTCTACCAACTGCAACTTTCAAGAAGATGGTGCACAAGATCTGGATGCAAAGATTCAAGGATGTTCTAATTAGGGGGAGTTAATACGCGTTGTACTCTTTTTTCCTTACGAGGTTTTGTCCCACTGGGTTTTCCTTGTAAGGTTTTTAATGAGGCAGCCAAAATGTGTATTATTAGATATGTGTACTCTTTTTCCTTCACTAGATTTTTTCCCACTGGGTTTTTTCTAGTAAGGTTTTAACGAGGCACATTATCTATCAAATAGACATTCAAGAGGGGTATTATAAATATATTTGTATTATAGTGAATGTCTATAAAGGTATTTGTATTGTAGTGGATAGATGGATTCTCATTCATTGTATTTCATCCATCAAGAGAAATAAGAACATCTCTCCTTCTTTCTTTCTCTATAATATTCTTGTTCTTTCTTTATTATTTCATAACAGTTTTTCATTTTCACGAAAAAGAAAATAATTTCTTTCCGAAAGAGTTTTTAGTTTATGTTCAAAAGGTCGAGTTACAGCTACTGGCGAACGAAAAAAGGGAATCGACTCGATGATTCAATTATGTGTTCATAATTTTAGCTCATCCCTATTTTAGGCTAAAATCATAATTCAAAGTGTAATCTCTAATACTCAAAATAATTATTGTCATGAAACGTCACATTGCACTAATCAACTAAATTCAATCTAAGATTTTCCGTCGATTCCCCCTATTTTGTGTTGGTCTTTAATTTTTACCCCTTAAATTAATGATCTTTAATTTTTTCCCTTCAATATTTTTAAGTAATAAAAAGTGAAAAAAATACCCTTAATGTTTTTTTAAAAAAATCGCAAGACAAATAAAATTTGCAAGCAAAAAAAAAAATCACAAAGCATAGATTAGCCCTAGAAAGCAAAAGTTCATGCTACAGAACTTCTGCCCCAAGACACAAGTCTCCTACAGAAATTACCCCAAGGCACAAGTTCATAGCATAAATTCATGTTATTAAACTTGTGCTTAGGCAGAAATTTATGCTACTAAACTTCTGCCCCTAGGTACAAGTCCATGCTACTGAACTTCTGCCCCTTAGGCACAAATTCATGTTACTTTTCTTATGCTTTGAGTCATAACCTATGTGAATTTATACTTTAATAAATTAGACAAATACTTATGCTTTGCGATCTTTTTATTTTTTATTTTTAACTGTTAAAGGTATTTTTTTATCATACTTTTTATCACTTTAAAGTGTCGGAGGACAAATACTAAAGACCATAAATTTAAGAAATAAAAATTAAAGACCATTATAAATTAAAAATATTTATGCAAATGACACAATTTAATATATAAATCATGATAGACAAATGAATACACACAATTGGGCTGTGGCCCAAATTAGATATGTAGTTTAGTCCATATTAATGTAGCACATTCAATTTGAACGAATTTGGTTTGTAAATAGATTTAGGGACGCGTCAATTTGACCCATCTAAGCTTTGGTCACTTTGTAAAAAAGAAGCAAAACCTTAGGATAACAAACATATGCTATGTATTTATCATTTAGTAGAAAAAAATTAAAAAAATTACATTTTATAGAAACTAATTATAATTTGTAGCACTTCTCTCCACCTAACCTAATCTCTCTTGCCTCCGTCCTCTTTCTCCCCAATATCTGCAATTTTCGAAGATGATAATTTTTTCATATATGGATTAACTGTTTCAGTTTTTTCATAAATAGCGATGACACACCAAAAAATAAAATAATTTGTTCCTAAGATCTGCATCTTTTTTAAGGAGATAATCTTTTCTGATATGGATTAATTGTTTCAAAATTTTTAAATATGGTAAAAAAAGAAAAGTCCGAAATCAAATGGAGAATCATTAGTTCCCCCAAATGATCTGTTAATTACTTAATAATTAGCACAATTATAGAAAGTTAGTTAGGGTTCAAATTTTAGATACACTAATCATGTTTTTCTATAAACTGTATCAAGAAAAAAAAAACTGCTATTTTATATAAATAAAATAAATCATGTTATTTTTTGTAATTATTTTATTATGTAGTGTTAAATATGAAAATTGCGCAAAATCCAAGGGTGGAATCAAAAATGCCGGCCCACAAATTTGAATTTTGACACCCGTAATCCCAATGATGCTGGACTTTTATGTGTGGACTGCACTTACCCAGAATTTATGAAGATTGCTATGTGGGCTGCAAAAAGGACCTATGGGCTAGATGATGCGGGTAAAAACCTTATGAAGCCCACTGACAGTCACGGAGATGATCTATAGAACTCTTTAATACAGTACTCCTTCCGTTCGGTTAACTATTGAGGCGACTAGGCGAGTGATTTTGAATTTTTGACCTCGATTATGTCATGAATAAAATTTTAAATGTAATACATTTTAGTTATTTTTATGAATTTTGAGATTCATGCATGAAGTAAGGCTGAGGTCGAAAATTTAAGACCGCCGATTTCCAAAGTCATTGCGTGCGATTTCCTAAAAGGTTAGCAACTGCACAATAGCTAATTTTGGAATCATCACTTGAATTATAGTTGAGTGTGTAAAAAGTTGTAAGTTTAACCGTTTTAAAATTAACCTTTAGACATATTAGATTTTTTTTTTTTTACAAGCGAACTTAAGATCTTTTTATCTGAATTTTAGCTTGATAGTCCCTAACTTCAAATAATAAAATTCTTCAAACTCATATATTTAAA
This sequence comes from Datura wrightii, assembly GCA_035772735.1. Classification (NCBI taxonomy): domain Eukaryota; kingdom Viridiplantae; phylum Streptophyta; class Magnoliopsida; order Solanales; family Solanaceae; genus Datura; species Datura wrightii. The sequence continues at coordinate 157,761,862 of JASDFA010000010.1, read as the reverse complement.
ATTTATAAATTTAATTTTACTCATGATATTCTATTCATTTTCATCCCCTAATTGTTTTACTCATTTACGTACCTCATTTCATTTCACTCATGATACCTCAATTACAAGGAGGAGAAAAAAAAACTAAAGGAACGAACAATTTGATCCGAAATTTGTCAACTTCATACAAACCGCACATCAGCTAATTGTGCACAAGATTTTAAACACCAGTCACCTCTTAAATATGCATTAGTCTAACTCTCAAAATATGCTAGAGTATTTGTTAGGAGTAAAATAGTGTTATAGGATTATTGAATATCCCACGCATTGATGATAATATATTAATCAACTCTCAATAAATGTTAGAGCCTAAACTAAATTTTTTTTAAATAAAAAATAAAAAATATTTTAATTTTAATTTTTCACAGTGATTCGAGTTGGACCAGGTTGAAACATCACCTCGTGCCGCTAGAATGCACGGTTCAAATTCACCTATAAACCTTATCACTTCTCTTATTATTATTATTATTTTAATATTCTTTATTATTCACGAGCTCACTCAATTCCAAGAAAACAAAAAGAAAAGTATGCATTGGTGAAGTCAGAACAGTGGAGAAATACTAAGAATGCTTATAATTAAAATGACAATAATTGAACGCTTTTAGTCTGAATTATTTTTCTTAATTTGTCGGGAAATATGATTGCCAAAATTTACAAAATAATACTCCGTAACGGATTATGTATGTACTGAATTATTTTTCTTAATTTGTCCGGGATATATAATGATTGCCAAAATTTTCAAAATAATACTCCATAATGGATTAGGTATGTAATCAAACACAAATCTTTTTAATCACTAAAATTATTATGAAATAGTAAGTATTCTTTTATTTTAATAAAATAATTTGTATTAAAATCTTAAGCATGAGATTTCTTTCACTAGGAAATGGTTAAATTTAATTGTGTATTGTAGTGAACATCGTGTGAAATAAAAAAAGACAGATATTTCTAAATTCTATGGGCTTTGCCGCTCCTATCACTATTACCCAAACCATGTCCTCCAATAACTAGCGGACAGCCCACTGCTTTCCTATTTGTTTCCCACACTCCCCAGTCCTCACCACCCCCACTCTCTTCTTCCTCCATCACATTATTGCAATCCCAAAATCGCCGTCATCTCCCTCATATTTTTAGAATGGACTATACGAATCTTATATATATTCCAGTTTAAACTCCTGCCCCAGTTCAGCAAAATAGCAAGATTTCTTCTTGCATCTGCTAATCACTTATAGAAACCATTCTGTTGCTTTATGGAAGACCCAATTGATCAATCGAAGCAAGAAACGGACCAGTTGATGGATGGAGCGAGAAGCATCATATTCGGCAAGTACGAGATGGGGAGGCTATTAGGACAAGGAACATTTGCCAAGGTCTATTACGGCAGGGATATCAAAACTTCAGAGAGCGTTGCTATTAAGGTAATCAATAAGGACCATGTTAAGAGGGAAGGAATGATGGAGCAAATCATTCGAGAAATTTCTATCATGCGCTTAGTTCGACACCCAAACATCGTGGAACTCAAAGAAGTCATGGCTACAAAGCAAAAGATCTTTGCTGTTATGGAGTATGTCAGAGGGGGTGAGCTTTTCGCTAAGGTTGCTAATGGGAAGCTTAAGGAAGATGTCGCCAGAAAATACTTTCAGCAATTGATCAGCGCTGTGGATTTCTGCCATAGCCGCGGTGTATTTCACCGGGATTTGAAGCCTGAAAATTTGCTTCTTGATGAAAATGAGAACTTGAAGGTCTCAGATTTTGGGTTGTCGGCTTTGTCGGAGCAATTGAGGAGTGACGGTTTGCTTCATACCCAGTGTGGAACTCCAGCTTATGTTGCCCCTGAAGTGCTAAGGAAAAAAGGGTATGATGGAGCTAAATCAGATATTTGGTCTTGTGGGGTTATTTTGTATGTTCTCTTGGCTGGGTTTCTACCATTTAAGCATGAGAACTTGATGAAGATGTACAGGAAAGTTTTCAAAGGAGAATATGAGTTTCCTCCCTGGTTTTCCCCAGAAGCCAAGAAACTGATTTCAAAGCTTCTTGTAGCTGATCCAGAAAAAAGAATTACAATTCCTGCTGTAACAAGGGTCCCTTGGTTTCTGAAAGAATTTAGTAGATCATCTTCTTTTTCTTCAATTGAAGAAAATACTGATCAGAAACAGGAGAGCTTAGAACCAAACTTGGGGGGAAGATCAAAGTCAGTTCCGCCTTTTTACAATGCATTTGAATTCATATCAGCAATGTCTTCCGGGTTCGATTTGTCAAGCCTTTTCATTGAAGGTAGGAGGAAATCTGGCTCACTGTTCACATCCAAATGCTCTGCCTCCACGATCATGTCAAAGCTGGAATCTTTAGCCAAGAAGGTGAATTTTCAGATTATATCTGCTAAGGAATTCAAGGTGAAGATGCAAGGAACATCCGAGGGGCGCAAAGGGAAATTGTCAGTGGTGGCTGAAGTGTTTGAAGTTGCACCAGAAGTTGCTGTTGTTGAGTTCTCCAAATCTGCTGGAGACACCTTAGAGTATAGGAAATTCTATGAGGAAGATGTACGGCCTTGCCTCAAAGATATTGTTTGGACATGGCAAGGCGAGAATAACGGCCGAGACTAAACTGCAGTGCTAGTTACTCCATGTAAATTATAGGTTCTTGTTGAAGTTATATGGACCAGAGATAAACCTTAACTATATAGTGCCAATTTACTTTGCGCCCTTTCTAGAGCAATTTTGTTCAATATTATGGTGAATTGCATTTTCTTTGGTCAGCCATCTGTAAATACTTTGCAAGTTATATGGGTAATTTTAATCTCACTGGAGTTTGTGTAAACTGCTTCAGCCGGCTATGGTAGAGACGTATCAAGAATCTAATATTAGTGGATTCAGAATAAGAGTATGATTTCATTGTATGATATTTATATGTTGTAATTTTTATCTCATAAGATATGTACAACAAAATTCTAGACGAAAACAACAAAGTTTAGTTGAACCTACTCTGCCTCCCAGTTGACATCCTTGTTTTCTAATGATCCATTTTCCTTTTAATTTCAACATGTGCTAGTCAGAATTAGGATTTTGAATTTAAGATGAACACTTCAAATTGCTAAAAGTTGACTTTTTATTTTAATATATAAGCACATATATATTTAATAAATTTCTTAATGAAAATACATTATTTGAGCTTATTGAATTTAATTGAACCCGAATATGAAGTTCTACATCCGTCTGTGCATGAATGAGATATGTTTCTGTGTGCGAGAGAAGGTCTGCCCATGAATTTGTGTGGGGATCTTTTGTGATCTTGATTCTATTTCTACATGATGGAACCATAGCCCGCAGATACTGCTGGTTTGTTTTTAGGTAATGGCCGTTACTGCACCAGAATGTGGTCCATTGTCCGTCAATTTGTCACTTGATTGCAGAGTCCTCTGCCTTGAAGCACATTAGATTGCTCTAAAATTATAGTTTTGTACCAAAAGTCTAATAAATGTTTTATGTAAAATTTTCATATTTTCACATGGAGATAAGTTAGAGATTTCTTTAATACCTTTACCTGTGCATCATCATTATCTGCTAAAATTGAGTTTTTATCCAAATAACTCCAGATAGGAAATGTTAACGAAGTCTCTGTCAACCATGATGTTGCTCAACTGATTGCCTTAAAGAGGAAGGAGAAAAAGTAACACGCCACAATTACATCCAAATGAAGGTTGCCTATGCCTGCCTTAATGGTGGGTCCAGACGGTTAGTTTTCTACAACATCACTTTGCATGACTCGACCTTTCGATTGCTTCACTATGGCAATTCGATTCTTTTTCTCTCTTTTTTTTCTTTCTTTTAATCTTATACGAGTATGATTTACTCTATTTTCCTCTTATTTTGATTTCTTAAATCGAAAAATATCATAGTCTTCCTACGAACCTTTAATAGTCGTACATACCTTATATTATGCATTATGGGATATATATTGAATCTTCTCGAATCAAAATAAAAATAGCAAGTTCCTAATAGGTGGCAGCAGTTACTTGGACAATGGATCTTCCATACATAAGCTGTTTTATCATCAAACAAACAGATGTCTCACTGCTTGTAGTAAGAAAGGAATAATTATTATGGAGATAAAAAGGGTCCCCTGGATCACCAAAAAGGCAAGAATGTAGACTCGTGTCACCTATTGCTATTGGTCAAGGAAAATGCTCTTGTTGATTGCTTATTATACCGTCTTAAATATTTTTAGGGATCGTTTGGTCGCTTATAAAATTATTCAAAATTATAATATGAGACTATAATTTTGAAATTAATTTATCTTATTTAAAAAGTAGAATAAAATAATATCAGCTTGAACAAAATATGGTGAAATATTTAAGATTAAAAGTGAGATTAAATTTATATTTTATTTAACTGAAGATAAAAATTTATTCCAGATTAAATATATATTTTTAATTATATAAAATATAATTTTAATTCTGAAATAACTTATCTGTTTACCAACTGAATTTTTAATTTTTAATTGAATCACACTATTACTATCATACTGTGATTAATTTATCAGAACTAGGGTAAAATAAAAGGTTACATATTTGACCGGTACAGTTTTAATGGATCGGGTCAAGTAGGGTGAGTCAATAAAATGATAAAAATGGATAACATTTTATTTTTAAAAAAATTGGCTTAATATAAAATTTTCACATTAACAGAACTAAATTAAAAAATCACCTAAACTGGTTGAGTGACTTTGTGAATAGTATATCAATAGTACTACTAGGAAAAGAGATTTTTTTTCACCGCAAATTAATAAAGAATTTGTGTTATAAAATATGATTTTCCCACTCATTTTTCACCGAAATAGTTCACTGGGAAAAATGCATGGTGCGAAACAGATTCTCACTGAAATAGTGAGAAATTTCATGATTTTTTTCATGTAAAAATACTATTATTTTTTCTTTTCCTACCGATAATCAGTGGGAGTAGTCACTTAACATTTTCAATAAAAATTTTCAATAAAAAAATAATAATCTTTTAGTAGTGTGTTTAGTAATTATAAAAATTAAAAAAAAATACTTTTTGAATGAACTACTCTTAATTGAGTGGTTATTTAAAAAATTAACTCTTCATTTTGGGGCGAAGCAACTCGCACAATCGGCTACCTAATAAAATAGAGTCCGTGAGTTACATTGGAATTAGATGGTCGGGAAGAAGTTTGGAGTGGTTTGGACAAATGTAAAGGCTCGGACTAAAGAAACAAATGCTACGCCATGTAATTAAATTGTAGGCTCACAGTCTTTTGACCCTTGCTTAACCTTTTTTCTGTTTTATTTTGTACACAAATGAGAATGTTTTAAGATCAGTGTTCACCGTATACCAGAGGTCGTTGGCTAGAGATTTAGGTGGTGCATGTGTTTTGGTGGAGAATATTCTGGTTTTTGATTCTCCACAAAGGAACCATGTGTGTTGGAGCAGTTGATAGATGTTACTATTCTATAATACTAGTATCTTGGAGAATATGTGGTGATGAACAAGTGGTTGCCGTGTTGGGCAAATGGCAGTTGGATATTGGCAGTTTACTGCACTAGAGACTCCTGTGGTCCAACATCTATTATTGGTCAATGTCGCGCACTTGTGTTAGTTCTACTGGCTGTGTTATCCGTCGTAAAATACTTTGGTATTTTTTATTAAAAATATCTGTCTCAAAATACTTACCATTTTAAAAGTTTGACACAAAATTAATTTTTATTTTTTTTAATTCTATCTTTAATTAATATTTCCTCCATTTCTTTTTAGTTGCTACAATAAGTTTTACACATTCTTAAGAAAAAATTAATAGGAATTACAATTTGACCAATATAATCCTATTAATTGATAAGTACTTTTTAGAAACATACAATAATTATTCTTTTTACATTCTAAAATGACTTAAGTACTAAGGGTAAAGTTGAAAAAAAAGATCAATTATTTGTTAAATTTCTAGCTTGACAACTACTTCCTTTATTCCTTTTTAGTTGTTATGATAAGATTTGCACATCCATTAAGAAACAATTAATAGGAATTGCATTTTGACTAATATAACCCTATTAATTGATAGGTATTTTTTGAAAATATTTCTAAAGTGACTTAAGTACTAAGTATAAAGTTGAAAAAATGTAGTCAATTATTTCTTGAATTTTGAAACTAGCAACTATTTTGAAACATTATTTTAGTATATCTAGCAACTAAAAGGGAACGAAACGGAGGAAGTGCTTTGAAACTACTATTATTAGTACATCTATCAACTAAAAGTAAACGTAGAGAGTAATAATTGTTCTTTAACACTCTAAACACCTTAATTTTGACACATAATAGAGTAAGAAAAATTATAACTTAAAAACATAAATAAAAATAAAATAGTCAATTATCTCTCATAATTAATATTTTATTTATATTAAAAGACGTGTAAATAAAAACACGATAAATATTTTTAAAATATATATATATATATACATTATATAAGAACATTTAAAGAACGAATTACTGTTCTTTTGCCATAGAAGCGACAGCTTTATAATTTGGAGAGAATTCCATTACTTTGTTTGCTCCTGTGTGGAATTGTATGAATAACTTCATTTCAATCTTAATGAAGTTGAGATTATACGAATCTTCATTATTTATTCCGTTCTATTAAAATTAATTATTTCAGTATATGATATAATATGAGTTATTAATTTTTCCAACATCAAGAGTTATTATAATATTTTAAACTGCTACATAAATGAATCTCTAATAAAACAAAAAACTCAGCAAACGTCTTTGACACATGTCACAATTATTCTCATCTATTAACTTACACAGTAATGATATTTTTGACCAAAATATGTGACTATACATATATATGCTCCTTCCTACTCACTTTCGCTTTCAAGTTTCAACCCTCTTATTGGTCTTCTCACCTATCAATTCTTTTCCTTTTTTCTTTTTTCCGACCGAGGAATGTTACGGTGGTGCAAGCGAGAGGCTGTTTTTGTCTGTTACTTTCGAAAATAGATGCTGATTTTTATTTATTTTATTCAAAAAATTAAGATATAATTTATTATTGAGTTTGCTTGAAAAAAAGGATTCATAGATAACTAGTTTTTAAAATTTGTCACGATATTTTATTTAGATTTTTGAATTAAATTCTATTTTAATCGAATATTTTAACTTCTAAAATATTGTTCCACTTAGACACATTATGCGTGTTTTCTTTCATTTATTAAGTAGTTAAGTTAACCACATAAAACACGTCATTTCCTTTAATAATATGCATCCATCTCAATAAGCCATAAAAATCTCAAATATTTTTCCTTGAGATTGATGTGTATAATTAGTTAATAGACAAATGAAAACACAAGGAAAAAAAATCAAAATTTGAATTGAAAGTCTCTAGTTGAAACACTTAGTTAAGGTGTTTCATTGAAACATGATTTAATTCGAGTATCTAAGTGAAATACAGTTAAACCTTTTTATAGTGACATCATTTGTATGAAAATTTTATAGCTGCTATAGTGAGTTGCTATTTTATATGTATATATTGTGGCATCTAACGTTTAGATCTCATTAGTTGTTATAAATAAAAGTACGTAAAAATCTAGTTTAATAATTTTGTGTATTAAAGAAAAGAAATGTATTTGTTAACCAATTTAACCGAAAACTAGAAAGAGTATGAATGTAAAAAAAGATAAACACCAATAGTCTTTCCTCATGAAGTTACAACCATAACTGATGGATATTATTTTAATATAATTTATATTTTTTTAGATTTTAATGTGCATAACATTAATGATGGTTACCATAAATATTTTAATATTTACTTTTATACACAATATAATATTTAAATATGACTATTACAGAAAAGTAATTTTATAAAAATGTACCGATATATTGAATATTACTGTTATTATATAAATAAAATATTACTATAAAAAATAAAATATAATATAAAGATTAATTTTAAAAAAATTATATAATTATTATGAAATATAGTTATAAGGGAAAAGAATCAAATTTACCCTTCAACTATCTGAAATGGTCAATTATACCCTCCGTTTGTAAATGAGATCAAATATACCATCGCTGTTAAGAAATGGACCACATATACCCGTAACAGTTTGCCACATCATTTTTTTTAAGACATTTTAAGCTTATATACCTGATGACATGACCTCCACCTCTGTATATACACATCATTAAAAAAATAAATTTATATACATGTGTAAATTAAATAAGAAAATCCATTTGACCCTTCTTATTAACCCAATTATCCTACCCGACCCGACCCGACCCAAACAAGCAAGGTAAAATAAATAGGTTAAAATAACCCTTGCTCCTCATTTGTACGCTTCTTCTCAGAGGAAGCTTCAAAAGCGGTCTGCCTAAAAGTTTGTTAAGGTTAGTTCTTCCTCTTCCAAAATAAAGAAAGGTCAAATAGGCTTACTTATTTAATTTACACTATGTATATAATTTTTTTTAATGATGTGTATATATTGAGGTGGAGGTCATGTCAGCAAGTATATAAGCTTAAAATGTCCTAAAAAAATTACATGGCAAACTGTTAAATTTTGGATATAAATAGTTCATTTTCTTAACAGCGACATATATTCGTCTCATTTACAAACGAATAATTGAGAGATAAATTTAACTATTTTCCCTTGTTATAATAAGGTTTGACGATATATTTTATTAAATTGAAAAAGAAGTAACAGGCAACAAGTTACATCCAAATAAAGCGTGGCCGCGTGGGTCCAAGAGGGTGAGGGCTTTAAGATGTGGCAATATGTAAGAGGAAAAGGTAAGTTTCTTGTAACATCTCCTTTGTATGATTGAGCTTTTACTTTGCTCGCACATTCCATTGTTTATTTTTTGTTTCTTTTAAACTTTGGCAGCGGTTGGTTGGACAATGGCTCTTCACAAATTTTTTTCTTATAAAAAAAAACATTGATTATATTATGGTGGAGATAAGGAAATATGAAGATAGAAAGGGTCCCCGTTACCATAGATAGGTATGTGTACTTGTCCCCCATTGATGAAAGGAAATTGCCCCCACTTTGATTGCTTATAGTGACAATGACATCTCCGAATAATCCTTCTTCTTTGGTTTTTATTTACATGTATAATTTTTTTTAAGAAAAATTTTAATATTTTAAAATTTTATAATTTAAATAAAATATAAATATTTAAAATCTATTAAAAAATAAAATAAATATTTAAAAATTAAATTAATATTAAATATAAAATATATCATTCTTTAAAAAAAAAAATTTATTATAATGATATCTTAAAATATTTCATATCTAGAACATTCTTTTGTTTGCTGAAAAAAAAGAAGTTAATTTCAAGGGTGTTTCCTCAAAATATTACTCCCTCAGGTCCTTTTTATTTGTTGTTCTTATTAAAAATAGGTGATTCAAATAATTATTATTTTGAAAACTTAAAATATAATTAATTATTAATTTTTAATTTTATTCTTACTCAATAAATATAAAAAGATATTAATATGGCGAAAAGAGAATATATTAAATCAAGATTAATGAATAAGTAAAAATAATTTAATTAAATTACAATTAATACGTATATTTTAAAAGATGTTTAAAATAATAATAACAATAATAATAATAATCAGAGCAGAGAGAGTATTGTGTAATAGCCTACATATTTTTCGGAAGCAGCGTCCCTCCTGAGGCAAGTCTTATGTCGACCTTCAAGTTCAAAACGATGCACCAATTCATACGTGTGAAAAGATAGTGAGTAATTAAAGGGATGCGGCAAATCTAAAATCTAAATTACTATTTTGGCACTTAGAAAATTTTCATAATTAAGGATATTTTAAATAATAAAAATTTTATCAAATGAGTAATAGGAGATAAAAATTATAATCATCAATTTAAGGAATAAAAATTAAAAATTATTTGAGTTCAGGTAGATTCAACCATTCAAAGCACCCTCTGACGCCTTCCAAAGAAGCATGATGGATCATTGCGACTGTAACAAATCAATAAAACCTGACGAAAAATAAGTGAACACTTTGCTGAGGTACAAAGTAGCTCACCTAAAAGGATAAAGAATGAAGTTTCGTGTTTGTTTTTCCTCAAACTCTCAATCTGCTCTCGCTCGCCGCTACTAACCGGGTGTCGATTGATTTTCCTTCCTTTACCTACTAAGATGTTTCTTTCCAATAGAAGAACAATCTATGCCAAAAAGATATTTCGCCGGTTATCCTTTTTTAGAATAACTATTTAGTAAATACCTTTTTTTTTTTTTGTAACTTGTAAAATTTTTAGACTACGATTTAAATTTCTTTTGAATAAATTGAAAATCTCATAAAAAAATATATGACCACAATTTAAAATTTATAAATTTTAGATGTTTTATCGGTCCAAAAAATTAAATTTCATAAGTTTTAGAAATAGAAATACAATCCAAATAATATTCTTAAAAAGGGTTATTTATATAAATCAGCCTTATCGTTGCCCAGAGACTAAACAAACCCAAAAAGTCAGTAAAGACGCACTTTTGCAAGTTCATATACTGACTTAAAGAGGCTGAGGCAACAAACATATTATTGGGCTTCATTACCCTTTTCAGCCCATTTTTTGGAGTTTCGTCAAGGCTTTTAGCACGAAAAGTTGGCACTATATATTAATGAGAAATTTATATAAATGACATATTTTTTATTGAAAATAAATTTTTATAGTTATATTTTTATTAATTACGATTAATATGAAATATATTCATTTAAAAAGTTAAAGTATTTATGTTTGGATATAAATACACTAATTAATGTGACTAACTAATGTGTTGAGTGAAATATGAGATATTATCTTTTAAAATAACAAATTATCAAAAATCATGCTACAATTAATACATAATCTTCCATATATCTCTTTCTTTCTCTCTTCGCTCTCTCTGCCCTCTCTCGCTTCTCTCTCTTCTTTTTTTTCTCTTTCTCCCTCTTTGTAAATCATATGTTCACACATCTCTATATTTGTATTTCAATATTTTTGAGATATTAGACAACTGCATTTGTTGTATTCATATATGCATTTAGGTTGTATCTTCTACATGCATTTAAGTCTTATCCTCTATCTCTCTGTATGATATATTCCACATCTCTTTTTCTATTTTTATATTTTTTGAGATGTTAGACAACTATATTTGTTGTATTAATATGTGTATTTCGGTTGTATCCATTCATTTTAATTTAGCTTGTATTCATTCGCTCTTGTGTCACGTGTATTTAGTCGCTCTTATCTCGTTGGTGATACAGAAAATACAAAAAAAAAACACAAAAAAGAGAGAGGGAGAGAGGAGAAAGAGAGAAATAACACAAAATGAGAGATGGAAGAGAGAGGCAGAGAGAGAGGCAGAGAGAGAGAGAGAGAGAGAGAGAGAGAGAGATGGAGGAGAGATGCGAACAAGATTGGAGAGAGATTAAGAGATTTTTTTCTTATTTGCTATTAAATATAAAAAAAAAAGTTAAAAATTTAAAGTATGGCTAATAATTATAATTATTTAAAACTAGAGCTATGTTTAGCAAATACTATCATATGGTTGCTATATTATGCAATTTTTTCTATATTAATTTACCTTTTAAATTGACATAAATAATTTATTTTTAATTAATTAGCATATAATAATTTTTTTATATTTATTGAAGTTTCAAAGTTTAGTCAAATTGACTCTCGTGAAGCTAAACATGACAAGTAAAATAGAACAAAGAAAATACTTTATACTCAGCCCAACCTGTATTAAGTAGGCATTTGGACATGCGATTTCATCTCATGATTTTATATCACGAGATGAAATCTCAAATTATCAAAAAAGCTTGATTTGAGATTTCAAATCATGAGATGGACTTTTTCAACTATAAAATTTGACCCACAAGTTTATATTTTGTAAAAAAAAATTCACTATTTTATATTTACCAATCATTTATTTGAAATATAAATAAAATTTGTTGTTGGTATTATTACTCTTACTAACTTTTGCTAACCATTTATATCGGATTTAAGTTTGTCAACTATGTGGGAGGATTATATTTAATAGTAGTTTAGTGCAACTAATGTTCAATTTCACCTTTTATTGATCTAAAGTTCAATCAACAAGTGTTTTTTTTTTTAGAATGGCTTTGTGATAGTGTATTAACTTTATTATGAACTTTTACTTAATTTAGTAAAGATTCTATAAGAATTGGAGAAATTTTATTAGTTTTATAAAGAGTATACCATATAAAATAAATGTCACTATTGTTATAAATAAAATAAAATAAAACATAACATGAAAAACCAATATCAAAGAAATTATATCCTAATAGTGAAATGTTTTTATACCGAATACTAATGTTGTATCTAGTTAGTGCATCGATCAGTACATGAATGTTTCATCTCGTGTATCATTTCCTCAAAAAAAAAAAAAAAAATCTAATCTCTGTTTGTTTGTGCATCTTTTTCCACCTAATTTATAAGTTGTTGGATTGGCACATTTGTCACTTCTTTTTTTTTTTTTTTTTTTAAATAATTCTTTTTGCTCTTCATTTGTTTGTTGAACTAATTGGATTGTATTCTTCAATAATGTGAAAAGAAAAGAACACCGAATTTGCAGCTGAATTTTAATTTAAACCTCTAAATTCGACAACTGCATTATCGAAGACACGTTTTAATTTGTCAAATAAAGTCAAAAGTTGAATGGTTTTTTAAGACTTCAAGAGATTCCCTTCTCATTATATATAAAGATTCTTTGTAATCTTTGGGGTAAAGTCTATAATCACACGCTGGAATCTTATGAACAATTCGACGTAATTACCAAACATTTGAAATAATCACTCTTATCAGATTATTTCAGCTACACCTGCAAATCCAGGTTTGAAAAAAAAATTAAGGAAGTCAGCTCCCGAGCATCCCAATTACATTGACTGGGATAAACGTTCTCTCCTTCCAAGTCTTTAAAATCAAAATTTCTATTTTTTACATCTCACATAGACTACAATTGGAGATTATTGTTTTCAATACATAATAAAGGTTCTATAAATATATATATATAAAATTATCTCCTATCTCTGAGTGTGATTTTAACATACTTGTTTTGCTAAAAGTAAAATTCCAGAAAAGAAAAAGTTGGATAGTGTGGGAAATCCTTCAAAACTAACATTAGGCATAAATTTAGGCAAACTAACATTCCAGCGCGTTTTGGCCAAAGATAAGGCCAAAAGCACTATCGTCTTTGCTAATGGAGATTTTGATTAGTGACTGTGAGCGGTGGTGGTGGGTCCGGGGGTCCCATGCCACTAAGGCTTTTATAGACAACGCCAGAAATGTATCGCATCCCGCAATTATATGCTTGACTTATGAAGTACTCATGATTACGATAAGAGTCGAAGCATTTTCAATGTATACGTTATTGAGTACTGACGAGTAAATTTCACTTTATGTTATTACTTAAAAAGTTATTTTTTTAAAATTTATTATATAAAAATTATTTATTTTATTTTATTTTTTATAAAAATAATTTTGATAAAATTTAATTAAAATTCTACCTAAAATGGGCCCTTATATTTAAATGTAGGTTTAAAATGATCCCTTAAAAAATATTTTTGAGCAGTTCTAAAACTTTAAACTTGTCACATGTGAGCACATTTGGTCTCCATCAAATACTTGAGTTAATTTTATAAAACTATGAAAAACATATTTAATATGGACTCACATCTAGATACGTTTTCTTTGCACTTTTAACTTTTTTAGTTTATTGCAGGATTTAGTGTAACTTTTAGGTGTAATTTACGCTACTTTCAAAATAATTTTATAGATATCTCCCAAGTTTTGCTTAATAACAAGGACCTTTCATATGACATATGATACCACACTTTGGCTATTTTTATTTTTGTTACAAATCCTTTAACGTACTTATCACTAATGCAAAATTATATACTTAAATTTATTTTTCCATACTAATACTATTTTGTTTAATTAATTTTATAAACATGTTTTATGCTCTTTTGTTTATTCTATTCACTATTACTGCTTAATAAAAATGAAGAGTAGGTGTTTCATCTCTTTATTGTCGTTAGACACAAATTTAAAGGTATCGATTGTATAAATCCTAGTAAAAATGTTGTTTAGTTAGAATCAATTTATTTATGAAAATTGAAATATCAAAAGTGAAGCACTGTGTATACATTTTTTAAATTTTTTAGCATGCTATCATTTTTAATTTTTAACAAATTTTTCAGTTTTGTCCTCGACCCCTCCAAAAAATCTCTCATTCAAAACTTTTTAGATTTCTTAATTTAATAATAAATAATTTTATTTATTTTAAATTTTTTTATAACTTTTATTTACTAAAAATAATATAGTTTAGGTCGCATATTCAATGTGTTGAACTAATGTTTACAGAAACTATTATATAAATAATTTAAAATTTATATTTATTTACTTAATAAATGTATAGATAGTATGAACAAAATAAAATTATGTTAAAAAGAAAAGAAAAAACGTCTAAAAATTAATTTTAACAAATAGTATATTGGTAAAAGGTAAGTAGTGAAAATATAAATATTTTATATTAATGATAGATAGATTCAAAGATTTTATTTATTTGTTTGTTTATTTTTATTTTTTGTTCAATTTTCATTAAATTTATTAGGTAGAGTTTGATAAATATATAAAATAAAAAGGGCTCATTTTTTAGTGTAATAGTGGACTAAAAATGCTCAAAAAGTATATTTAAGAGACCATTTTATACCTACCTTAAACATAAGGGATACTTTTCTTATTTTCTCTCACATTTTGGGTAAAATTTTAACTAGATTTATTAAAAAGTTACTTTTGTGAAATATGAGGCAAAATTAAATAATTTTTATATAATAAAATAAAGAATAATAACTTTTAAATAAAAAAACATAAAATTAAATGAACACCGTAAAATTAACTGGAGTATTGACTATTGACTATGAGAATGAAAATGTGACACTTTCCGAGTATTGACTATTGACTATGAGAATGAAAATGTGACACTTTCCTCTCTGGAAGTTCTTATTTTCTTCTTTTATTTTCCAAGTTTCGACTTTTCAAAATGTTAGGCAACTTTAATTGCTTCTAAGTTAGTAGTACTAGGTAATTAACGTGTCCCTAAGAGTCCTCAGCCAACCAACTGAATAAACATAAGGGAATCAGCACCTTTTAGTTTCTCAAATATCGATAATTTCTGATGTTGGATCTTATGAATTTTGGTTAACTATGTTTTAACGATATGTACTTTTGATATGTCGGGCAGGTGAATCTTTGCACATTTAAGGAATTATTTAAGCTAAATCATTCGGTTATTAAAGTGCTATGTTAAGCTAGTACTGTTGCTCCATATTTGAAGGGTAATACAATTTTAAAAATAGTATCACATATTTCATGTGGAAAGTGACACAAAAGGGGAATATTATAGGGATCAGATCCACAATTTATCAATAACCGAAACACTTAAAAGTGCAACTGTATATGATCATTAAGTTGAACATTCCAAAGATATAAAGAAATTACATAAAGGTGATAAAATTATTCACGTTCTGAGACAACAATGGAAACAGTAAAAAACATTTCCTTGAACATAGTAGTAAAACAGAGTACACGAGTAAATTGTAAATTTCATTTGAGTTCATGGTACATTAAGCTAAGACTGAATTCGTATAGTTTCGTCCTTTTGAGTAGGAATTGGAAGGTGACCTTTCTCCTGCAGGCTCTTCACAGTCTCATATAAGCACTGTTTCACAGGTGTAAACTCTAGGCCCAAATCCTTTAGTTTTTGGTTTGAGAATTTGTACGGTTTTACCCTTGGCTTCGTCTCATCTGAACACCTGATGTATTTACAAATATAACCAAGATTTGAGTACTGTACTTAATGATATTCTTCTTCAACTGGCAATAATTTAAATGACACTATATAGTATATATTAATCATAATTAACTAAGACTAAAAGCATTAAAGTTGATATGAATCTTTAAGAAAAGAAGTTTGGTCCCATTATATTGGTAAAGCTGAAGGAGAAGTTGGGGCCAGCCAGCCAAGATAGTGATGTCGTAGTAGGTAAGAGCATTTCAGGTCGAATGAATATTGTTGGATAGTACTGCTGATACTCAAGTGTCTGTTAGTGGGTCACTTTTATATATGGGATCAATGCTTAGGTCATACTCTTCTTACCAATAAAGTTTGGTACATCTAATGCACATCGCCATTTCAAAAAGAAAAAAAACAAAACAAGTAAAAGTTCCCTTTATTTGTGCAATGAAGATTCTAGCTTTGGAGTGATTCATAGTTTGTCTATAATGATGCATATTTTTTGGACCAGGTCTCAAGCAATACTAGTTTCCTAAGGCAACTTAAACAGTACAATTTCGAAAAAATTGTAGTAATTGCTTTTCGTAATCTTAATTTGCAATAAAAATTCATGTCTACATACTTCAAATAATAGTGCGTGCGATTATGTTGATAGATTTGGGAATTGAACTTACTTGGTGGGGATGGGATACTCCGGGAAGAATTTGGCAAGAATTTCAACCACCTCGCCACGGTGAAGCACACTCTCGGCACAGAGGTAACGGCCAGATGCGGAAGGAGTCTCGTATAGAAGTATGTGAGCTAGAGCCACATCCTTAACATGCACATATGCTTGAACTGAATTGGCATATGTTTTAGCCGAGCCAGTAAGGTACTTGAGGATATGAAGAACACTGGCATTCACAGTTTTTTGGAGTAATGGTCCAAGTACCAAAACAGGGTTTATCGCAACTAAATCAACTCCTTTCTCCTTCGCCTCATCCCATGCTGCTTGTTCTGCCACCATCTTCCCATAACAATACCAATTCTACAGTACCATTAACGATATCCCAACATAACGAATTTTAAGTCAGTGACCTGATATAACATGTTAAATTTTACGGACGGTGTAACACTTAAGGTGCTATCAATATAAAATTTGGTGGACCTTAGTGTTCTTGCAGAAATCAGGATCGCTCCAGCAAGTCTCGTCCACAACTTTTTCGGGGTCTCTGTTTGGGTCCATGTAAACAGCCCCAATTGAGGAAGTGAACACAACCCGTCGTACGTTGGCCTCTGCTGCCGCGGTTATCACATTTTTAGTACCAATCACTGCTGGCTCCACCATTTGTTCCTTCAACATTTATTCCACAAGAAAATAAATTACGTAGTACTATTAAAGAAGGGAAATCAGAAGCTAAACGACATTAAAAAGACCTTCTTTTTTCCATCGTGGACCTCTTGGTGGAACAGAAAGCATAAACAAATTAAAGTTTCTCTAGTGAATTGACAATCCAACAAGTGGTTGGGTCCGGGCCACCAACTAGTAGCACTATTCAAATCAATCACCAAGCAAGGAAAACAAAAAAAGAGAAAAAGGACAAACAAGAGAAACCAAAGCTAGTAGGATAATTGATAATCCAACTAACCAACATAAGATAAGAAATTTGTTTAAGTTGTTTGCACGCTTATACAAATCTTTTTGATTCTTTTCTCGTCGTGCAATTTGGTTTTTCCTTTGTCCCTTTGTTTCATCTTAATGTAAATTAAATGGTTAAGTTAAAAAGACTTACTGGATCATCAGTGACTGGTGAGGCAGTGTGGAAAACTCCATCACAGCCGCTGATTGCTTCTCGCAAACTCTGGTAGTCAAGTAGATCACCTCTGCACAGTGTCAACCTCTCTTTTGCTCCTTCTAGCTCCCTCAAATGACTATTTTTTGGATCATCTATATACAATCATAATTAATTAACCAAGCCCCCAGCATAATCACACACACAAAAAGAGTCAAAAAACAAAGGCCAATCAAGGATCTAAAGTCAGTGAGTTCAAAATTAACGAGCATAGTACTCTTATTATAGCTAGATATAACTTTTAATTTCTTTCTTTACATACGTAAACATGGTACGAGGCGAAAAATAATATGGGTATTTGTAGAAGGACTGTGCATACCAGGATTCCTTACAGTTCCCCTAACAGTGTAGCCTTTTTCCAGAAGAAGTTTAACGAGCCAAGAGGCGATGAAGCCTCCGGCACCAGTAACACAGACTACTCGGCCAGAAACTGTCGGCATGCTAATTACTTTTCCGATGAGTTCGATCGGTTTTAGGTAGATGATATGATGAAGATGATACAGACGAGGGAGAGTAGAAATAACTTGTCAATTAATATGTAAAACAGAGGGAATGGAGTCTGTTTATATATAGTGTTATGTACACCAACTAACCTACCAATAAAACTTACGTACTTGAAAAGTTTTAGGTTCAAACTTTTTGGTAAATGGACTACTCTCGACCCTGAACCATCAACGCCCGTAACAATATGCTCGCTGTAATATTAACAAAGTTTTATTACTGAATTTAAGAATTAGATTGTGGTAGATTTTATTTCTGCTTTCCTTAAGAAAAAAATATTTCAAATTAAATAGAGAAAAAAAAATTATGATAAAATACTATGAAAAGTATATCAAATATTGACTTAAGTTGATAAAATTGACCAAAAGAACGACTATAAACAATGTGATCAACGAAATTGTTCATCATCTAAAGGACATTAGGGATAATTGTACTTTTGATTCCTCAATCATTGATGAATTCAGATTTTGATCCATGTAATATTTTTCTAAACATATTTAACTTTCAATTAACTAAAATAATTTTTTTAAATCTCTTTATGTAAGATAAGAGATATGTGATATTTAACTTCTTTTTCTTTGGAGTTATATCACTATCAAATATGGAGTACTAGTATAAATTTAACATAATGCATAAATAATTGAATAGTTTAGCAATTATTAGTTTGTTGAATTTGTGAAAATTCACAGTTTGATGAGGATAAAGTGTGTACATATCAATTAACTGAAGGTTGATGTGTTTTATTATTTTTTGTGTCCCAAATTATATAATATATTTTATTTTTAAATTAATTTAAAAAAGAATGACACCTTCTTTAATTTGTCAAATATTCAATAACACTATAAGTATTTTATCCATGTGAGGTTTCACTTATTTGATAAAAAGTCCATAAAGGTGTACTCTTCTATTTAAAAATTTATTTATTGTTAGGATAATTTTAAAATATTATAAAAAAATTTCAAATTTCTTAAACTCTTATGTTCAGTCAAACTACATCACATAAATTGAAATGTATAGAGTAAAAATTACAAGGATAAAAAATCAATATTTGAGGGGCTAAAAATGCTAATACCCCAAAAGATTATGTGAGTGTAGCTTACCTTTTTGGGTTATATTTAGATTTTATTTTACATAATTTAGACTAAATAGTTTAAACCCACTATTCTTAATTATTAGTCAAATTTAATTAATTAGCAGCCAGTCTAGAACAAACACCCTTAAGATAGCTAAGAAATTCCAGCGGCCTTGTGTTTTTTTTTTCTCCGGTCATTTTACTAGTAGTTGCCGGCAAAGAGGTCACCGGCGTAGTCTATCAATAATTTAAAAAAAAGTGTACTTTATTGACCCATATGATATTTTGGTGATTAACAAATGTAATGTACTTATTAAAATAATTTGAGTAATTAAGTTCCAATGGGAACAGGAAAGCGGAAGTAGCAATTTCTAAATAGTGTTGGTTTACTTTAAAAATAATTTGAATGAAGCGAATTTAGGAAAATTACGTGAATGGCTTTTAAAAATACCTTTTGATAAGCCTATTGCCAATTCTTGTTTCATAATCTGCTCTAGTAAATATTGATTCAAGCTGGAATTAGTATGAAGGAATTAGAAATAATATTCGAAGATTGTTGGGTTAAAAGAGTTTAGAAGTAAGTTCTTTAAGGTTAATATGCGTGTAATGTTTTAAGTTCTTTAGGATTACTTTTGTAATCGAGTTTGGCTTAGTATTTTAATAGAAGTGTTGAGTTCAAATCTCATAAAAATCGAAGTAAATCATGATTTTTGTACTTTTAAATTAATGTGATTATTTTTCACGTAAAAATTGTTTATACTTTACTTTTCATGCTTTTTTTGCTTTAAGTTAGGCTACAGTTAATTAACGGATACTCCTATTAAATCATGTTCATTGTAACAATCTATATATATATATAAAGGAAATACATATGCCTGATGATATGATATTTTTTAAGGCTTAGAATTGTATTTATTATTATTATTATTATTTTAGTTCTCTTGATTGTTTTATTATTTTAAAATGATTTTAATAAATATGCTAGGAAAGTTAAAAGACTAACATACTATTCAAACATTGAAAGACTAATATACTCTTCAAATAATAGTAAATAAATATAAATAATAAATAATAATTAAGTGAAAATTTTAAAATACTAAAATATTCTCCAAACATTGAAAAGACTAATATATCCTTCAAATAATAATAATAATAATAATAATAATAATAATAATAATAATAATAATAATAAATTAGATTACCATTTTGCCCCTTTACTAAATTAAAATTTAACTAAATATATAATAAAATATTAATATTTTATCATATCTATACACGCACACATACATACATACATACATTATATTCTAAAGTGAAAATCATAAAAGTTAAAAATTAAATTACCAAATTATTCATCAATATTGAAAGACAGTATCACCCCTCAACAAATACTACTATATAGTTTGAAAGTTGAATTACAAATTTACCCTTTAAAAGTTATATGATATTTTATCCTTAAATCATATTATTCTATTCCAATAATATTTTTATTAAAAAAAATTAAATATACGTTTTAAAATTTATATAGCTATTGCCCTTTTTTTCCCATATACAATGTATATGAACATGAAAAAATATATATCTATTAGTTACCACATAACATGGCTAAAAAAACTAATTCTTTCAATTTAAAATTTTGTAACCACTTATCTTCACAAAGTGGGAAGTTCCATAGTTGTATGTTGGATTACGAAAATATCCTTCATATATGACTAAATTATCGCTTAAATCCAAAAAAATTATAATATTCTACACATTTACGTCTTGATTGAATTATGAATTAATATTAAGTTGTCTTATTTAATATTATAACACTGAATATTGAATGCTAATAATATTTATAATAAAGAATAGAAAATAATATATTTTATTATAATATTTTACACGTTTTTAATGAGTTATATGTATTTTAAAGAATAGTAATACATATTTGTTGTGTTGACAATGACTATAAATATCCTAATCGTATTATATTATATTTTATATTAAAAATAAGAAAATCCTACCTTCAAAGTAATTTCTGATAATACACACACACCTATTATTGCTTATTTTAGTATTTTTCAGTTAATTATTTCTTCAAATACAAAATATGTATCCTGCAACAACAAGGCTCTATTATTACATAATGTGTATCAAGGACACCAGAAAATGGTCTTCAACTAATTATTTTACGGCTAACATATTGGTAGTTCATTAAATAAATTTTTACCTTTTAAATATATAAAATCAATATATTATATAATTGTGGTTCATATTCTATGGACAATAATACATCATTTTTGACTTCTTTCTCTTCTTTTCTTTTTCTAATTCAATCCAGTCCAATTTTTTCTTATTCCCGTTTGTATAATTTTTTTATTTTATATTTTTGTATATGTCATTTTAAGATGTCAATAAATATTTAAATAAGTTAACCAATTAAAAGTTAAAACATTTAAGAAAATGATAGATGAAATAACTTCGGTTTCTAAGACTTTTCATTTTCTAGAACTCTTACATATTTTATATTTATTCATTATCTTTTTATTTTCTATTTTTTCTTATTCAATCCATATGTATTAAGTTAAATTAGTTGGTCTTTATTTAACTTGAAATGTTTCTCACAAATTCTTTATCAAAGAATTTCATATATAAGATACTAAAAAAATCATAATAAAAAAAGAATGTAATCATAAATAAATATTTGATTAATAAAAACTAATTTTCTTCACTTAAAATAATAAAATTAATAATCAATTATATATTAATTTTATTTTAATAACGGCGTGAAGCACGATCGAATAGCACTGGTTATTGAAAAGCATGAAAATTTGCAACAACTTAAATCACCCCAAATGAAGAGGTCTGCTAACAAGTAAGTTACTATTCGCAACCCCATCAATGGACTAGTTACAGCTATGATTTAATTAATATAAACTTACTAAAGCGTAATTATATTTACATTATTATGTACTTCAACATATATTATAATAACTTATTTTTTTTTCAAATTAAAAATTTTACTTAAAAAATTCAATTACCTGTGATTATGTATTAATAACTTGATTGTGTTAAAATTCGTTATTAGCGATATGAAGAAATTAAATCGCGTTATTATTGATGATGATGCGGTTAAATTTTGCGATAAAAAGAAACATAATAAGAAAATAGAAGAAATAAAGTTCAGTGACATTATTAATTTTTATTTTTTATTAATAATTGTGAGATGATAGGAAGACAACAATAGAAACCTAAATCCAATACTTTATTAAAAGGTTGTAAACTTAAAAAAATCATATCTACTATTTAACTTGTTTCATGCTTTATAATCGACATTTTCGAAATATGAGAAATAATAAAAGGAACAATATGCTACTATGATGTAAAAATATACAAATTTAAGGAAAAAAAGGTAAAAAATTAAAATAATAAAATTTGATGCTTGAAATTGATAACCTGATATTAAAATAAAATTTCGTTATTTCCATTTATTTGTTGCAGTGCGTGCTTATTTGAAAAGAATGAAAAAAATGCAATTTAAATTTATTCAATGTCCTTTTTCTCGCTTTTTATTTTTTATTTTTAAAAATTTTATAGAATGGACAATCAAGTAAGGAAATATAAAACACAAATTATTATGAGAAAAAAAATCATATTAATAATAGAATGTAAATTAATCATCTGTCATCGTCAATCATATTAGCTAAATAACTTCTTCTTTTTTTCAAATTATAACAGTTTATCATAATTAAGTGATAAAATTAATCAAATAATTAATCAACTATGACTAAATAATAACAATACATATAAAGACACATAAGATATTCATAAAGTTAATGTGAACATCAATTATAAGTAAAAGGCGAAGCCATAATATGATTTTACAAGTTTTATATTTAGAACAACAACATGAATAAGTACTGATAATTAAACTCTAATTTAATTTTATATATATATATATATATATATATATATATATATATATATATATATATATATATATATATATATATATATATATATATCTTTCTAAAGCAAAAGGGGAATACTGATCAGAAGTAAAGACCACACTCCACGGTAATTCTAGAGAAATCTATATGGGTTTCTCGGGAATTACTGTTATCTCTACCCCGTCGACCGTAAGAAGAGGAGCTCACAGATAAGAGATTAAAAGACGGAACATATAAAAGAGATCCCGCCCTTAGACTAGAATACAAAGCTTGCCTGGTATAACTACTACTTGGAGTTTAGGTAAATAGACAGAGGATCACTTTAATGGATCACTTGACTCAGGTTCTTCTTGTTGATGACTCAAGATTTTCTTGGTTGGGTCATGAAAATCGGGTTGATCTTCAAATAAAGTATGGGATCAAAGCATTTTGTGATGTCGGATAACCAGTGAAGACACATCTCACAGCTCTCGGATCCAGGATAAGATCCAAAGAAGTCTATACTTGCAGATGGTTCGAAGGTTGTGACATCGCAATTTAAGTAAACTTCTGAGATACACACGAAATACATACAGGATCATCATTGGGCTTAGATAGAACTTTGATCGGTCTTTCTGATCAAACTCAACCAATGCCTCGTTCAGTATGTCACAGTATAGT
Source organism: Datura wrightii (assembly GCA_035772735.1). Lineage (NCBI taxonomy): Eukaryota > Viridiplantae > Streptophyta > Magnoliopsida > Solanales > Solanaceae > Datura > Datura wrightii. The sequence goes on along the minus strand of JASDFA010000010.1, from coordinate 157,738,011 downwards.
GACACATAACTAAAAGGAATAGCACGTGCAGTGCGTGTTCAATATATATATATGGTAAGCACAAAGAAAGCTTACCTAATAAACATATGCGGTGAAGATAGGAAAACACGCAACTGCACTATGAATGCCCTTACATATCTTGTTGAGATTAGAACAAAATCATGATTGATTTTACGTTTTGCAGGACTTCCAACTTCGTTGAGCAGAATAATTTAAAAATTGGATTAGGAAATTAAATTTATTTAGAATTTAATGTTTAGTTAATTTATATTTAGTTAGAATTTTGTAGTCCAATTATTATAAGAATAGGGATTTCTAAATCCTAACTAAACTAGGTTTTACGCAATTATATTTATAAATAAGGTTAGTATTAGTTGATGAATAAAATATTTTTAGTATCCCAACATAGCACGATCATCCTTCTTTTTTAGCTCCGATCTGCTTGTGGCCGGACTTCCACAACTCCTCCGACAGACAATCTTCGGAAATCGAAAGTTATTACCCATTTTTACGGATCAAAAGAAATGGAGTTCTTCTTCGGAACACAGAGTGAGGAGACATCTGATTGCTCCTTCAATGGCCAGGACATTCAAAGATGTCCGTTCTTGAGGAACATCAACAAGCCAACAAATTTTTCTTTCTTTTCTGCTCTGAACTTTCTCAACCCTGTAAAGGGAGGTAAAGGTCCAATCTTTAAAGATGAAACCAACTTCGATATGGCGTTTAAAGTCTTCCACGGAAAAGACGGGGTTGTCCCACTTTCTGAAAGATGTCAACTTTCCAACGACAACATGGAAGCAGAGTACTCTGCCCCACAATTTCATCCTTTAGCTGCCTCCATAAGTTTGTCATCATTCGGACCAGGAGGTCCTTTTAGTTTTGAATCTTTCTCTCGAAAATGGAATTCACAGAAGGAGGAGTCATCCAAAAAGAAAAAACCCTCTTCTCAGGACAAATCCTGTGAGTGGTTGGAAACAGGGAACTGTCCTATCGCCAAATCGTATAGAGCTGTTAGTGGTGTTCTCCCAATTGTGGCATCAGCGTTTCAGGTGCCTCCTGGAATGAAGCTGAAATGCCCGCGTGAAGTTGTTGCAGTCAGGGGTGCCCTCGCCAAGACTGCTTTTGTGAAGGCCATGCGGCCACAACCACTACCTTCAAAGATACTTGTTATTGGAGCATTGGGCATGGCAGCTAATATTCCACTAGGCATATGGAGAGAGCACACTGAAAAGTTCTCACTATCATGGTTTACTGCAGTCCATGCTGCTGTTCCCTTCATAGCTATGCTGAGGAAGTCAGTTGTGATGCCCAAAACAGCCATGGCATTAACCATTGCTGCTTCAATCTTGGGACAGGTCATTGGATCAAGAGCAGAGCGACTTCGAATGAAAGCAAAAGCCGAGAGTGTTAAAGTGGGAGCACATGTAGACTGATTCAGATGGGGTTCAATGTGGCAAAAGGGAATGCTTAAAGACCAACTCTCCAAAGAACCTGCCAATACTGTAACCTATATGGTCTGAGTAGAAGTGTATAAATAAAACCACAAATCGCATCAAATCAATAATTGAAGAAAAAAGATTTTAATTAGTAATGTGATTGATTTGATTTTGTTTGGTATTAAAAAAAATAGTCCTAATTGGTTAATTTGATTTTAACCAAAAAAAAAATCAAAATTAAATCAAACCAATTGAATATTACATGTATACAATTTTTAAAATATCTTATACATACAAATATTTATTGTAATGTAACTTTTATTAATATTTCTTGAATATTTTATCTTTTAATGTATTATTTTAAATCTGACTTAAAATTTTGATGTTCCAATTAGTTTTATAGCCAATAAATGTTACTAATGGATATAAAATCCCAACCAAAATTAAGTCAATACTAATGCTAACGAAAGAAATTCAATTCAACACTAGAAATAAAAATCATATTGGATACTTTTTTTTTAGTTTTGCATTGATTTAATTATCTCGAAATTATAGTGTTATATTTCTCCCACCTTCAATGTGAGATAACTATTTTCGGGATAAATTATCCCAAAATTTTATCTTAATCAAATATGAGATAAACCCATATATATTTCTTATTTTTTATTAAAAGCGGAGATAATAATCCCGAACAAACTAAACCCGAATTAACAAGAGCCTATATATATTTTTTTATTGCTCTTCAAAGAGCTAGCTTTTACTAAAGCCTTTAGTTTTAGCGAAGATTCTAATAAAGATAACAACAAATAATTGCAATTAATTGGAAGACTGTGAAACGTATTAGCCAACTTTTAGTAAGATTTTTGGTTTTCTTTACATTCTAATAAAGACAACAAAAATTATGTACAAAAGCTAGAGTTAGGAATACTTTCTATTGAATATAAATATTGTTACTAAATTTTGTACTACTCTTATTAGAATCTAATTTCTAAATTTAAAAACCTGACATAATTAGTTTGATATGATATTTGAAGAACACGAACTGATCCGACCTATGTACACCGCTATTTTGGATACACTGCACTTTGACATATTATGAAATCAAGAACAATTCTATACATGAATTTAGGATTTGACTTTTATAGATTCCGAATTCTAAGACAAGAGAGTTGTTTATTCATAGATATAAGGTGGTGAGCAGACTGTATGTTATGATAAAACTACAAGCATGACAAGCTAAAAGAGTGTCAATCCCATTCAGTTTTTTGCTGCTGATAGTTCAGAGACTAATACTCATCTCATCTCTCAAATCAATTGGATCACATCCCTTAATGGTCAACCTAATTTAGTAATTACTTAACACTGCTTAATGAAAAATTTCAAGACTTCACTACTTGCTGACAGATTCAGGACCAGAAGTTGAGTTTCTTCCCTACCACAACAGAAATTTCCACTGAATCAGTGCCCTTCTACTTTGCTGTACTTTTAGACCTGAAGATAGAAATTATAACTTGTCAAAACACCCTCTTAACATAAGTACAGAGTGCAATAATACGGTGTACCAAGTGTAACAAACAAAAAGACCTCTTGGATGAAGAGATGTTTGGCCCAGCTGAGGAGTTTCTTTTTGCTTTCTTCTTTGAAGACCTACACCAGTTCATCAACCAAAAGCATATAAAGTTTGTCAATACTAAGCATGAAATACAACAGCAGTGCCTGTTTTGGAGAAAGATTTTCCTGATCCCATGCTTGTGCAACTAAGAAATGAGAGTACAATCACGTTATCCCCCTCAGACAGGAAAAGAGAAGATTTTGCAAAAAGAGTATATGTCAAACATCATCCATCTTACATACTTCCTCTTGGTATACCAATTCTTTCAGTGTATGTAACTTGTTTGAAATTTCGAACTTCTACCACATTCAAGAATTTGCAAATTGAGTATATGATAACTTCCTTGTGGAATTTCCCCTGTACTCGAAGTGAATTGTCTATCTTAAATACCATCTGGGAATAGCAATTCTTTCAGGTGGTGAGATTTGCTCGGACATGTCACATTTTGACAACATTAAGAAGAGAAGACTGATAATTAGCCTCGATTCTCTCCATAGAGATATGCATAGATAGTTTGTTTTGGGTTGACTGGAATATCCAAACAAGGATTTAAAAAAATGGAAATTTTCTATCTAAGATACATGCAGGGCCAAAAAAGCTTGCCTACAAACACACTTCATAGATGCCTAAGCACCCTTGTAAACCACAGATGCAGGGGGCGGGCATTGTTATTTTAGGAAATATACTAAATTAGTCACACGGAGAAGAAACCAGGAACTATTCTCAGAGCAGCACAAGAATACTGACATGTCTAGGTGATATCCAAATGTTATAACAAATTTAGAATCAATACTTACTTAACACAGGAAACAGCATGGCCTTGAAACTCTAATCCATGGTCCTGTACAGATTACACCGAAAAGCGTAACATCAAGAACAAATATAATGCAACAAGAATATGAAATCTGTCAGAGACAACACTATATATCAGACGGGAAAAGAACCTTTTGAGATGAATTATCTTCAAGCATCTCCCATCGTTCTTTATGTAGACTCAATTTCTCTACATCACCATCAACATATACGACCTAAAAAGAAAACACCAAAACAACTTAGAAATTTCAGGAGGAACTTCGGCAAAACATTAAAGCCAACAAAACATGGTTCAAGTTAGGTAAGATTTCTACGTCACGATCAGTATATATTTCCCTTCTTTGGTCAGTTATGAATAGGCTTATAACAAAAGAGATTTCTAAACTATAATGTCGTACCTGTTGTAAGAAGGGTTTTATGTGGCAGATCTTGAATTTGAATAGTCAAATAGACTTGGATATTTCCTAGTTTATGTGACCCAATTTGACTCAAGGAGATACAATTAATTTTACTTACAGATATATTACCTGAAATTATCAAACAGATCAAGGATGTTAAATTATTTTTATCATTATTAATGTTGTTGTGGTGGTGCTGGTGTATGTGCACTAAACATTTGAATATATCAATAAATGAGAAGTGTTTAAGCATAAAAAGTCACTCAAAGAAAATTATGAATTCAGAGAAACAATGACAAGGTTTCATAATAATCTCATCACCTTGTGTCTCCTTTTCACAGGATCAAAAGGAGAAACTGCTGCCTCGTAAAACCTACAAAGAGAAACTGCAGATAAGATTCTTCCTCCTTATTCAAGATAAAGTAATACCAGAATTGGTAGAAATGAAATTGAAGATGTCATCTGACACGCCACGAGTCAAATATTGGGTTTCTAAACTACAGTCCACACTTAGCACATCCACTGCAACTAATCAATTTTTCTGTTGTTCTCTATTTCACTGTGTTACCAACGAGTACTTGCAAAAAGAATAATTCATAATGGATTAAAGAAATAGAGTAGTAATATTTCCAGGAACATAAGCCTGTTTCATAGCCAAAGATAAATACTATGATCGCTCAAATTGGTGTAGTGGAGGTTGTTTTTTCATTAATAGGCGATTGATCCTTTTGAGAATGAAGAATGGCACAGAGTAGAAAAAGAAAAAGAGGAAAGGACCATGTGGTCGGATACATTAGTATGAATGGTCTCGAGTAATTGAAAAACAACACCTCAGAGTGTCCAAGTATCATAACAGGAAGATATTCTTTTACATGTTTGTGATCAGGACAGAGAGGGCACTTGAATTATCCAGAAAGCTACAGACACAACCTATTGTAATCCATAAATATTTTGTTAACCCAACCAAAAAGATGTAACACAAGAAAACAGCAGCTTTTTGGACTAACAAACTGCATCAGGAACTCAGGAACCCATTCACCACAAAAGGTTACAGTCTGGCTCTGCCTATGATCCTGCCATCAAATGCAGGAATAGTCTGCAAATCCTCTGCTTAAAGCATCTAGGATCATGAAGGTACCACATACTCCCTTTGAACCATTTCATGTGACACATTTTAGCCCGTCTCGAATGGAATGACATCTTCCTATATTAGAAACAATTTACCTTTAAACTTTCTATTTTAGCCCCCCATGACATGATTTTATAGCCATTGAAATGTCTATGACATGTTTTACACCACAAGTTTCAAAACAATTTCTTACTTAAACTACGTGCGCCATAAAAAACCGTCACATAAATTGGTATTGAGGGAGTAACTCAATAATTACTAAACGAACCAAGGAACAAACCTTTTCTAGTACTCTATAAATACTATCAAATCCAAAGACATATAGGAGCACAAGTAATCAAAGGAACGAGGTTCTTGCAAGTAGAGCCTAGCAGGCAAGCCAGAAATTTTAGAAAACAAAAATACAACTTGATAATTGTAACAGAATATGAAGTAAACTGTAATTTTATTTTTATCATTTAAATTTATTTAAATATATGATTGAGATCTCATTAAAAGGAAACGAGTTGCTATGCATAGCAACCAAATGAGTTATTTTATAATTATAAATTAATGAATTAGTGAGGGATATACTTAGTAAATATGTATTTATGGTAGGAATATTTAGTGGCTCGATAGAGATTTCTCCTTGCATGCGGTAATATTAGCATTTTTCTCGTAGTTTCTTGCCCTTTGATTTCAGTATTTTCGGATGCTTTGCATGCTTCCATTATCGCATTATTTTGCTCTGAATGAGTGAATGTTATGTTATGCTTTCCATATTATTTGCTATGACTTAGTTGCTATGTCCTATTTAATATTGTATTCGCTTTTCAACTGTTTTGTTGAATGTTACTTGAGTCGAGGGTCTTTCAGAAACAACCTTTCTATCTAAACGAGGTAGAGGAAAGGTCCGCGTATGCTCTACCCTCCCCATGTGTATACAGTATCCTCCCAAGACCCTACTTTGGGAATACACCGAGTGTATTGTTGTAAAATAAAAAAGCTGGAAAACTGAAGGCTACATCAAGCTGCTGAAAAGTGTGTGCGTGCAGGATGGTTGGGTGGGATCAGTACAACAATTTTACAATGTTGCAAGTGTTCACATCAATATTGTAAAGCACTTACATTTTATCCAATGGCCACCAAATATTTATTCTTGCACCAATCAATTCTTCACCATAATCTTTGATGGTATGAGGTCTTTTAGAGTCCTGAAACAAAAAATTAGAATAACAACTGTTTCAGACAATGAAAGCACTCAGAACCACTTTTATTAATATCCTTTTTAATCACCCAAGATTCCCCACTTACCCCAGAGTGACTCAGATCCTCAACCTACAGGTTGAAGGTGGAGGCGACTAATCACTAAGCCAATTCTCTCTCATCTGAAGAACCGCTTTTAGAACAAAAGAATATAGCCTAAAGCAGAACCACCATCAGTTCTGCAAAATTTTATTTGATTGGCATCTGCTATAAATTCAATTCTGGAAAATAAAGAGCTAAACAATAGTTTCCTCTGAAGGAAAGTTCTCAGAAAAAGCAGTGAAATAGCAAAAATCGAGACAACAAATCAATATATGAAGCATTTCAACATTTTATATCCATGCGTGCAAGCTCCGAGAATACATAAATGGACGAGAATTACAGCTATATAGTGGTAGATCAGTACCTCATTTTTGGCAGTGGCCAACTTCTTCCCGGGTTTATAATTAGCACATTTGTTTAAAGGATTTTCATCTCTGACTGATAATTTAGTTGTCTGTACAGCTCACAATCAAATGAGAGGAACACAGGAAAGTAAATGGTAAGTTGTACATAGAAAAAATTAAATTAGCAAAGAGATTAAGATAACTATTACTGAGCTGTTTTGGTGTCAACCTTATCTCCAGATTCTTCAAAATCGTAAATCTTAATAGCAGTTTTCTTCTTCCTCTGTTTCATTCCATGAATTTGTTGCAGCGATACTTCTTCACTTTTCATGCTAAATTCAGCTTTGCACTCAGCCTCACAATTGGAAGCAGACTCGTTCTTCCTTGAATCCCTCCCTGGTTTTCTTTTTGCACATAACATGTGCTTGCTTCTCTCTCCCACGGCGAGACCTAAATGAAGAGAACCCTTTCTCTTAACTTGGGACTCCGGCACATCTCCTGCTGCAACTAACACACCCAGGTGATCCTCATTCGTTGGGGTTTTGTTCTTCTTGGGCTGACTCCAATGACCATGACTTCCATGGCTAATGTCAGGACTTTTGGACACCGAAGAATGCTGAGCACTACTACCTGTAAGTTTATTTCTCCTCGCTAAAATTACTTCTGCTTCTGTTCCATCATCTGGATTTTCAGGTTTTGTTGTCCTAGTATCCTTTAGCTGCTCCCTGTGAGTATCAACCTGCAGTGCTGGCTCAAAAAATTAGGCACCAGATGGACCAACTTTTACAGGATGTACTATATCAGGTGCATTTTCATTTTTACTAGGATAATACAAAAGAAGAAAAGAAAGAATGAAATCTGTGAGTACTGTTTTCTACCTATATATGTAACTGTTACTAATTATAATTAAATGCGATAAAAGCACTTGGTTTCTCGGCATCCCATGCTCTTTTTGCCAAATATGCATTAGAGCGAATACTATTAGCATTCAGCCTGAGATACACTTTTCGTTTTAAACCTTGCTAACTACATTCAATACTAGAGTATATATTCTAATATGAAATCTGGCAGAAACAACAGTATATCTGATGGGTAACAAACCTTTTGAGATGAATGGTCTTCAAGAATCTCCCATCATTCTTTATATAATTTCAAGCGTTCTACATCACCATCAACGTATACGACCTAAAAAAGGAAACACCAAACAACATCATCGGTCATTTGGAACTTTCAGGAGGGATTTTTGCAAAATGCTATAGCCAATAAAACATGGTTAGAGCTAGATAATGCTACTTCAGGATCAGTATATATTTTCCTTCCTCAGGTAGTCATGAATAGGGTCTGCAACAAAGAGGTCCCTAAACTGTAAGGTTGTACCTGTATGTAAAAAGGGATTTATGTGGCAGATGTTTAATTTGAATTGACTCAACATGGAGTTAAGTAGTGGTAGGATAACCATTTTTTACCTGAAATTATTTGACAAGGAAGCATATGATACAAGGGTTCAAACTGATCAAGGATGTTGAATTGTTGTTGTTGTGGAGTTGTACATGCATTAAGCATTTAAATATATCTCAAAATGAGAAATGTATAAAATATAATGGAGCATATAAGTAATTTGAAAAAAATCTGAATTTAGAGAAACAATGAAAATAATTCACAATAATAAACAATCTCGTTACCTTGTGTTTGTTTTCCACAGGATCAAAAGAAGAAATAGTTGCCTCGTAAAACCTATAAAGAGAAACTTTAAGCTGAGAAATTGTAGCTAGATTCTTCCTTCTTGTTCACGATACAGTAAAACCCGAATTGGTAGATACAATAAAATTGAAGAACAAAGAGATATTCAAAGTTGTGGGAACAATAGTGGCTTTAAACTCAAGAGTCGCAGATGAAACTCTGGAAAAGAGTGATAGAACGCAGACTTAGGAACACGACAAGAGTGACAGAAAACCAGTTTGGATTTATGCTTGGAAGATCTACAACAGAGATTACATTCTTGCTAACTCTTTGAAGGAAATTTAGCGTGAGAAGAAGAGACTTACATAATTAACCTAGAGAAAGCATAAGAAAAAGTACCACCAACGGTTTGGGTGGTTGCTGTGAAGTGTACCTCACTTTAGGTACAGCATCAGAAATTCCATTCTCTTTTTTACAATTTAACATAGAACAAAAGAAAGAAGGGCGAGATAAACACATAAAGAGATAACTTTATTATTATGTAAGATTAGAAGGTGCAAAATGAGTCCGGCGAGGATCTGCTACAACTACACTTGGTTCAAATAATAGTTGTACCTGTGCGAAATTCTTTTGTTTTTCAGTATGATCTCTATCATCTGAAGTCAAGTGCGACGTCATCTCAGACAGAGCGGAAACGATCAGACAAGGTTATCATTGGACAATGTAGTGCGAGCGACAGATTGCGCTTTTCATATAAAGAAGACGACTACAATGGGAGACGAAGGCGATGTGGGATTTCCATATGGATGTATCGCTTGCTTATATTGGGAATGAAAGTTCCCTATTATAGGATCCTTATTAAAGCCAATTTAATAATGTCCGCTTATCTGAGTAAGAAGACAATGGATCCTATTATCGATGGGTGATCTCCTTTGCACGCTTCTCATCATTAATCCAGGTTCACCTTGTCCCTCGCTCCAGAGTTCTTATGAAGACTTTGGTGGTGCCTATGTATGATAGGGCCCCCCATGACAGCAGAGTGACTTAGAGAAATAATCAAACCAATCAACATTGTATTTGAGCCAGTTTAATGATAGCCGCTTATCTAAGTATGCAGACAATGACTTCTATTATTGGTGAGTGATCTCCTTTACACGCTAATCATTGTTAGTCCGGGTTCACCTTGGTCCTCGCTCCACAGTTCTTATGAAGACTTTGGTGGTGCATATGTATGATACGGCCCTCTATAAGCGTCAAAGATCGGTGATATTGTCATGATAAGTGTAGGAAGTTGATAATATACTCGATGATTAATGGATATATTGACTTGCATTAATTTCTCGTGGCTAGTAGGGGAAACTTTAATATAATTGCAGATACATTAGAAAAAACTTGGGAGTCGACCTCCTGGCTTCAATGCCTTTATTGAAGTGATAGCTTTAAAGATATGATTTTCTCATTTGGATTATTTGATTAGTCTTTCAATGGCAGCAGATTGACTTAGAGAAATAATCAAACCAATCAACATTGTAGTTGAGCCAGTTTAATGATAGCTGCTTATCTAAGTATGCAGTCAATGGCTTCTATTATTGGTGAGTGATCTCCTCTACACGCTTATCATTGTTAGTCCAGGTTCACCTTGGTCCTCGCCCCACAGTTCTTATGAAGACTTTGGTGGTGCATATGTATGATAGGCCCCCTTGTAAGAGCCAAAGATCGGTGATGTTGTCATAATAAGTGCGGGAAGTCGATAATATACTCGATGATTAAAGGACCTATTGACTTGCATAAATTTCTCGTGGATAGTAGGGGAAACTTTAATGTAATTGCGAATCCATAGAAAATAGTTGGGGGTCGGCCTCCTGATTTCAATGCCTTTATTGAAGTGATGAGCTTTGAAGATATGGTTTTCTCGTTTGTATTATTTGATTATGCTTTCAATGACAACATATTGACTTGGAGCAACAATCAAACCATTCAACATTGTGTCTGAGCCAATTTAATGATAACCACATATCCAAGTAAGCAGACAATGGCTCCCATTATTGGTAAGTGATCTCTATTATGCGCTTATCATTGTTAATTCGGGTTCACCTTGGCCCTCACCCAGAGTTCTTATGAAGACTTTGGTGGTGCATATGTACGATAGGACCCCCCATAAGCGCCAAAGATCGGTGATATTATCATAATAAGTGTGGAAAATCAATATTGTATGTACTGGATGATTGAAGGACCTATTAACTTGCATTAACATCCCGTGGTTGGGGAAACTTTAATGTAATTGCGGATCCATTAGAAAAAAACTTGGGGATTGTCCTCCTGACTTCAATGCCTTTATTGAAGTGATGAGCTTCGAAGATATGATCTTCTTGCTTGGATTGTTTGATTAGGACTTTCAATGACAACAAAATGTCTTGGAGCAATAATCACCAATCAACATTTTATCTGGGCCAAACTAGATAGAATCCTTTTGAACGGTGATTGTTGCTTCTATGTAAAGTCTGCCTAGAGTATCCTTTGATCACTCACTGAGGTTGAGGGTTCAAGTCCCTCCTTTCGCTCCTAGCTTCATCATTTAGCGGTAAAAAGTGAAGTACATAAGCCACTTAGAGATAGGAGCGAGCAGCAACAACCCCTTGTATGGGGTTCCAAACCTATCTAACTAATAAGATGAAAGGGACATCCAGACACTTGACTGAAAGGAGAGGAGCAATCCAAAACCTACTCCCAAGAAGTCGCTGGCTTTTCATCAGCCCCGATAAGAGATCCATGGATCACAGACAATAATGTCCTGCATCGTCTTCCAGATTGCATAGGTATGAAACCAAAATGAGTGCAGGTATTAAAAGAAGACGAGATAAACCTAAAGTCCATGGAAGAAATTTGTTTTGAAAGACCTAAATCCATGCAGACTTAGCTAAAGATACAACACAATGGAGGGAAAAGGTCTATAACTAACTGGGAATATGTTTTAGTCATGCAGTTCATTATTTTAGCCTTACCATAGATTTATATGCCAGTAAAAATACTAAGAACTTCTACAATTATTTATTTGGTCTTATGACATAAGAGTAAGGCTTAGTTGTTGTTGGTAGAAACGGAATTGAAGATGTCATCTGACATGCAACAACTCAAAATATTGGGTTTCTTAACTAAAGTCCATACTGAGCACATCCAGTGCAACTCATCAACTTTTTACCTTTGTTCTTTCTTTCATTGTGCTACGTTTGTAGAGGAATTTTGAGCCAATTATTACATGCAAAAAGAATAACTCACAGAGCGTTAGAGAAATAGAATAGTAATATTGCTAGCGACACAAGTATGTTTTATAAAGAGGCAGGTGAAATCTAGCAAAGGTAAATACTATGATCGCTCAAATTATAGTGGAGGGGTTGTTGTTTTTCAGGTGACTGATACTTTTGCGAATGAAGAATAAAGCAGAGGAAAAAAGAAAAGGACCGTGTGGTTGATATGTTATAGTTTTGAATGAATGGTCTTGAGTAATTGAAAAATGACATCTTCCGGCGTCTAAGTATCATAAAATAAAGGGAAAATGGTCAAAAATGCCCCTCTACTTTTATTTATTAGCTAACTTTGACCCTAGTTATACTATAGAGCTAAATATACCCCCGCCGTTAACAAAGTAAGCAAAAATATCTCTCAATTGGATGGAATCCCCAAATTGACTTAAAATACCCCATTTCAATTAAATTACCCATTTTCGCTTTAAATCCGAACTCAAACCACTAAACTAAATAAACACAAACCAAATTAAATCCCAAAAACTCATCTCTTTATCTTCTTCTTCTCCACCTCCATTAGAACTTTTGTCATCGAATTTCGCATGCATCATATTTCTAAAGTCCCTTTTTCTTTTAAGTTTCTTCAAAATAGTAGTTTAATTTTTCTTTAGAATTTTCAGAAAAGAGGGGGTAAAAAAAGCAAAAAAAACTGAAATTTTATAGATAGAGACTGGTCACATTTCGTTGTGCCATGAGTGCTCATTTTATTTCTCTGAATATTCATAGAAAAGCTAGAGCTTTTTGCTTTTTTATTTTTATGTTTTTGGAATAAGAAGAAAAAAAATCATGATATACTATATACCTGTGCCCTATATGTTATAATTTTTTCTCATATCTCTTGTTGACGGAAGTAATATTAATTTAGAATTTTCTATCTTTTTCATTGTACGAATCATATTTTTCCTTTTCGAAATTCTGTTGGATGAATTTTTGTTTGGATTGTTCAATCGGAAACGGAAAAGATGAGGGCCAGGGTAACTGATCACAATGGGCGGTGCACTTGGTTTCGACACACGTGTCCCAATCTTGAGTATTAATGGAGATGGAGAAGATGAGTTTTTGGGGTTTAATTTGGTTTGTGTTTATTTAGTTAGTGGGTCGGATTCAGGTTTAAAGGGGAACGAGTAATATAATTGAAATGGAGTATTTTAAGTCAATTTGGGGGATTCCATCGAAGAGAGGTATTTTTGTTTATTTTGTTAACGGCAGGGTATATTTAGCGCTATAGTATAACTAAGAGCAAAGTTAGTTAATAAACAAAAGTAGATGTGTATTTGTGACCTTTTTCCCTAAAATAAAGATACTTTTTCACATTTTTGTGATCAGTACACAGCATACTTAGACTATTCAGAAAGCTACACAGACAACCTATGTAATCCATAATTCTTTTGTTAGCCTTACTAAAAAGATGCAACACAAGAAAACAGCAGTTTTTCAGACTAACAAGCTGCATTGGAATCAGGAACCCATTAACCAGAAAAGATTAAAGTCTAACTCTGCCTACAACAGTCATCACGTGGAGGCATGATCTGCAAGTTTGAGCTCGGCTTAAAGCATCAAAGATCATGAAGCATCACATAACTAAAGAAATACTGAATGAACCAAGGTATAGTACAAGTTATGGATAAAGCCATGCTAGTATGATCTACACCATCAATTCAAAGACTTATAGGAGTATAAGTATGCTGTCATACATCAAGTTGCTGAAAACAGTGTGCTTGCAGGATGGTTGGGTGCGACAAGTACAATAAATTTATAATGGTGCTGTAGTCCTCACATCAATATTTTAAAGTACTTACGCTTCATCCAATGGCCACCAAACCTTTATTTTAGCACCGACCAGTTCTTCACCACGAGCCCTTTTAGAATCCTGAATGAAAAAATTAGAGCCACAAATGCTTCAAACATGAAAGCATTCAGAATCACTTTTTTTTTTTAAAAAAAAATTTCTTTTAATCCCCTTCTCAGCCCTATGAATCAACTGTGGTTCCACGCTTACCCCAGTGTGACTCAGCCCCTCAACCTACAGGTTGAAGGTGGAGACGGCTAATCACTAAATCAGTCTTCTCTCGTCTGGAGAACCACTTTTAGAACAAAATTATAGGGTACAAAGCAGAATACCGTCAGTTCTATGATATCTAATTAATTACGGAAAGATTGGTATCTCCTCTAACTTCAAAAGAGGAAAAATAATTTTTCTGCAAAATCTGTCACATTAAAGAGTTAAAATGTAGTTTTCCTGTGAAGGGAAGTTCTTAAAAATCAGTGAAGTGGCAAAATGTAAGATACCAAATCAGTATATGAAGAATTTTGACAATTTACATCCATACATACAAAGCTCTGATAATTGCATATATGGAGGTTACATAGACAGGAATTAAATCTACATATAGTTATAGATCAGTACCTCATGTTTCCTTGAAGCCGACTTCCTCCCAGATTTATAATTAGCACATTTTTTAAAACTGGCAAGAATATGCAAAGAGAAAAATTTGTCAAAAACTGTTTGCTTCTATTGTTAAGACAATGACCGGTCAGGAACATCAGAGACAGAGCAGGGCATATAAAATGATAAAATTTTTATCACCTTAAAAAGAGGAAATCAGTTTCCTTTTCTTTCACTAGTGCAAGACGGATACATCCAGATTATAAATCTTCCAGCTAAATGTGTCAGACACTAGGAGACAGAAATATATGTTCTCTTAACAGTACTATGTCTCTAACTTCAACTAAGAGGTTATGGTCAGAAGACTTGCATTATTTGAGAGCCCCATATTCCTGGCCGCTCAAATAGACCTAATACTTGAGGAAAACAATGAGCTCCCCATGCGGACATAATATAAACTTCCACTGGCTGTATTTTTGAAGTATTGTAGAAATCTAAAGTCATCTCATCATAAATCCCGCCAGTTAAGAGGCACCACTCCTGCAATTTGTGTACCATTAGCCTTCCCTTTCTCAATTCTTGTTTTTTTTTCCAATCCTCCCACAACCCAAAAGAAAGGGTACATCTTCATGTTTCCTCCTTGGCGATTTGAAGCTTGATATATTTCTTTGTTATGTAATTTACTTTTGAAAATCTAACCGCATACAAATGCCATTTTCGGTGCAACTTCCTCGTGCTAATTATACTGAACTAGTTCTAAGACTACGAAAGATAGCAACCCAATTCTAAGGCATAATGAAACTAAGGATGTGGTTGGCATTTGTTTGGGGCAAAACTGCAGTAATGAGGAAGAGGTGCTAGTTTTATCAACAAAATGAAGTTACTGAGTATCTAGTCTACCATCGCGCACAAGAAAGAAGGAAAAGCTGACATTTTTAATCATGATGTTTATGGTCACTTTTTTGTGTAAATGAATGCTTGGATATATAGACAATGAAGCTCATGTATCAACATTAAACAAAGCACCATATCAATAAACATTTCTTTCAAGAAAAGCAAGCAGCCATTATTTTAGGTGTACACAAGATAGTTACGAATACAACATACCGTTTCTTCTCCTTTTGGCATTTTATTGCATATTGAGGCAACAATTTCAGCATCATTAGGACCTAAGCTCAATGACTTTAGGGCTTCTTCAAGATAAGGTCTAACAATGGCAGCACATTCTTCTAGAACTTTCTCCCCCAATTTTGATGAAATAGGTGAAGCCATCTGGATAAAAGAAAATACTGGATCAGGAAAGTGCCGATGAAATATTTTTAACAAAGAGGTTAATAGGAGATTGTTTATTGCCTGATTTTCAATTGTGACACTCTCAAGAAGGGGCCGTAGAAGCTCTACTGAGAGTTCATCACTGTCCTCTATGAGCTGAGTCATGATTTCTTTCAACCTAGTGAATATATTATGAGGATGGTAGGGCCTTCATAGAAAATATAACATAAGTATTACCATAGCCAGCAATCATCAGAGAAATATTATCTCACACAATAAACTTATGCTCATCCACTGGGACAAAATGGTATGGTTTACAATGTCAATAGTCTCCTACATGCTTAGGTGTGACTCAAATGGAGTACATGCAAGCAACTGAATAGCACGTGTGGTTGAGCAGTGTTTCAATGCATAAGGGTATTTCAGATTACCATCTTTTGGAGTTAGTCAGTGCCCAGTGGCAGAGCCACCTTTGTCCAAAGGGTGTTGACAAAATTACTGTATGTGGATAGGTAAAAAGACCCTTTATATGTTTAA
This sequence comes from Datura wrightii, assembly GCA_035772735.1. Lineage (NCBI taxonomy): Eukaryota > Viridiplantae > Streptophyta > Magnoliopsida > Solanales > Solanaceae > Datura > Datura wrightii. Next base: position 157,721,815 of record JASDFA010000010.1, on the reverse strand, counting down.
ATACTATATGTTAAATCCCCTTGATTTCTTTGTGTGAGCTTAAGAAAAAATCTTGATTTCGAAATGGTTTTCCAACCGAGATGAATCTATTATTCTGAATTATTCTTAGTTATATTTGACTCTCCTTAGTGAAAATCCGGGCTACTCTACTTTCCGTGCCAAAAGGACATTGTGTCCTACTTGGCTTATACATAGAGAAGAGAAACCACAACAATGATAATATATTGCAAAGGTCATAAAGCATATTCCTTGATGGCTACAGGTTCATCTCAATGGATAAGCAGTTAAAAATTCAGAGCACACTGCAGCATCCTAATGAAATTTATATTTCACCCAAATTTAATCTGAAGTTAGTTGACTTCGTTGCTGGAAAGAAATGAACCACAACTCTACATAACATTGAAGAATGAGAGACTGATGGTAACAGCCAGAAAGAGAATTTTGACAGAATACCTGATGATCCCGAGGAAAAGTTTGAATATCTCGATAACTAAAGTGTCATCTTGGAAGTCCAGTAACATCACACAGGCCCTTAATTTAGCAACAGTTTCAAGAATTTGCACCACCTTACGGTAACTTCGGCCAGAAACATCAGATAACTTTTTCAATGCCATTACAGTATGCATGAGAATTTCCTGTGATTTGTGAATACATGCATGTGAAAAAAGAGAATGTAAATGGTTTTATAAGCTCGAGACAAAGAAATCGGCCAGGTTTAAAAAAGAAAACATATTGAAGTAAAAACAAAAGGATAAATTAGAATAGTATAGTTCTACCTCCATTTGTTTATGATCATCATAAGGGTATTTTGGGGCAGTTATTCTAGAAAGCTCAGTGATACAAGAGACAACTGAAACTTTGACATCTTCATTGGTATGCCTCAAAATCTCATTCCTAATCAGTGCTTTCATTACAGGTTGAAGTGCACTTCTGGTCGAATCAGAAGGGTGTTGACCTACCATTATCAGTAAGGACTCAACTTTCTGACAAAAAGAAAAGGGGAAAATAGAGGAGGTTAGCTTGCAATTAATGCCTAAATTACTGACATATGAACAAACAACTTTGAGAAACTAATATACACATTTAATTGGGGAACTCCAGCTGTAGTTTTATAAGCAGTAGGCCTTAAATTGCATGAGGGGGGACATACGAGCAAACAACTTTGAGAAACAAATATACACATTACATATGCAGTTGTAGTCTAACAAATAATAAGCCGTAAATTGCATGAATTTAGTATAAATAGATTGTCGCTTCCATTTTCAAGTCCAAAATTGTTACAGTAAAACTGCAATTCCCACTGCCCTCCTCGTTTTTTTTATGCAATTCCATCTCATTCAATGCTAAACAGCAGTAGATGTCCATTTAGAGGTAGAGAGTCGTCCTGCTAGCAGGGGCGGATGCAGCATGAAGGCACTGGGTTCAACTGAAAAATAGATTTAATGCTAGGAACCTTAAAAATTGAATCCATAGAGTTCAGATTCTGCCTGCTAGATAGTGTAACAACAGTCAACTAGCTACTTCGGTGCAATGAAGTTTTGAACAAATAACAGAAATTAAACTAAGGCTTAAAAATCTATCTAATTGCCTCAAGAAGTTTTTCCACTAACAAAACTGAGAAGCTGGCTATCAGTTAAAAAAAAGACTGTTCATATGCAGGGGACGAAAACAAATAAAAACTTGATCTTTACGTCGAGAAGGTTGAGGAGCTCATCAGTGGAAGAGGGAGGATTCATGAGCTTCATCCCATAAGCCCTGAGCTCGTCTTCCAGCTTAGCAGCACAGGAACACGAAGCCGCCATTGCCAGCGGAATTCGGTTCTCAAAATCAATAACACTTGAACGAAAATGGTGCAGCAAATTGACAAAATACTCTCAGTGCTGTTGATGCAAGAAGAGAATAAGTGACAAATGGCAAGCATGCAGAGGCCAATTCCTACCAGATTCTTTCTTGATTTTCGTGTTTCTTTTTCTGTGCCTAATTTGGGGTTTGGAATCCGTGATCTTTTCACGTTTTTTTTTCCTAGTACTAGTACGTGCTTCTCAACGTGACTTATGCAAAAGTGCAAATCGACAAAATTGGGAGTTTGAACTTTGCTGTTTGAAGTGAAATATCACTAATTACTTTTTCCCTTAATTCTTTTATTTCATATACCTTCCTACGAATTCTAAAAATCTATATATAATAAATGAAGGTTTTAAGAAAATGACGTGACACCTCTCTATTCTCAAGAAAAGTATTTTTTTTTATTTATATTTTATCATTTTTCTCAATCATTTTATTTTGTAAAATTATTTTTTTAACTCATACCTCTTTAATTGCATAGATTCTACTATTAATCGATATTAATAATAATCATAACTCCCAAACTTTTCATATTTATAACCACCAATTATTTAAAATACAAATTTATCATAATCTCTAAAATAAACTTTTACTCAAATCTTAGAAATTAAGAGCACTTGTCCAAAACTGTAAATGGATGACAATGTTATTCCATTTCAAATAGTTCAAAGATAAAATTAACTTATTTTTTCTTGTTTTAGAACAACCGTCAGGAAGAACCTTAAATTTTGAAAAGGATTCACATGTCTATCAATAATTACATTTTATTATAACAAAGATTTGTGGATTTTCACGGTCAACATCTCACTTTTCAGTATTTCGGGGTCACGAAATATAAATATACAATTTTTTAAGTTTCTGATATGTGTTGGTCTATGAATATTTTGGTATTTTTTTGATCGGCTCCGTTGAGCCCCAAAAATGGTCGGCTTTGGTTGATAAAGTCTGGTGATCAGTACTCATTGCATTCTCATGCTCTGCGTTTCTTTTTTGGTGTTTCGAGGCCACGAAATAATATTTTTCAATTTTCAAATTTCTCAGTGTGTGTTAGTCCATGAATTTTTTAGAGTTTTTTTGACCGACTCCTTGGGCCACAAAATGGTCAGGCCAAGCCAAAAATCCTAGTAACTCATACTCATGAATTTTCATGGCCGGCATCTTTCTTTTTTGGCATCTTAGGGCGACGAGACAGGATTTCACAATTTTCAAATATCGGCATGTGCTAGTCCATGGATGTCATGGTATTTTTTTTACCAACTTTGTTGGGCCTTAAAAATGATTGGGTTTGGCCAAAAAAGCAAAGTAACTAGTACTCATTGCATTTTCACGGATGATGTCTCTTTTTTGGTGTTTTGAGGCTACGAAATAGATATTTATAATTTTAAGTTTTCGATGTATGTTAGTTTATGGATTTTTCAAAAACGTTTTGACCGACTACGTTGAGTTTCAAATTTGGTCAGACAGGGTCGAAAAAAATCTGGTGACCAGCACTCATTTCATTTTCATGTCTGATGTCTATTTTTCAGTGTCTTTTTTGGGGCCATGAAACATAAATTCACTATTTTCAAGCTTCTCGATGTGTTAGTTCATGAATTTTTGGTGTTTCTTAACAGATTCTGTTGTGCTCCAAACTTGATCGTGTCGGGCCGAACAACGGGGTAATCAATACTCATTACATTTTCATGCTCGACTTCTTGGTTTTTCGAGGCCACAAAATAGAACTTCAAGATTTTTCAAATTTTATGGTGTGTGTTAGACTATGAATTTTACTGTATTTTTTAGACCAACTTTGTTGGGATCCAAACTTGGTCAAGCAGGTCAAAAAGGTTCTGATGACCAGTACTCAATACATTTTCATAGTTGACATTTTTTTTAGAGTTTCGGGGCCACAAAACATGAATTCACCGTTTTCAAACTTGTCAGTGTAATATTTTTTGACTAATTTCTTGGAGTCCTAAAATTGGTCGGCTCAGGCGGAGAAAGTTTAGTGATAAATACTCATTATATTTTCATGGCCAACATCACTTTTTTAGGCGTCTCAGGGTCATAAAATAGAAATTCAAAATATTTCAGACTTCTCCGTGTGTGTTAATCCATGGATTTTTGAATTTTTTTTGACTCACTCCATTGGCCCCAAAATTTGCTGGGCAGGGTTGAAAATCAATAAGTTTGAATATTTTACCTTGCACCATTCGAAATGAGATTATTTTTCCCTTATTGTTTTATTTCATGTACCTACCGTACTAACTCTTAGAATGATATGATAAAATAAATAAATTTTAATTATATTTTGATATGCTTTATTATTTATATTATTTCTAAATTGTTCCAAATTTCAGTCGAATGCCAGTATATAATAGTTTTTAAAAAGAAATAATAGATTAAAAAATTAATATTAATAATTAAATTTTATATTTTACAAAATTGACATTGTTAAAATTTGTTATTTAAATTAGTTAAATTAATCTCATAATCTCTAAAATAAATTTTACTCAAATCTTAGAAATTAAGAGCACTTGTCCAAAACTGTAAATGGATGACAAAGTTATTCCATTCCAAATAGTTCAAAGATAAAATTAACCTACTTTTTCTTGTTTTAGAACAATCATTTCGAAAGGAGGGTATTTTTGACCTATTTTGATAGTTGAAGGGTATTTTTGAGCTAAAAATGTAATGTTAAGGGCATTTTTGACCCAAAAATATAATAAGGATAAATAACCTATTTAAAATAGTTTAGGGATATTTTTAGCCCTTTAAAAAAAAAATAACCGCATAGATTGACTGTTAATTGAAAAGAAATACAGTAATATCATTTTTACACGACAAAAATTATTCTTTTAGGTGATTTCTTTTTATCTATTTTAGTCTTAGTATATATAGTTACCTAGTATATATTGTTAATGGAAGGTGGCAGTATCCTGGAATTAGTCAAGGTGCACCATAAACTGACCCGCATATCAAGATTATTTTAAGAAAAACTCAAATTAAACCTTCAATTTTGAAAATGATTAACATGTCTATCAATAGTTACATTTTCTTATAACTGAGATTTGTGTATTTTCAGAGTAAACGCCTCATTTTCAGTATTTCGGGGCCACCAAATAGAAATTCACAATTTTTTAAGTTTCTGATATGTGTTAGTCTATGAATTTTTTGGTATTATTTTGTCTGGCTCCGTTTGAGCCCCAAAAATAGTCGGCCTTGGTCGATAAAGTCTGATGATCAGTACTCATTGCATTCTCATGCTCTACGTTTCTTTTTTGGTGTTTCGAGGCCACGAAATAGTAACTTTCGATTTTCAAACTTCTCAATGTATGTTACTCCATGAATTTTACAAAAAAAAAAAAAATTGATCTAACTCCTTGGGCCCCAAAATTGGTCAAAAAATCCTAGCAACTAGTACTAAGAAATTTTCATGGCCAACATCTCTTTTTTAGCATCGCAGGGTGATGAATCATGAATTCATAGTTTTCAAGCTTCTCGGCGTGTGCTAATCAATGAAGTCATGGTATTTTTTTTTGACCGACTCAGGTGGGCCTTAAAAATGATCATGTTTTGCCGTAAAATCTTGGTGATTCATGGTAGATGTCTCTTTTTTCGGTGTTTCGAGGTCACGAAATAGGAATTTATAATTTTCAACCTTCTTGGTGTGTGTTAGTCCATAAATTTTTTTGACTAACTACATTGGGTCCCAAAATTGATCGAACAGGCTTGAAAAAAGTCAGGTGACAAGTACTCATTATATTTTCATGATTGATACCTCTTTTCAGCATTTCAGGGTCAAGAAACATGAATTCACTATCTTCAAGCTTCTCGATGTATGTTATTCTATGAAATTTTTGGTGTTTCTTGACAGACTTTGTTATGCTCCAAACTTGATGGGGCTGGGTCGAAAAAGTCTGGTGACTAATACTCATTATATTTTCATGCTCGACTCCTTGTTTTTCAGCATTTCTGGGCTACAAAATAAAAATTCAAGATTTTTCAAGTTTTATTGCGTCTATTATTCTATGAATTTGACTGTATTTTTTTGACCGACTTTGTTGGGACCTAAAATTATCCATGCTGGGCAAAGTGTTTCGGTGAACAGTACTTAATATATTTTCATGATTGATGTCTCACTTTTAGAGTTTCAGGGCCCTAAAACATTAATTCACTATTTTCAAACTTCTCAATGTGTGATTTTTTCTGATTGACTCCTTGGAGTCCTAAAATTGGTCAGGTCGGGCCAAAAAATTTAGTGATAAATACTCATTATATTTTCATGATCAGCATCTCTTTTTTAGGTGTTTTAGGATCACGAAATAGGAATTGAAAATTTTTCAAACTTCTCAGTATGTGTTAGTCTATGAATTTTTGAAATTTTTTTAATGCACTCAATTGGACCCTAAAATTAGCTAGGCAGGGTTAAAAAAGTCTAGTGACTAGTGCTCGTTGCATTTTCACGGTCGGCTTTACTTTTTTTTAGTGTTTTAGGCTTATGCAACAGGAATTCATGATTTTCAAGATTCTCAGTGTGTGTTATTCAATGAATTTCTTGGTATTTTTTTTATCGACTCTGTTTGGCTTCAAATTGATTGAGTCCGTCTGAAAAATCTGGTGATCAATACTCATTGCATTTTCATGGTCGACGTCTCATTTTTTGGGTATTTCAGGTAACAAAATAGGAATTCATAATTTTTCAAGCTTCTAGGTATTTATTCGTCTATAAGTTTCTCAAAATTATTTTATCGATTATGTTGGGTCCCAGTTGGGTAGAATTGAAAAAGTCTGGTGACTAGTACTCATTGCATTTTCATAGCCGTTGTTTTTTTTTTCCAGCCTCTCAGAGCCACGAAATAGGAATACATGATTTTCAAGCTCCTCAATATTTGTTGGTCAATGAATTTAATAATATTTTTTCAACCAATTCCGTGAGGCCCAAACTTGATCAGGACATGCCAAAAAACCCTGATGACCAATACTAATTGCATTTTCTTGATTGATGTCCTTTTTTTTAACAGTTCAAATCCACAAAATATTTTGCCATCACGTATCTAATTTTTCCTATATGTATAAGACATGATTGCTTACAGAGTAGCAAATAAACTCATATTCAGAAGCTTTTTAAAAAGTAAAGATAATTTTAGAATTGGTAGTCATTAGAAGGAAAGTTGCACTAAAGAAGAAATGTATAAAGATAGATTTGGATTTTGTAATTTGCTGGCTTTGATTTTCAGAAGTTGGATCGTCTTTACTCAATGCTAATTTAAATTATCTTTCTGTTTTAAGCTAAGAAATAAAATTTTGCTATTCAGAGCTCCATTGATCTTTAATTATGCAATCTTTAGCCATAACTGTGGAACTTAGTCATGTTTTTAGTATTTGGATGACTTAGTGTCTTATGTGGGTTTGATTAACTTTTTTGTAGGTTACATATGGGTGAATAATTAAGTTGATGTATGAGAGGACAAAATTTTGATTGCATTCTCGTATATGGTTCCGGTAGTAACAACAGTCGGTTACTGATTTTTCTGGGAGAGATGATTCAAACAGCTATGAGGTATATTAGATGATTGTTTTAGTTGTTCGATTTGTTCTTACAGTATGTTGGAAATTCGAAATATGAAAACTTGATCATGTTTACTTGAAATGTGTCGTCTAAACAAGTTGTTAGAAATGTCGCAGAGTCATCCACCAAACAAGGTGACCCAATTAAGAGTGGAACCATCATTTAGCTACAAAATATGAGTAATAGTGTTGGTGAACAAAGATATAATATATCTCTTATAAATATTTCTTACTTTTAAAATATAATTTTTAAAAATTAAATAAATAGTACTACAAATCATAAGTAATACATAAATAATACTTGAATCGTGCCGGACACTGTTCTAAGAAAGTATTTCATCAGTGTGAAATATTTCCCCAAAAATTAAACAAGTCTTCTCTATATGAGAAACAGGTGTAAAGATATGGCACTTGAGCCTAACTCAACCTCAAAAGCTAGCTCAAGAGGGGAGGATTGCCCAAGTCCATATAAACAAACTACTAGTCCATTCCCCAATAAATGTGGGACTTTAACCCACTCTAACACTCCCCTTCACAGGCCCGACTGGCGTGTGGACTACGAGCCCAAACAGAATGGACCTGGCTCTGATACCATGTAAAGATATGGCACCTGGGCCTAACTCAACCTCAAAAGCTAGCTCAAGAGGGGAGGATTGCGCAAGTCCATATAAACAAACTACCGGTCCATTCCCCAACAAATGTGGGACTTTAACCCACTCTAACAACAGGAACAATAAAATAATATAAAACTAGAAAAATAAAATATGAACTATGAAAAGTTGAGTATTATTAAATTGATTTTAGGCTCATGCTTTAAAAGCTTGTCTTTAGACAACATATATAGAAATAATAAATTGGTGAAACTTTGAAAAAAGAAAGGATGGAAATGAAATTAGTGGCTAGCTTTGCCACCAAGTATATTTGAAAACACCATGCGTAAAATGTTAACTTTGGCATCAAGGATATCCTTAAAATATCTTCTGAAATATCCAACAATCCCCCCATGTATTTCAAAGAAATTTTTAAAATCAAAGAATAGAAACAGAAAGATTTTATTTTGCTAGATTGTGTATGATCAAAATATAATAGATTTGGTGTCTTTTGGACTATAAATCAAATTTAGACTGATAAAATTTAACTTACAAAATTATTAGTGAAATATAAAATTTTTATGAACCAATAATTCTTATTGTACGTCAGAGATTTTACCAATCATATTTTGACCTTTATTTTGTTGTTCAATGTAGTTTTGCGCCAATAGGCCATGCGTGTGCCCGGTTATTCATGAGAGCTCTATAGACTTGGCCAAAATCTCATAGGAGCGGCCCCACTTCAGTTCTCATATAGGTGAATTTATCAAGTGTATACTGCTTTTTATTGGGACAACGGAATAACAACAATAAACACACACACAAATTAACTGCGAGAAAATAGAGAAAACGGAACACAAATGACACACAAGAATTTACGTGGTTCGGTCTCACGACCCAGTCCACAACTGCAACTAGGAGGAATTTTATTACTCTCTCTCTTGTGGTTTATAGATTACAAGTACAAGCTATCTATTTATAGAAATAGATTAGGGTTATTAGGGTTTCTAACGGGACTAATTAATCAGGCCTCCACAAGCCCAATAATCTCCCACTTGGGTGCATGATAATCTTCAACTGCCATCCACTATGAGCACTTGTACGTCTAGTAATCTCCTCCTCATCTTCCTGGTTGCAGCGGCCTTTTCATCAGTTAACCTGAAGGCCCGTTGAAGCTTCCCCAAGCTCCAACATCAGTCACGGCTAAAACTGCCCCTGACTCGTCCTCTGTCCCTACCGACTCCCACTTGCACGAACTGCCGAATCCTGGGATACTCTGAGAACAAACAACACTCTCCATAGTTAGCAGGTAATCATCCGGAGAGACTTTGACAGCTGGAACACTGGTTCTCTTAACCCACTGTCTGGTAACTCTGGCTGAAGTTTTAACTGGCTGACTGCCGATGCTCCCACTGCCACGAGAACCCCTGACTGGTTTACCTGAACCTTTCCAAGCACGTTCAACCTGAATCTGACCTGTGGCTCTAGGTTTATCTCCTGCAAAACGAACCTTCTTATGCCCACGAGACTCTGTGAACCGGATTTTGTTTCTCTTCTGATCTGGGACAGTCACTCCCTCAGATGGTAAATAGACCATATACAGCGAACTCCGTTTCTTTCCTCGAGCTATGACCAAGTTCCCCTTCATCACCTTCCACTGCCCATTTCCAAACTTAACATCGTGTCCCTCATCATCCAACTGCCCAACAGAAATCAACCGTTTCTTCAAGCTTGGAATCACTCGGACATCCTTTAAAGTCCACGAACCGACTGAAGTTTTCAGAATCATGTCACCCATGCCCGTTACATCAAGAACTTTATTGTTTGCTAGTCTTACCTTTCCAAAATCCCCTTCTTTCAGATTCTGCAATGCTTCACTGCTGTGGGTAGCATGAAATGAAGCACCAGAATCCATGACCCAGGAATCCACACTGCTCTCCACGCTACATATCAAGAGATCATTATGAGCATAGTCTCCTGCAATGTTAACTTGTTTATTATTCGGGCATTGATTCCTGAAATGCCCCACCTCCTTGCACGTCCAACACGGTACATCTGAGCGATCCTGAGTCTTCGACTGACTCCTTCTTCTGTTCCTGCTCCCACTACCTCTGCTATTTCTCCTTCCTCTGCTGACATTTAGCAATTCACTCGATGATTCCCCATAACTCCTTCTTCTGACATCCTCGCCTAGAATGAGATCACGAATCTTCTCAAAAGTGAATTCATCGGGTCCCGCTGAACTGGTAACTGCTGTAACCGTTCCGGACCAACTGTCAGGTAATGACGATAGCAGTAGTAAGTCTTGAACTTCATCATCGAACTTAATGCTTACTGACATAAGTCTGGCTAAGATTGAATTCATTGTATTTATGTGCTCGGTAACTAAACTGCCTTCCTTCATTTTTGTGTTCACCAATTCTCTAATCAGAAAGACCTTGTTTGCTGCAGATGGCTTCTCGTACATGTTAGAAAGCGCTTCCATGACACCTTTCGCTGTCTTCTCCTTCAGAATGTTAAACGCAACATTCTTGGTCAACGAGAGTCGGATAACCGCCATGGCTTTCCGATCCAAACCTGCCCACTCTGCATCAAACATCTTTTCCGGCTTGTCACCCAATACCATGTCTAACTCCTTCTGAACCAGCAAATCCTCAATTTACATTTTCCACCAACTGAAATCTGCACCATCAAACTTTTCAATTCGATATTTCCCATCTTCTGCCATCTCAAACGACTAGATGAGGTACCCGGTACAACTGATCTCAGGTCTTGATAATTTCAAAAGAAAAATTGACAAAGCCAATACGCACCAACAAAGTTAACTCGGACCACCACCAACAAGAGACCAATTGAAAAACTTTTCTGCCTGAAAAAAATTTCCGGCGAAACAGTACCTGCCGGTGAAAAAATTTCTCCGGCAACTCGCCCTCCTGCTCGATCTGCTGCTCGCGACGGCGGCAGCTTTGCAATCGCCTGGGCTGCTCGATGGAGGCAGCAGCTCTGCGATCTGGACAGATCTGGCAGCGACGACTGCTTGACCTCTGGCAGCGACGACTGCTTGATTCTTCTCTGTCGTCGCGACTGGCAGCAGCGGCTGCTGCTGCTTCTCCTCTCTTCAGATCTGCTGGTCAGCGGCTGCGCAACAGGTGGCTACTTTGGTTTTTTTTTTGACACGCTGCTCCGGTCGGCAGCTTTGTTCTTCTCTCCGCTTGGTTGCTCGACTGGCAGCTGCTCAACAGCGGTTGCTGCTTCTGCAAAGTGGTTTGCTGGTGGCTGCTGCGCCTTCTTTCTCTAAAAAAATTTTTAGGTGACTCTCGCTAATTTTTCGTGTGTATAACCTCGCTCTGATACCACTTGTTGGGACAACGGAATAACAACAATAAACACACACACAAATTAGCTGCGAGAAAATAGAGAAAATGGAACACAAACGACACACAAGAATTTACGTGGTTCGGTCTCACGACCTAGTCCACAACTACAACTAGGAGGAATTTTATTACTCTCTCTCTTGTGGTTTATAGATTACAAGTACAAGCTATCTATTTATAGAAATAGATTAGGGTTATTAGGGTTTCTAACGGGCCTAATTAATCAGGCCTCCACAAGCCCAACACTTTTGATACCATCCTTAAGGATTTATAAATTCATTAAGAGTTAATAACTCATCCTCACAATTAGTAGCAATTCAAGCACTCTCTTTTAGTGCGCAAAGTCAATATCAACTTGCTATTACCTATATGAACCTACTTCATGGGATCTCCAATCACATAGGTTGAATTACCATCTCTATTGACAATTATATTGGCCTTAACCCCATCTCTTTTGAGGTTTAAAGAATTAATTTTCTTCCCACAGGTTTAGTCAGAGGATCAGCCAAATTCATTTCTGATTTCACATAATCACTAAAAATTATTCCATCTCTCAACAGTTGTTTTATCACATCATGTCTCAATTTTATGTGTCTACTCTTATAATTATAAAATTTATTCTTTGCAATGACAATTGCTACTTGACAATCACAATGTATAGACACAGGAGGCAACTCATCCTTAATTAAAGGTATATTCGCTAAGAAATTTCTTAGCCACTCAACCTTAGAACCAGCTAGCTCCAGAGCTACAAATTCTGACTCCATAGTCGATCTAGCAATGATCATCTGCTTAGCTGATTTTCACGATATTGCTCCATCACCAAAGGTAAACACATAGCCACTAGTGAATTTTGTCTCATCTGAATCAGAGATCCAGTTTGTATTACAATACCTTTCTAATGTAGAAGGAAATCCTCTTTACAGGATACCATAACTCATGGTTCGTTTCAAATATTTCATTAGTCTAATTAATGCAGATCAATGCTCTTTATTGGGATTATGAGTATATCTACTCAGTCTACACACAAAATAGGCTATATCAGGCCTTGTAAAATTCATTATATGCATCAGACTCCCAATAATCTGTGCATATTTAGACTGAGCAACTGGGTTACCATTATTCTTTTTCAATTGAGAGTTAGCATCATATGGAGTGGCTACAGGTGTCACCTCAAAACATTCAAACTTCTTAAGAAGTCTTTCCACATAATGTTCTTGTGTCAATATTATACCATCTTCACTTCTTAAGACTTTAACTCGCAATATCATATTTACTTCACCCAAATCTTTAATATCAATAGACAAAAATAATTTGGTACTTTGCACAATATTTAAACTTATACCAAATATAAGCATATCATCAACATATAAGCATATTATCATATAGTCATTGTCTACCATTTTAATATAAACACATTTGTCCACTTCAACAGAAGAAAAATTGTCTCTTAGTAAGCCTTGATCAAATTTCTCATGCCACTGTTTAGGAGCTTGTTTAAGGCCATAAAGAGATTTAATTAATTTACATACCTTATTTTCTTGTCCAGAAGTAATACATCCCTCAAGTTGAACCATATATATCTCTTCTTCTAAATCGCCATTTAAGAAAATCGGTTTTTATATCCATTTGATGGATAAATAGCTTATGAATTAATGCTAAGGCAATTAAAATTTGAATAGAAGATATTCTAGTCATGGGTGAAAATGTATCAAAATAGTCAATATTTATTTTTGAGAAAATCCTTTTTCTACTAACCGAACTTTATATTTATCTATAGATCCATCAGGATTAAGTTTCTTTTTGAAAATCCATTTACAACCAATAGGTTTTGTACCAGGTGGTAAATCAGTCAAAATCTATGTATTATTTTTCATATTAGAATCAATTTCAATTTTTATTGCCTCTTTCCAAATTCAGCATCAGAAGAAGGAAGAAGATATAGCTTCAAAATAATTTAATGGTTCATTGTTAACAAGAAAAGTTTGAAAGTCATTTCCATAAGAAAAACATTCTTTTCTAGGCCTTTTACTCCTTAATTCCTCAATATTAGAGGTAATCTCATTACTTCTTTCAATAGGTCCATGAGAAATTTTATCACACAGTGGAAAAATATGTTCAAAGAATTCTGCATACTTGGTATAAATAATAGTATTACAATCAAGCACATCACTCTTTAAAATAAGAAATCTATATGTAGCACTATGTTCAGCATATCCAATAAGCATGCAATCAGCTGTTTTAAAACCTATTTTTCTCATTTTGGGTTCAGGCAAAAGAACTTTAGCAAGACATTCCCACACTTTTAAATATTTCAAATTAGGCTTATAACCTTTCCATAATTTATAAGAAGTTTTGCCAATTATTTCCTCTGAGGAATTCCATTTTGCAAGTGACATGCAGATAAGCTTGCTTCACCACACAAAGTATTAGGTGCATTAGAGCTAACTAACAAGGAGTTTATCATTTCCTTCAATGTTCTATTTTTTTTCTTTCAGCTACACCACTTCAATAAAACTTACTCTAGTGCAAAGAAAGTTTGAAAAGCATTGCAGAGCAAGTATGATACCGAGGAGGCTGGAGCGAAAAAATATAATGCTAGCAGATTTTTTTCATTTTCAAATGGTGGATAATAAATCAGTAGTAGACCAAACTCAAGAATTTATAACGGTTGTTGGAGAGCTCAGGTTCGAGGACATAAAAATTAGAGATAACCTTATTGTTTGTGGCATAATAGATAAACTTCCACCTTCTTGGAAGGAGTTTCACAAAACTATGCGCCACAAACAAAAAGAAACGTCACTTGAGACATTGATAATGTGAATTCGCATGGAAGAGGAGGAAAGGGGTCAAGATGCACTTTTACAATCAGAAGAGAGGAACATCACAATGAAGGTAAATTTAATTACTTAAGATAATGTTGCTTCTGATACTCACAAAAATACTTCTATGAAGCCTAAGAAGAACAACTTCAAGAAACATAATGGTGATAATAACCAAGCATAAAATCAACAAGGTCAAGATAGAGGATCATGCTTTGTCTGTGGCAAGAGTGGGCATATTGCTCTATTTTGCAAATTTCGAAAACGTGGTCCTGCACCTCAGGCAAACGTTACCGAAGAGCCTTTTGTGGCGGTGATAATAGACATAAACATGGTTGAAAATGTTGATGGATGGTGGGTTGATTCTGGTGCAAACCGTCATGTCTGTTATGACAAAGACTGGTTCAAAATATATATTCTTTTTGAGAAGCTCCAACCATCATGCTTGGTGATTCTCACACCACTCAAGTGCTTGGAAAGGGAGATGTCGAGTTGAGCTTCACCTCTGAAGAATATTAACATTAAAAGATGTACTTTTTACTCCTTCTATGAGAAAAATGTGATGTCTAGTTTTCTTCTTAATAAAGCAGACTTAAAATAAATTCTTGAGTTTGATTAATATGTAACAGTTAAAAGGGGTATTTTTGTGGGAAAGGGGTATGCTTGTGATGGTATGTTCAAGTTGAATTTTGAAATGAATAAAGTTTCTACTTCTGTGTACATGTTCTCTTCTACTAATTTTTGGCTTGCTCGTTTGTGTCATATCAATTATCGTTATGTAGAAATCATGAGTAGTTTAAAAATAATTTCAATGGTTAAAAAGAATTTTGAAAAGTGTGAAGCTTGTAGTAAAACTAAAATCACTAAAAGGCCTCACTTTCAAGTTGAAAGAAAAACCGATTTATGAGAATTAGTTCACATTGATATTTGTGAACTTAGAGTAATTTTAACTCATGGAGGAAATAGATATTTCATCACTTTTATTGATGATTAATTTTTCTAATTATACATATGTTTACTTGATGAAAAATAAAAGTGATGCTTTTGAAAATTTTAAATTTTATCTCCATGAGGTTGAAATTCAGTTCGGCAGAAAAATAAAAAGAATAGAAGTGATAGAGGCCGTGAATATGAGTCTAATGAGTTTAATTCTTTTGTTAGATCATTAAAAATAATTCATGAAACTACTCCACCTTATTTTCCTGCATCTAATGGTGTAGCAGAAAGGAAAAATAGAACTTTAGTTGAGTTGACTAATGTCATGCTTATTGAGTCAAGTGCACCTCTAAATTATTGAGGTGAAGCTGTTTTAACTGCTTGTTATGTGTTAAATCAGGTGCCTCATAAAAGGATAAAATTAACACCATTTGAGTTGTGGAAATGTCACAAACCAAATTTGAGATATCTAAGAGCTTGGGGTTGTAAAGCCCATGTGAGGCTAATGGATCCAAAAATTACTAAATTGGATTAAAAAGTTACTACTTGTACTTTTCTTGGTTATGCTTCAAATAGTACAACCTATAGATTTTTTAATCTTGAAGATAATATAATAATAGAATCAGGTGATGCTTTTTTCATGAAAATAAATTTTCATTTAATTCTAAAAATAGTGGGGGTCAAAGGATTGAAGAAAAGATTTTGTCACTACCTAATTCTTCTACTTCTATCTTGAGAAATAAAGAAAATGATGATTTTGAGTTAAGAAGAAGTAAAAGAGCTAGAGTAGAAAAAAAATTTGGTCCTGATTTTTGTGTTTTCAATGTTGAAGATGACCCTCATACTTTAAAAGAAGATTTATTTTCACATGATGCTATTTTTTTTGGAAAGAGCCTATAAATGATGAAATGGAATCACTAAATTCCAATAAAACTTGGAAGTTAGTTGATTTACCACCGGGTTGTAAAATAATTGGGTGTAAATGGGTCTGTTGGGATCTATGTAGTTTTGATGATTGACAAAGTCGATGAAACAGGTCAGCCAAACTGTTCCAAGGGAGTATAAAATTTACTGTCTAAAGAAGCTAACATGGCAGCAGTAAATGTTCCAATAAACATAAGTTGCACGTATCAAAAGATGGTTAAGCCATGTCACTCACTCTCAGTGAAATAAACATGTGCAAAATTGAAGTGTTGGAGTTCTACTACAATACTAAAGAAGCAAAGAGTTTGACTTGAAGAAGGAGTATCACTTGAAGTAGAACTCTAAGTCAAGAACAGTTTGATTTGATGGAAAATTCGAAGTGAAGAACAACTTTGTGAAGATTGTACATGTGCTGATTTGTAAGAGTTGGAGTTTGATTAAAAACACAAAGGAAGCCAAGAGATAGACTTGAAGAAAGATCCTACTTGGAGTAGACTTCTAATGTGGGAAAAGGTAGTTGCTGCAAAGATATTGAAGAGTTGTGTATATATAAAAGTGTGACTTCTCAAAGCAGGTCGTGCACTCACAAATAGAGAAAAAAGAAAATCTATAAAGAGTGAGATTTTGCATTATTTGGAGTGTGAAGAAATTCAATTGACGAACTTGGTCCTAGTAAAGTATAGGCTAGAGTTAGCAATCTTGTACTAGGAGTTGGTCATTGAGTTGTAATTGATGTAATCTTAATTCAGTGAGTTATAAACTGGATTAGGAGGAGTTTGTCTTCAAGTAGAGTATACTAGGAGACGTTGGGAACACATTCCTAGGGAGGAGTGTGAACAGCTAGAAATTAGAGTTTATAATTTCTTTAGGTTACAAGTGTTGTAATTTGCTGTTTGAAGAGGCTCTTTGAAGTTAGTGAAGTTGGAGAAAATTCTGTGGAGGTACAGGTCGTGATTTTTCACCTTTTGAGCTGGGTGTTTTCCACGTTAAATCACTGTCTCATTTACTTATTATTTTATTCACATAAGCGGAACACGTCCGGCGACTTGTTTCATTCATAGGCAATCAGTAAAGACAATTCCTAGGTCATGCAACCTAACAACTGGTAGCAGAGCAGGTTTATCTTAAAAGGTTTACACCTAAGATAGATCATGATGAATTCTGCACCACCACTACGAAGGGCAGTCAACCACTCGACCACCTCTTTCTAATGGATCACACTTTATTTGGTGGAAGGATCGAATGAAAAATTTTATCCAGGCTGAAGATTATGAACTGTGGGACAGGATCACAACCGGACCTGTCATTCCTAAGAAGATGATGGATGGAGTCGAAGTTCTGAAGGTGAGGTCTGAATTCACTGCAGAGGACTTTTTGGCTCTTAGGAAAAATGCCAAAGCCAAGAACATCCTTGTATGTGGATTGGGTCCTGATGAATATAACCGGATTTCTAATTGCTCAACAGCAAAGCAAATATGGGATGCACTGGTTAATGCTCATGAAAGAACAAGTCAAGTCAGGAAGTCCAGAGTTGCTATGTTATTTACTAAATATGAAACATTCAAAATGAAGGAGGATGAATCCCTGCAAGAAATGATCAAAAGACTTACATCACTTGTGAATGAATTATCTTCACCGGGAAAGGTGCTCACCACTAAAGAACAAGTTGACAAAGTATTAACGGTCCTTCCTAAGGCTACATGGGATGTCAAAGTTACTGCTATAAGGGAAGCTAAAGATATATCTACCATGACTCTTGATGAATTAGTAGGGAACTTGAAGACTTACGAGATGAACATGGATGACTTTATGAATGAAGATGGATTCAAAGAAAACTCACTGGCTTTAAAAGTTTCTGACAGTGATATGCCTGATATTGATGATGATCAAATAGCATTTCTAGCAAAAAGTTTAAGAAGTTCCTCAAGAAAGAGAAGGGCTATGACAAAAAAGGAACAGGTAGCAAAAAGGGTTCCAATGAGAAGTCTCTAGCAGCTTGCTACAAATGCTACAAAATAGATCATATGATTAAAGATTGTCCACTCTGGGAAATTGAGTGGAGAAAAGAGAGAGCTGATAAAGAGAGAGCTAAAAAGGAAAAGAAGAAGGAAAAATATGCAATGATGGCTACATGGGGATCTGGCGCTGATGATTCTGATGAAGAAATTGATGAATTTGCATTCATGGCTCTAGGGAACTCTGATCTTGATAAAGGAAACAAGAATTCCAAGGTAAGTATCTCTGACTTGAATGAAAACGTGCATACTCTCTCTAATAGAAAACTTATTTCTATGATGAATGCTTTAATGGATAAACTCCAGGAAGTCACTTCTAACAGGAATCAACTTTTTAATGCTCTTGCTAGCTTAAAATTTGAGTTCATTGATCTAAAAAATAGTAAAGATGTTACTGATAAAGAAAATTGTACTTTGAAGGAACACATTGTTGAACTTGAAACTGTCAGTGAGAGTCTGAAAAAGTCCTTAAGTCAAAAGGAGAAAGTTGGTGAAAAATTGAGGAAAGTTGAGTCTGAACTCAAACAATGTAAAGTTGATTACTCTTGTGAAAAAGAAAAGGCTAGAAAATTAAGTCTGGAAGTTTCTAAACTAAAGGTAATCTTGAGAAAGCTAGTAGGTGGACCAAGTCATCTAGAATTTTGAATAATCTAAGTGGAAGAGTTCACAATGAAAGGGCTGGGATAGGTTTTCACAAAGAAATAAATGTCACTGAAGATATGTGTTACTTGTGTGGTAAAAGTGGTCATCCTACTATTGAATGTCCAATTGCAGCTAGGAGTAGGAACAGGTGTACTTTGCTGACAAAAGGAAATAAGCTAAAAACTGTTCATAGGAATAGGTCTAACAACCTGTTCCCACACTGGGCAAGAAGAAATTTGATTCACCCTTTTAATCACAAAAAAGGACTCAGGCTTGTCTGGGTTCCTAAAACTAACCCCTAAGTTATTTTTCAGGTGAGAGTGAAAGGAAGCAAGCATTGGTACATGGATAGTGTTTGTTCAAGACACATGACTGGAGACAAACAAAAATTTCTTTCACTTACTCCACTAAAAAGGGGGAATGTGTACTTTGCAGATGAAAAAAAAGGGGGTTGCAGGGTCAAAAGGTTGGATACAAAAGAAATTGTTCTAAGTGTAAGCAGACACAAAATGTGCACAAGGTAGATGTCATGGAATTGCCGAGTATAAGTCTGACTTGTCTTAGTGCAATAAATTTGGACATGCTAGTTTGAAACAGTTGAAAAAACTTGCTTCAAAGGACATGGTTATAGGTTTGCCTAAAATTAAGTTCAAAATGACGAAGTTTGTAGTGCATGTGTAAGAGGGAAGCTTACCAAGTAAAAGGATCAAGAGACTCAAGTAGATGAGTCAAAAGATGCCGAACTTGAAGAACTTATTGTCAATGAACTATACACAATTGCGAAGGGAAGGGACAAAAGGCAGATACAGAGACCGGAACGCCTTATAGAGCAAGCAAATATGATTGCATATGCGTTCGTAGCTGCAGAAGAAGAGATTAAGGTTATTGAGCCCTCCTCGTATGTTGAAGCAACTTCTTGCAAGGATGCTGCACAATGGCGGTTAGCCATGAAGGAAGAGATGGAGTCTCTTAACAAGAATCAGACATGGTTCTTAGTTAAAAGGCCAAAAGGGAAGAGGATAGTTGGATGCAAATGGGTCTACAGAAAGAAAGAGGAAATTCCAGAAGTGAAAGATGCTAGGTTCAAGGCAAGATTGTTTGCAAAGGATTTCAGTCAGAAGGAGGGAATTGAATATAATGAGATCTTCTCTCCAGTTGTGAAACATAGCTCAATCCGCGTGCTACTAGCATTGGTTGCACAATTTAACTTAGAGCTTCAACAGCTTGATGTCAAAACTGCTTTCTTGCATGGTGATCTTGAAGAGACAATCTATATGGATCAGCCTGAAGGTTTCCTAGCTGAGGAAAAAGAAGATCATGTATGTCAACTGAAGAAGTCTTTTTATGGTTTGAAGCAATCCCCTAGACAGTAGTACAAGAGGTTTGATGCATTTATGACTACAGATTGATTCTCAAGGAGGTCATTTGATAGTTGTGTGTACACAAGAAGATGTCTTGTAACTCAATAATTTATTTACTGTTATATGTTGATGATATGCTTATTGCTGCTAACAACATCACAGAGATAAATGCTTTAAAGAAACTGATGAGCAAGGAATTTGACATGAAGGATTTGGGAGCTGCAAAGAAAATCCTTGGAATGGAGATTTCAAGAGAATACTGTGTTGTACATCTTTCTCAGAAGAGGTATATCAAAAAGGTTCTTGAGAGATTCATATGCATATGAGCAAGCCTGTAAGTACACCGTTAGCTCCTCATTTTAAACTTTCAGAGTTACAAATGCCTCAGTCTAAGGATGAGGTGGAGCATATGTCAAAGGTTCCTTATGCTGACGCAGTTGGTAGCATTATGTATGTTATGGTGTGCCCACGTCCAGATATTTCTCAATCTGTAAGTGTGGTAAGCAGGTACATGGCCAACCCAGTAAAGAGGCATTGGGACTGTCAAGTGGATATTGAGATATCTCAGAAGAGCTGCTGATGTTGTCCTAATCTTTCAAAAAAGTGATGAAGGTATTTCAATTCTCGGTTTCGTGGATTCTGATTATGCAGGGGATCTTGACAGAAGGAGGTCTACAACTAGATACATCTTTACTCTCGTCGGCAGTGTCGTTAGTTGGAAATCGACTTTACAGTCGATTGTCGCTCTGTCTACAACAGAGGCAGAATATATGGCAGCAGCGGAGGCAGTGAAAGAAGCTATCTGGTTGAAACGTTTACGGCAGAGTTGAATTTGGTTCAGCTGGAATCAACTCTTAAATGTGATAGTGAAAGTGCTATTCATTTGATTAAAAATCAAAGATTTCATGAGCACACCAAACACATTGATGTCAGATTCCATTTTATTCGAGATGCCGTTGAAGAGGGAGCTATCAAGGTCATGAAGGTTATCACAAATGATAACGCTGCAGACATGTTGACCAAGATAGTCCCACTCGCCAAGTTTGTACACTGCAAGGACTTGGCGGGAATACGCTTCAATTGATGCAACTCTGGGAGACAACTGCTAGGTGGAGATGGTATGTTCAACAAAGGTTTGATTCTTCTTGTTTCTTACAACGGGATTGCCCAGTAAGCTTAGAAATTTTGGCCGGAGTTGTTCATACGCATGCTCGGAACGCAAACCAAGGTGGAGATTGAAAAGTTAGTTTGGTTTTTTGTCTATGTGGAAGAAAATTACATGTGCCAATTTACTTGGCTACAATATGAACTTGGAGAGCAAACAAATTTGGGGAGGGCAAATTTTATATTTAATTTTTCTTTTCTTATTTTGTGCTTGGAGGCCAAGTTTGGTCATCTATAAAAGGATGACCATTCCTCATTGTAAAACCATCCCAAAAATCATAGGAAATACATTGTAAGAGTAGAGAGTTGAAAGAGTAATTCTCTTAGGTGTATTTGGGATTTCTCCCCTTTCTTTGTTAATAATATAAAGGCAGTTGTTCTCGAGTGGATGTAGGATCATTCTGATCCGAACCATGTTAAATCTTGTGTTCTTCCTTATTCTTTCCTTCACGTTTCCGCTAACAGAAATAATAATAATAATATTGGATATTTTTTCTTTAGTTTTGTATTGATTTAGATAGTAAAATACATAAATTAATTTCTTTTTTGTAATGTTTAGTCATGTAATTAATATTTATTAGCCGTACTTATTTAGCATGACTTAGTATATTTTTATTATGATCATTTTATTATAATTTATTAATTAATAATATTTAATTTTATTATTTTTTATTAAATATTTTAATGAAATATCATTACTCATCTCACATTTTGTGTTACTAATTTATGATTACGCGCTTTATGTGTATATCCATATGGACCATATCAATAGGTATAAAAAGAGAAAAGCAAATAAGAATTACTATTAAGAATATGATCGAGTTACAAAATAAAAAATAGTACAATACTACATCTTCTTGGATACATGCATGCCAGATTACTACGAATTACTTCATATGATGCTGAATATAATATATTGAAGCACCAAAGTTACGAAGAAATTAAATTGAAAGTGGTGCTAATGTTCGAAAATAACATGATATCAAATATCACAACCAACACTCTCTTGGTAATGGTCAGGAACAACCGTTGTAAAGCGACCATCATTAAAAACTTATTGCTAAATTTTCATAAACACACTTATTAGCTATGAAAATTGGATTCACTATAAACACCCTCAAATGGAAAATAAGAAATGAAGATATATAGAGAACCAATAGCCACAACAACAATATATGTTTCTCTAAAATAAGAACTATTTCTATGCAATTTTTATACCTTTTGTGGCTAGCAAAAACTTTAGCATTGAATCGATATGAATCCTGTAACTAATTGAAAAAGTAATATTACACAACTTGTTAGAAAAAATGTACGAAAGAATTTAATAACGCAATTGCTCTTTAATGATACAGAAACAAAAAAAAAACAATTCAAGAAATATAGATAGTGACACTAATAAAGAATAAAGAACAAATATGAGTTTATCCTATATTTGATTGAGATAAAATCTCGGAATAACTTATCTTGGGATTAGTTATTTCAAAATTATAGTGTTATATTTATCCCACCTTCAATGTGAGATAACTAATTCCGGGATAAGTTATTCCAAGATTTTATCTCAATCAAACATGAGATAAAGTCATATTTATTCATTATTCTTTATTGAAGGTGAAGTAATAATCTCGAGTAGTTTTAGCTAAGATTCTAATAAAGATAACAACAAATAAATTTCAATTAATTGGAAGAATGTGAAACGTATTAGCCAACTTTTAGTAAGATTTTTGGTTTTCTTTACATTCTAATAAAGACAACAAAAATTATGTACAAAAGCTAAAGTTAGGAATACTTTCTATTGAATATAAATATTGTTACCAAATTTTGTACTACTCTTATTAGTATCTAATTTCTAAATTTAAAAACCTGACATAATTAGTTTGATATGATATTTGAAGAACACGAACCAACTCGATCTATGTACACAGCTATTTTGGATACACTACACTTTGACATATTATGAAATCAAGAACAATTCTATTCATGAATTCAGGATTTGACTTTTATGGGTTTCGAATTCTAAGACAAGAGAGTTGTTTACTCAATCCCATTCAGTTTTTTGCTGCTGATTGTTCATAGACTAATACTCATCTCATCTCTCAAATCAATTGGATCACATCCCTTAATGGTCAACCTAATTTAGTAATTACATAACACTGCTTTATGAAAAATTTCAAGACCTCAATACTTGCTGACAGATTCAGAACCACAAGTTGAGTTTCTCCCCTATCCACAGCAGAAATTTCCTCTGAATCAGTGCCCTTCTACTTTGCGGTACTTTTAGACCTGAAGATAGAAATTACAACTTATCAAAACACCCTCTAACAGTCAGTACAGAGTGCAATAATACGGTGTACCGAGTGTAACAAACAGAAAGACCTCTTGGACGAAGAGATGTTTGGCCCTGCTGAGGAGTTTCTTTTTGCTTTCTTCCTTGAAGACCTACACCAGTTCATCAACCAAAAGCATATAAAGTTTGTCAATAATAAACATGAAATACAACAGCAGTGCCTGTTTCGGAGAAAGATTTTCCTGATCCCATGCTTGTGCAACTAAGAAATGAGAGTACAATCACGTTATCCTCCTCAGACAGAAAAACAGAAGATTTTGCAAAAAGAGTATATGTCAAACATCATCCATCTTACATATATACCAAGTCTTTCAGGCTGTGTAACTTGCTTGAAATTTCGAACTTCTACAACATTCAAGAATTTGCAAATTGAGTATATGACAACTTCCCTGTGGAATTTCCCGTGTACTCGAAGTGAATTGTCTATCTTAAATACCAATTCTTTCAGGTGGAGAGATTTGCTCGGATATGTTACATTTTGACAACATTAAGAAGAGAAGACTGATAATTAGCCTCGGCTCTCTCCATAGAGACATGCATAGATAGTTTGTTTTGGGTTGACTGGAATATCCAAACAAGGATTTACAAAAATGGAAATTTTCTATCTAAGATACATGCAGGACCAAAAAAGCTTGCCTACAAACACACATCATAGATGCCTGAGCACCCTTGTAAACCACAGATGCAGGGGGCGGGCATTATTATTTTAGGAAATATAGTAAATTATTCACACGGAGAAGAAACCAGGAGCTATTCTCAGAGCAGCACAAGAATACTGACATGTCAAGGTGATATCCAAATGTTATAACGAAATTAGAGTCAATACTTACTTAACAGATGAAACAGCATGGCCTTGAAACTCTAATCCATGGTCCTGTACAGATTACACCGAAAAGCACAACATCAAGAACAAATATAATGCAACAAGAATATGAAATCTGTCAGAGACAACACTATATATCAGACGGGCAAAGAACCTTTTGAGATGAATTATCTTCAAGCATCTCCCATCGTTCTTTATGTAGACTCAATTTCTCTACATCACCATCAACGTATATGACCTAAAAAGGAAACACCAAAACAACTTAGAAATTTCAGGAGGAACTTCGGCAAAACATTAAAGCCAATAAAACATGGTTCAAGTTAGGTAAGATTTCTACGTCACAATCAGTATATATTTCCCTTCTTTGGTTAGTTATGAATAGGCTTATAACAAAAGAGGTTTTTAAATTGTGACATCGTACCTGTATGTAAGAAGGGTTTTATGTGGCAGATCTTGAATTTGAATAGTTAAATAGACTTGGATATTTCCTAGTTTATGTGATCCCATTTGACTCAACATGGAGATACAATTAATTTTACTTACAGATATATTGCCAGAAATTATTTAGATAAGGGAACATATTGTTGTTGTTGTGGTGGTGGTGCTGGTGTATGTGCACTAAACATTTGAATATATCTATAAATGAGCAGTGTTTAAGCATAAAAAGTGACTCAAAGAAAATTTTGAATTTAGAGAAACAATGACAAGGCTTCATAATAATTTCATCACCTTGTGTCTCCTTTTCACAGGATCAAAAGAAGAAACTGCTGCCTCGTAAAACCTACAAAGAGAAACTGCAGCTAAGATTCTTCCTCCTTATTCAAGATAAAGTAATACCAGAAATACCAGAATTGGTAGAAATGAAATTGAAGATGTCATCTGACACGCCACGAGTCCACACTTAGCACATCCAACTGCAACCAATCAATTTTTGTGTTGTTCTCTATTTCATTGTGTTACATATGTAGAGGAATTGTGAACCAACAAGTACTTGCGAAAAGAATAATTCATAATGGATTAAAGAAATAGAGTAGTAATATTTCCAGGAACATAAGCCTATTTCATAGCCAAAGATAAATGCTATGATCGCTCAAATTCAGATGCTTCGCATGCTTCCATTATCGCATTATTTTGCTCTGGAAGAGTGAATGTTATGTTATGTGTTAGATTACTGGTTTTGATGCTGTCAACCTCATACAGGGACCTGATCCCTTGTGCTGGTGTGACTCAATTTTGAGCTGGAAGGGAAAAGACTTTACAGTTGGAAAGTTTACTTTTTGGCTGTCAGTTGGTGAAGACAATAGTGTGCAACAGAGCAGCATGGAATCATAGCAGCACCTAGGCCAAGTTGGTCACATGTGCTTGACCAAAAAGAGAGCTTTCTAGTGGGTATCATTACTACTCTCTCCTTTTATCCATGTGGCTAGTGGGTATCATCAATACACTCTCCTTCTACCCATGTGGATGAAAGGAAGCTGAAAAGATATAAAGGATAGAACCCAACAACTCTTTCCATTAAGAGAAATCATTCAGAAAAATTGATCTAAAAAATAAGCTTATTCTTCTCTCAAAAGGCAGCCATTGTTTCCTTGTTTCACAGCAAGAATCAAAGAAAAATAACTCAAGTTTTGAGGCTGCCATTGAAGGAGAAGAAGTGCACTGCAAAACAGAAACCTTGTATTTCGTACAAGTTTTATTTTCTTGTTTTTCATGAGTTGTTTTTCTCGTTTTGGTCTGCTAGAGCTAGTAGACATTTTGGCTAGAGTTAGCCTTGTATTTCAGTTGAGTTTTAGCTGAAGTAGAGAATATTGAAGTCTTGTAATAGAGGTATTACAAGTGGGAGGTTAGGAGGTTAACCTCTTAGTTGTGTACTAGGTTTTGTAACTTTTGTTGCTCAGATCTAGTAGTGGAGTTTGAGAAATCCTACGAGGTAGGTCGTGGTTTTTTACTTCCAGTGAGCAAGGAAGTTTTCCACGTAAAACTTCGTGTGTCTTCTTACTGTTGTATTTTCGTGTACATGTGTCTCTGCCTCTGTGTAACCTGATAGAGGGGCCTGGTCCTGAGTAAGGTGGTCGACCCATATAATTCAACAATTGGTATCAGAGCAGGTGCTTTCTAAAAGGTTAACACCTAGAAAGACTCCTGTTAAATATGGCAGCACCACCAAATTTAGAAGAAGGACGGTCTACTACCAGACCTCCCAGGTTTAATGGCCAATATTACGGATGGTGGAAAACAAGAATGCATGATTTCATCATGGCTGAAGATTGTGAGCTGTGGGATGTGGTACTGGATGTACCTTATGTGCCAATGAAAACCGTAAAGGAAGGAGAGACAACCATCTCTATTCCCAAAACCCGAAAGGAGTTTGATGATCATGACAGAAAACTCATAGAAAAGAATTACAAATCTAAGAAGCTTCTTGTTTGCGGTATTGGTCCGGATGAATATAATCGAATCTCTGCTTGTGAGACTGCAAAGGAAATATGGGACTGTCTCAGAACCGCTCATGAAGGGACCAGTCAGGTCAAGCAGTCCAAAGTGGATATGCTTACCACTCAATACGAAATGTTCTCCATGAGGGAAGGTGAATCTATTCAAGAGATGCATACCAGACTCACGTCCATCACTAACGAGCTCTATTGTTTGGGAGAAGTGATCAAGCCAAGCAGGCTGGTCAGGAAGGTACTCAGTGTCCTCCCCAAGTCTTGGGAGAGTAAAGTTGATGCGATCACTGAAGCTAGAAATCTAGAAGTCCTCACGATGGATGAACTCATAGGCAATTTAAAAACCTATGAGCTCAAGAGGCAGCAGGACCAGAGCAGGAATGAGCTGAAGAAGGACAAAGGATTAGCTCTTAAAGGAGCTCAAGCAAGCTCCAGCGAAGAAGATGAAGATATGGCCTACCTAACAAGAAGGTTTCAGAAAATGATTAGGCGAAGTGGCAGCCTTCCTAGGAGGACAAGCTCGAACAAGGGACCTGGTTACAATGATCTGTGTCACAAATGCGGCAAACCAGGTCACTTTATCAAGGACTGTCCGATGCATAAGATGGATTACAAGGAGTATCTGAGAACCACTGCCGAAAAGGCCCAGAAGAAGGACCGAGTCCCTGACAAGTTCAGAAGAAGAGCTGCAGCCGACAATATAGTCAAGCAAGCTCTAGCTGCTTGGGGGAACTCCTCAGATGAATCTGATAAGGAGGATGCTGTGAAAGATGCTTCTATGATGGCTGTGGAGGATGATGACTCACCCTTTGACTCAATGTTTGCCTTCATGGCAAATTCGGATGGAGATGAAGATGAAGAGGTAACTTTCCTTGACATTAAAAAGAATCTAAAAGACTATAATGGGAAAGAATTGAGGTCGCTAGCTTGTGTGTTAATTGACTCTTTTTATGATCTTACCAAAGAAAAGGAAAGTCTGAATCAATATATAGATAAACTTGAGCTAGAAAAGGCGAACTTGATCTCAAGTTTGGCAGAACTAGAAGAGAAATGTCAAGAGCTAGTCAATGAGCAAAATGCCTTTATTAAAAAGGGAGGGACTAGTGACATGAAAAATGCTCAAAAAGAATTCGAAGCTGAACTGAAAAGGTCACAAGATGAGCTCACTGTAATAATGAAAAGAAACACTGAGCTTGAGAAAAATGTGATCCAACTGAATGCTGAGCTTGAGAGATCGCTTAAATGGAATGCCTCTTCACAGATCTTACAAAAATTAACCGGACAAAGATCTAACTCCGGTGAAGGGTTAGGTTATAAGAAAAGTAGTCCTCCTTATAATCCTCACAGTAAATATGGATCTAATCCTGATAATTTGCTGTGCACACACTGTGGTAGGAATGGGCACCTTAAGTCTAACTGTGTATCGAGGCAAGCAGCCTTAAGAAAGACGGTGATTAGTAAAGGAGAATTAGGGACCATAAGGGGACCTGGTTCCAAAATGTCTCAGATCAGGCTGCCTGAGTGGTCCAAA
Organism: Datura wrightii; assembly: GCA_035772735.1. Classification (NCBI taxonomy): domain Eukaryota; kingdom Viridiplantae; phylum Streptophyta; class Magnoliopsida; order Solanales; family Solanaceae; genus Datura; species Datura wrightii. The sequence continues at coordinate 157,693,447 of JASDFA010000010.1, read as the reverse complement.
AGAAAATTGATTTATCCTCTGTCTCGGTACTGGGAACTCAAGCTGAAATGGGTTCCCAAGTCTAATCTATAATCTATATGTGCAGGAAGGAGTGAGAGAAAGCAGTCGGAAATGGTATATGGATAGCGGCTGCTCAAAGCACATGACTGGAAATGTTGATAATTTTCTCTCACTCAAGGCATATCAGGGAGGCTCAGTATCTTTTGGGGATGGCAAAAAGGGACACATTCTTGGTATTGGGAAGATTGGAAAGACACTTGCCCATGCCATAGAAAATGTCTTCTATGTAAATGGACTGAAGTACAGCCTCCTGAGTGTCTCACAAATCTGCGACAAAGGAAATGAAGTCAAATTCGTTTCAGACCAGTGTACAGTGACAGATCTTCAATCAGGAAGAGTTGTTTTGACCGCAAACAGATGCAAGAGCATGTATGTTGCTGATCTTGATTCAGCTGCTAGAAATGGGCTTAACTGCTTAAGCGTGGTGGAGGATGAAGCTACCTTGTGGCACAGAAGGTTGGGACATGTAAGTTCTGTTCTTCTCAACAAGCTAGTATCCAAGGACCTGGTTCGAGGACTCCCAAAGGTGAAATTTGCTCAGAGTCAGATCTGTGATGCTTGTGTTCAAGGGAAACACACCAGGTCTTCATTCAAGAACAAAAAGGAAGTGAGCACCTCCAGACCCCTGGAGCTACTACACATGGATCTGTGTGGACCTGTAAAGGTTGCAAGTCGTGGAGGAAAGAAGCTGATCCTTGTAATTGTTGATGACTATTCAAGATATACCTGGGTGATGTTTCTTCGCACTAAAGATGAAACATTCCCCACCTTTGAGTCATTTGCAAACCAAATTCAGGTGAAGCTGAACTGCAACATTGCAGGGATCAGGTCTGATCATGGAACTGAATTTGAAAATGCTAAATTTGAAGCTTTCTGTGCTGCCAAAGGAATCAGTCACAACTTTTCTGCTCCCAGGACTCCACAACAGAATGGAGTAGTTGAAAGGAAGAATCGAACTCTTGCAGATATTGCTAGAACATTGCTCATAGATGGAGGAGTGGCAATGTCATTCTGGGCAGAAGCTGTCAACACGGCCTGTTATGTGGTCAATCGGTGTCTAATTCGGCCATTACTTGGAAAAACCCCCTATGAGCTGCTGAATAAAAGGAAGCCGATGCTGAACTACCTTAGAGTCTTTGGATGCAAGTGTTTTGTGCTAAACAACGGCAAGGACCATCTAGGAAAATTTGATCCCAAAAGTGAAGAGGGAATTTTTCTAGGATACTCATTAAATAGCAAAGCATACCGAGTCTATAATAAACGGACTCAGTGTGTTGAAGAAAGCATCCATGTCGTATTTGATGAAAATGGGAAGCTGAAGAGCACGGAAGCACTGGGTAAGGACGAATTTGAGGAACTGTGGCTGTTCCAAAGAGATGATGTCAATCATGATTCATCTAAAAAACCTGACATCACAAAGAACTCCCTGCAGAATGGAGATCAGACCACTCATGATGAAGCAACAGAACACATCAGAGAAGAGGAGGCAGAAAAGGAAGATGATGCAGAAGGCAACCCAGAAGAGGGACCTGGTTCCAATTCTGGAGAATCTGCTGGAACTGGTTCCAATTCTGAAGAATCTGTTGTAAAGGGATCTAACTGGAAACACAAATCTTCTCATCCTCTTGACAACTTAATGTCTCCATTGGACTCAGGAATGCAGACCCGATCCAAAACTCGAAACACATTTGCCTCATCAGCCTTCATATCACAGATTGAGCCCAAGAACATCAAGGAGGCACTGAAGGATGTGGAATGGGTGAATGCTATGCAGGAGGAGCTGCATCAATTTGAAAGAAGCAAAGTCTGGCACTTGGTTCCAAAACCATCTGATAGAACTGTTATAGGAACCAGGTGGGTCTTCAGGAACAAATTAAATGAGCAAGGGGTCACAGTCAAAAACAAGGCTCGACTGGTTGTTCAAGGGTACAACCAGGAGGAAGGGATTGATTATGATGAAACATTCGCTCCAGTAGCCAGAATGGAAGCCATTCGCATGCTGATTGCCTTTGCCTCTTTCATGGAATTTAAATTGTTTCAAATGGACGTCAAAAGTGCCTTCCTAAATGGGTACTTGAAGGAAGAAGTGTATGTGAAACAACCCCCTGGTTTTGAGGATATTGATAGACCTCATCATGTATACAAGCTGGACAAGGCACTGTATGGACTGAAACAGGCTCCAAGGGCTTGGTATGAAAGACTATCAAAATTTCTTCTTGATAATGGTTTTAAGAGAGGAAGAATTGACAACACTCTTTTTCTCAAAACAAGAGGAAGAAATCTGCTTATTGCTCAAGTCTATGTTGATGACATTATATTTGGAGCCACTCTTGATTCACTCTGTGAGGATTTTGCAACGCTCATGGGAAGTGAATTCGAGATGAGTATGATGGGAGAACTTATGTTCTTTCTGGGGTTACAGGTCAAGCAGGACAAAGCTGGAACAGCCATCAGTCAGCAGAAGTATATCAAGGACCTGCTCACAAAATTTCATATGGAAAAGTGCCAAACCAATTGACACTCCCATTGGGACTGCTTCAAAACTGGATAATGATGAACCCGGTCCTCCAGTAAATGAAACTATGTACAGAGGCATTATTGGCTCCCTGCTTTACTTAACAGCCAGCAGGCCAGATATTGTGTTTAGTGTGGGTATGTGTGCTCGATTCCAAGCTTGTCCTAAGGAATCTCATCTGAAGGTTGCTAAGAGAATTCTCAGATATCTTAAGGGGACCTCTGATTTAGTCCTTTTCTATCCATCTGGAGGTTCCTTTGAACTTATTGGCTATTCTGATGCTGACTATGCTGGGTACCTGGTTGATAGGAAAAGTACCTCAGGCATGGCTCATTTTCTGGGTTCTTCACTGGTCTCTTGGGGATCAAGAAAACAAAATTCAGTGGCACTCTCAACAGCTGAAGCAGAATATGTGGCTGCTGCTTCATGTTGTGCTCAATTACTGTGGATTAAGCAGCAACTGGAAGACTTTGGAGTCCTGACCGAGTGTGTCCCTTTGATGTGTGACAACACCAGTGCTCTGAATATGGCTAAGAATCCAGTACAACACAAGCAGACTAAGCATATTGACATCAGACATCATTTTCTTAGAGACCATGTTGAGAAGGGAAATATTCGTGTGGAATTTTGCAGGACAGAAGATCAGATTGCAGATATCTTTACCAAAGCCTTGAATAGGGACCAGTTTGATAAAAACAGATTAAGGCTGGGCTTAATCAAAATGAATTAAATTCTCCCTCTTCTCTGTCTAAGTGTTGACTCTCGTTTTTGGCTATGATCTGAATGCAGGTATCCTTGCTAGTTTGTTGTGGATGCGTCTAACTCAGTTCTATACCTCCCTAGGTATACACGCATGGTGGATGTAAGGAAGGCTGTACTTAGACAAGTCAGGGACTTTGGACTGCCTGTTCAACCTCATAAGGGGACCAGGTCCTATCAGGTCAGTATTACTTTGTCACTTATAAACATATCTTGAGAATATTGTAAGAACTGCCCTTCCCGCTTGTTTCTTCCGGTATCCGGTCATAAAGTAAGTGTTATATCTACATCCAGTTCAAAAGTCTCTCTGATTAGACGTGTCATAACCCCTCTTAAAACCCTTTCCACCTTCCATCTTTCCTCTCACCTCTTTAAACTGCTCTCTGCAAATAACCTCTTCAAACTTCCTATTCCTCCATCTCTTACTCACCAGATTTCTTCCAGAGATAGGACCAATGAGTCTACTGAGCTGTCCAGGGAAGCCAGGCAGCTTATCTTGCAGAACCAAAAGGTGTTACGGGGCAGGGTATTTGATCCTGAAATTTGTGACATGGAAGGCATGGCTGAGCTGGTGGAAATGGTCAATTACCAAAGTTGGCGACACTTATTTGTTCCTCCAGTTCCTGTTTTACATGAGAATGAGGTCAGGAAATTTTATCATGAGCTGGAATTTGCTGATAATGGTACCAAGATCTACAGTAAGGTGAGTGGAGTCACCTTCATGATAAATGAGCAGGTTCTAAGTTCCATCCTTAAGGTTCCTAATAGAGGGATCAGGTCTGTCGATGGAGAATGTGCGCAAAGGCGTTTTATTTCCATGATTGCCAAGCTTGACAGAGTCACAGGGGAGAGAGTTCTCAAGAAACAAATGAAGGGTGTGTATCAACTGCTGTTTGAGTTTGTAAATAAAGTACTTTTACCAAGGGCAGAGAAGAGGACTTGATTGCCTCGCAAGAGAAGTCCAATGAGGCTGAAATAGTTTGTCTGAAGGCGCACCCAGTAGAGGACCCTGGCACCATCTCCTCCCTCAAGGAAGAGAATGAAGCTTTAAAGGCTGAGGTTAAAGATTTAAACCAAAAACTGCTTACTGTCAGTGATCCTCTCAAAGCAGAAAATGAAGCCCTGAAGGTTGAGGTCAAGGACTTGACTAAGAAATTGCTTACCCATGAAACCTTCAATGATCGCCTCTCAGCCCTCTTACCCAGACTACCCGACTCTAAATGATTTTCCTGCTCTCTTATCTCCTTCCTGCTTTACTCTCTTTCCCACGATTATGGACAGTTCTTGTATGATTCTCTTTTGTTATGCTAAGTGATAATGTAATACTTTTCTGATTGCAGGGGTTGGCTGTTGCATTGTTCTTATTGTCTATTTGTTTTTCTGCCTTTCTTATTTCCATTAGTGTCAGTGTTGCCCCAGTGGCCATGAGTTAACTCATCTATGCATTCTTGTCTTGGTTTACTGTTCTCTTCTTTTTTATGATGCCAAAGGGGGAAGATACTAAGACAGGGGATACTAAGACAGGGGGAAGACGCGGATACTAAGACGTGGGGAATTATGCTGACAGGGGGAAGACTGTGAAGTGTGTTAGATAAAATGTGCAAAGAAGGTTGTCAAGGTTGTCATCATCAAAAAGGGGGAAATTGTTAGATTATTGGTTTTGATGCTGTCAACCTCATACAGGGACCTGATCCCTTGTGCTGGTGTGACTCAATTTTGAGCTGGAAGGGAAAAGACTTTACAGTTGGAAAGTTTACTTTTTGGCTGTCAGTTGGTGAAGACAATAGTGTGCAACAGAGCAGCATGGAATCATAGCAGCACCTAGGCCAAGTTGGTCACATGTGCTTGACCAAAAAGAGAGCTTTCTAGTGGGTATCATTACTACTCTCTCCTTTTATCCATGTGGCTAGTGGGTATCATCAATACACTCTCCTTCTACCCATGTGGATGAAAGGAAGCTGAAAAGATATAAAGGATAGAACCCAACAACTCTTTCCATTAAGAGAAATCATTCAGAAAAATTGATCTAAAAAATAAGCTTATTCTTCTCTCAAAAGGCAGCCATTGTTTCCTTGTTTCACAGCAAGAATCAAAGAAAAATAACTCAAGTTTTGAGGCTGCCATTGAAGGAGAAGAAGTGCACTGCAAAACAGAAACCTTGTATTTCGTACAAGTTTTATTTTCTTGTTTTTCATGAGTTGTTTTTCTCGTTTTGGTCTGCTAGAGCTAGTAGACATTTTGGCTAGAGTTAGCCTTGTATTTCAGTTGAGTTTTAGCTGAAGTAGAGAATATTGAAGTCTTGTAATAGAGGTATTACAAGTGGGAGGTTAGGAGGTTAACCTCTTAGTTGTGTACTAGGTTTTGTAACTTTTGTTGCTCAGATCTAGTAGTGGAGTTTGAGAAATCCTACGAGGTAGGTCGTGGTTTTTTACTTCCAGTGAGCAAGGAAGTTTTCCACGTAAAACTTCGTGTGTCTTCTTCTTACTGTTGTATTTTCGTGTACATGTGTCTCTGCCTCTGTGTAACCTGATAGAGGGGCCTGGTCCTGAGTAAGGTGGTCGACCCATATAATTCAACATTATGCTTTCCATATTATTTGCTATGACTTAGTTGCTATGTCCTATTTACTATTGTATTCGCTTTTCAACTGTTTTGTTGTATGTTACTTGAGTCGAGGGTCTTTCAGAAACAACCTTTCTATCTAAACGAGGCAGAGGAAAGGTCTACGTATGCTCTATCCTCCACATGCGTATATGGTACGCTCCCCAGACCCTATTTTCGGAATACACCGAGTGTATTGTTGTAAAATAAAATAGCTGGAAAACTGAAGGCTACATCAAGCTGCTGAAAAGTGTGTGCGTGCAGGATGGTTGGGTGGGATCAGTACAACATTTTACAATGCTGCAAGTGTTCACATCAATATTGTAAAGCACTTACATTTTATCCAATGGCCACCAAATATTTATTCTTGCACCAATCAATTCTTCACCATAATCTTTGATGGTATGAGGTCTTTTAGAGTCCTGAAACAAAAAATTAGAATAACAACTGTTTCAGACAATGCACTTTTATTAATATCCTTTTTAATCCCCTTCTCACCCACCATGAATCACCCAAGATTCCCCACTTACCCCAGAGTGACTCAGATCCTCAACTTACAGGTTGAAGGTGGAGGCGACTAATCACTAAGCCAATTCTCTCTCATCTGGAGAACCGCTTTTAGAACAAAAGAATAAAGCCTAAAGCAGAACCACCATCAGTTCTGCAAAAATTTAATTGATTGGCATCTGCTATAAATTCAATTCTGGAAAATAAAGAGCTAAACAATAGTTTCCTCTGAAGGAAAGTTCTCAGAAAAAGCAGTGAAATAGCAAATATCGAGACAACAAATCAGTATATGAAGCATTTCAACATTTTATATCCATGCGTGCAAGCTCCGAGAATACATATATGGACGAGAATTACAGCTATATAGTGGTAGATCAGTACCTCATTTTTAGCAGTGGCCAACTTCTTCCCTGGTTTATAATTAGCACATTTGTTTAAAGGATTTTCATCTCTGACTGATAATTTAGTTGTCTGTATAGCTCACAATCAAATGAGAGGAACACAGGAAAGTAAATGGTAAGTTGTACATAGAAAAAATTAAATTAGCAGAGAGATTAAGATAACTATTACTGAGCTGTTTTGGTGTCAACCTTATCTCCAGATTCTTCAAAATCGTAAATCTTAATAGCAGTTTTCTTCTTCCTCTGTTTCATTCCATGAATTTGTTGCAGCGATACTTCTTCACTTTTCATGCTAAATTCAGCTTTGCACTCAGCCTCACAATTGGAAGCAGACTCGTTCTTCCTTGAATCCCTCCCTGGTTTTCTTTTTGCACATAACATGTGCTTGCTTCTCTCTCCCACGGCGAGACCTAAATGAAGAGAACCCTTTCTCTTAACTTGGGACTCCGGCACATCTCCTGCTGCAACTAACACACCCAGGTGATCCTCATTCGTTGGGGTTTTGTTCTTCTTGGGCTGACTCCAATGACCATGACTTCCATGGCTAATGTCAGGACTTTTGGACACCGAAGAATGCTGAGCACTACTACCTGTAAGTTTATTTCTCCTCGCTAAAATTACTTCTGCTTCTGTTCCATCATCTGGATTTTCAGGTTTTGTTGTCCTAGTATCCTTTAGCTGCTCCCTGTGAGTATCAACCTGCAGTGCTGGCTCAAAAAATTAGGCACCAGATGGACCAACTTTTACAGGATGTACTATATCAGGTGCATTTTCATTTTTACTAGGATAATACAAAAGAAGAAAAGAAAGAATGAAATCTGTGAGTACTGTTTTCTACCTATATATGTAACTGTTACTAATTATAATTAAATGAGATAAAAGCACTTGGTTTCTTGGCATCCCATGCTGTTTTGGCCAAATATGCATTAGAGCGAATACTGTTAGCATTCAGCCTGAGATACACTTTTCGTTTTAAACCTTGCTAACTACATTCAATACTAGAGTATATATTCTAATATGAAATCTGGCAGAAACAACAGTATATCTGATGGGTAACAAACCTTTTGAGATGAATGGTCTTCAAGAATCTCCCATCGTTCTTTATATAATTTCAAGCGTTCTACATCACCATCAACGTATAAGACCTAAAAAAGGAAACACCAAACAACATCATCGGTCATTTGGAACTTTCAGGAGGGATTTTTGCAAAATGCTATAGCCAATAAAACATGGTTAGAGCTAGATAATGCTACTTCAGGATCAGTATATATTTTCCTTCCTCAGGTAGTCATGAATAGGGTCTGCAACAAAGAGGTCCCTAAATTGTAAGGTTGTACCTGTATGTAAAAGGGATTTATGTGGCAGATGTTTAATTTGAATTGACTCAACATGGAGTTAAGTAGTGGTAGGATAACCATTTTTTACCTGAAATTATTTGACGAGGAAACATATGATACAAGGGTTCAAACTGATCAAGGATGTTGAATTGTTGTTGTTGTGGAGTTGTACGTGCATTAAACATTTAAATATATCTCAAAATGAGAAATGTATAAAATAAAATGGAGCATATAAGAAATTTGAAAAAAATCTGAATTTAGAGAAACAATGAAAATAATTCATAATAATAAACAATCTCGTTACCTTGTGTTTCTTTTCCACAGGATCAAAAGAAGAAATAGTTGCCTCGTAAAACCTATAAAGAGAAACTTTAAGCTGAGAAATTGTAGCTAGATTCTTCCTTCTTGTTCACGATAAAGTAAAACCCGAATTGGTAGATACAATGAAATTGAAGAACAAACAGATATTCAAAGTTGTGGGAACAATATTGGCTTTAAACTCAAGAGTCGCAGATGAAACTCTGGAAAAGAGTGATAGAATGCAGACTTAGGAACACGACAAGTGAAGAAAACCAGTTTGGATTTATGCCTGGAAGATCTACAAGAGAGATTACATTCTTGCTAACTCTTTGAAGGAAATTTAGCGTGAGAAGAAGAGACTTACATAATTAACCTAGAGAAAGCATAAGAAAAAGTACCACCAACGGTTTGGGTTGATGTGAAGTGTACCTCACTTTGGGTACAGCATCAGAAATCCCATTCTCTTTTTTACAATCTAACATAGAACAAAAGAAAGAAGGGCGAGATAAACACATAAAGAGCTAACTTTATTATTATGTAAGATTAGAAGGTGCAAAATGAGTCCGCCGAGGAGCTGCTACAACTACACTTGGTTCAAATAATAGTTGTACCTGTGCGAAATTCTTTTGTTTTTTAGTATGATCTCTATCATCTGAAGTCAAGTGCGACGTCATCTCAGATAGAGCGGAAACGATCAGACAAGGTTATCATTGGACAATGTAGTGCGAGCGACAGATTGCGCTTGTCATATAAAGAAGGCGACTACAATGGGAGACGAAGGCGATGTGGGATTTCCATATGGATGTAAAGCTTTCTTATATTGGGAATGAAAGTTCCCTATTATAGGATCCTTATTAAAGCCAATTTAATAATGTCCGCATATCTGAGTAAGAAGACAATGGATCCTATTATCGATGAGTGATCTCCTTTGCACACTTCTCATCATTAATCCAGGTTCACCTTGTCCCTCGCTCCAAAGTTCTTATGAAGACTTTGGTGGTGCCTATGTATGATAGGCCCCCCCATGACAGCAGAGTGACTTAGAGAAATAATCAAACCAATCAACATTGTATTTGAGCCAGTTTAACGATAGCCGCTTATCTAAGTATGCATACAATGACTTCTATTATTGGTGAGTGATCTCCTCTACACGCTAATCATTGTTAGTCCGGGTTCACCTTGGTCCTCGCCCCACAGTTCTTATGAAGACTTTGGTGGTGCATATGTATGATACGACCCCCTATAAGCGTCAAAGATCGGTAATATTGTCATGATAAGTGTGGGAAGTTGATAATATACTCGATGATTAAAGGATATATTGACTTGCATTAATTTCTCGTGGCTAGTAGGGGAAACTTTAATATAATTGCAGATTCATTAGAAAAAACTTGGGAGTCGGCCTCCTGGCTTCAATGCCTTTATTGAAGTGATAGCTTTAAAGATATGATTTTCTCATTTGGATTATTTGATTAGGCTTTCAATGGCAGCAGATTGACTTAGAGAAATAATCAAACCAATCAACATTGTATTTGCCAGTTTAATGATAGCTGCTTATCTAAGTATGCAGTCAATGGCTTCTATTATTGGTGAGTGATCTCCTCTACACGCTTATCATTGTTAGTCCAGGTTCACCTTGGTCCTCGCCCCACAGTTCTTATGAAGACTTTGGTGGTGCATATGTATGATAGGCCCCCTTGTAAGAGCCAAAGACCGGTGATGTTGTCATGATAAGTGCGGGAAGTCGATAATATACTCGATGATTAAAGGACCTATTGACTTGCATAAATTTCTCGTGGCTAGTAGGGGAAACTTTAATGTAATTGCGAATCCATAGAAAATAGTTGGGGGTCGGCCTCCTGACTTTAATGCCTTTATTGAAGTGATAAGCTTTGAAGATATGGTTTCCTCGTTTGTATTATTTGATTAGGCATTCAATGACAAGAGATTGACTTGGAGCAACAATCAAACCATGCAACATTGTATCTGAGCCAATTTAATGATAGCCACTTATCCGAGTAAGCAGACAATGGCTCCTATTATTGGTGACTGATCTCCTCTACATGTTTATCATTGTTAATCCAGGTTCACCTTGGCCCTCGCCCCAGAGTTCTTATGAAGACTTTGTGGTACATATGTATGACAGGGCCCCACATAAGCGTCAAAGATCTGTGATGTTGTCATGATAAGTGTGAAAAATCGATAGTGTACTCGATAATTGAATGACCTATTGACTTGCATTAACTTCCCATGGTAGGGGAAACTTTAATGTAATTGCGGATCCATTAGAAAAAACTTGGGGGTCGGCCTCCTAACTTCAATGCCTTATTGAACTGATGAGCTTTGAAGATATGATTTTCTTGTTTGGATTATTTGATTAGGCTTTTAATGACAGCAAATTGACTTGGAGCAATAATCAAACCAATCAACATTTTATCTGGGCCAAACTAGATAAAATCCTTTTGAATGAGAACTGTTTGCTTCTATATAAAAGTTGCCTAAAGTATCCTCTGATCACTCACTGAGGTTGAGGATTCAAGTCCCTCTTTCCGCTCCTAGCTTCATCATTTAGTAGTAACAAGTGAAGTGCATAAGCCACTTAGAGATGGGGCCGAACAGCAACAGCCCCTTGTACAGGGTTCCAGACCTATCTGACTAATAAGAGGAAAAGGATATCCAGCCACTTGACTGTAAGGAGAGGGGCAAGCCAAAACCTACTCCTAAGAAGTCGCTGGCTTTTCATCAGCCTCGATCAGAGATCCATAGATCACAGATGACGATGTCCTACATCGACTTCCAGATTGCATAGGTGTGAAACCATAATGAGTGCAGGTGTTAAAAGAAGAAACCTATAGTCACATGGAAGAAATTTTTTTCAAAAGACCTAAAATCCATGCAGATTTAGCTAAAGATACAACACAATGAAGGGAAAAGATCTAGAACTAACTGGGAATATGTTTTAGTCGTGTCAGTTCATTTATTAAGATAAGATGCTTTTTTTTGGGAGTACTTTAGCCTTATCGTAGATTTATATGCCAGTAAAAATACTTAGAACTTCTACAATTATTTATTTGGTGTTATGACATAAGACTGGGGCTTAGTTGTTGTTGTTGATAGAAACGAAATTGAAGATGTCATCTGACATGCAACAACTCAAAATATTGGGTCTCTTAACTAAAGTCCATACCGAGCACATCCAATGCAACTCATCAACTTTTTACCATGTTCCCTCTTTCATTGTGATACGTTTGTAGAGGAATTTTGAGCCAATGAGTACTTGCAAAAAGAATAACTCACAGAGTGTTAGAGAAATATAATAGTAATATTGCCGGCGACACAAGTCTGTTTTACAGAAGAGGCAAGTGAAATTTAGCAAAGGTAAATACTATGATTGCTCAAATTGTAGTGGAGGGTTGTTGTTTTTCAAGTGACTGATACTTTTGGGAATGAAAAATGAAGCTGAGAGGAAAAAAGAAAAGGACCATGTGGTTATATGTTAGTAGTTTAGAATGAATGGTCTCGAGTAATTGAAAAATGACATCTTGCAGCGTTTAAGTATCATAAAAACGAAGATACTTTTTCACATTTTTGTGATCAGAACAGAGGATAATTAGACAATTCAGAAAGCTACACGGACAACCTATAATCCATAATTCTTTTGTTAGCCTAACTAAAAAGATGTAACACAAGAAAACAGCGGTTTTTCAGACTAACAAGCTGCATTGGAATCAGGAACCCATTAACCACAAAAGATTAAAGTCTGACTCTGCCTACAACAGCCATCACGTGAATAGGGATGGCAATAGGGCAGGTTAGGGCGGGGCAAGCTTTGACCTATTTAGATTTTAACCCGCCCTACCCTGCACTATTTAGCATTTTTCAAAAAAATTGCCCTGCCCCGTGCCGCTAAGCCCTGCCTTGCTCCGTCCCGTTTATGTTATCTTTCTTTCTTTTCCTTTTTTTTTTCATTTAGCAACATGAATTTTTTTTAACTTCTTTATCATCTATAAAAGAAAGTTTAATTGGATAAATACTTTATTGCGACGTCTCACTTTTCATTCTACAACTTGAAAAAAATAAATTATTCTAATTTGGTAAATAAAATTTACTCTTTTTTATAATTTATTTGGCTTGATTCGGAATACGAAGGTTAAACTAACTAATGTTCGGTGTGAATATAAACATACAATCTTCAGTTTTTAAAAAATAAAATTTACATATTTAGAAATTACATAAAAACTACTATAAGTCATAATAGTTTACCATTCAAAATATGTAGAAAATATTTGAAAAAATTATGATTAAAGAAAGTATTCTTTTAATTATTTAAATAGTAACTAAGTTAAATAAATTAAAACGAAATAATGAGTATAAATTTTTATGATAAAAGAATCAAAAATATACTTTAATAAGAAAATTCATTTCTCTATATGTCTAAAGATGATAGTCCTCCCATCTTTTAAAATATTGACATGATATTGGGCAAGAAGGCCACCTCCTTTCAGGTATAAGCTGTTACCGGCAATATCAATTTTTTTAAACTTGAGTCTTACCCTGTCCTACCCTAACCCATTAAAATTTCTTAGAAATAATGTTTTTCTCTGACCCGCCCTACCCCGCCCTATTTAAATTTTTCACTGCCCTACCCTGTCCTGCCCTATTTAAATTTTTCCCTGCCCTGTCCCATTAAGGATTTTCCCTGCTCTGTCCCTCCCCAATTGCCACCCCTACACGTGGAGGCATGATCTGCAAGTTTGAGCTCTGCCTAAAGCATTAAGGATCATGAAGTATCACACAAATCAAGAAATACTGAATGAACCAAGTTATGATACAAATATGGATAAACCCGTGCTAGTATGATCTATACCATCAATTCAAAGACTTATAGGAGTATAAGTATGATGTCAGAGGAGATTCTTGCTGAAAAGAGTGTGCATGCAGGATGGTTGGGTGCGACAAGTACAATAAATTTATAATGGTGTTGTAGTCCTCACATCAATATTGTAAAGAACTTACGCTTCATCCAATGGCCACCAAACCTTTATTTTAGCACCGACCAGTTCTTCACCGTGATCTTTGATGGCACGAGCCCTTGTAGAATCCTGAATGAAATAATTAGAGCCACAAGTGCTTCAAACTTGAAAGCATTTAGAACCACTTTTTGTTAAAAAAAAAAAATCCTTTTAATCCCCTTCTCAGCCCTATGAATCAACTGTGGTTCCATGCTTACCCCAGTGTGATTCAGCCCCTCAACCTACAGGTTGAAGGTGGAGATGGCTAATCACTAAGTCAGTATTCTCTCGTCTGGAGAACCACTTTTGGAACAAAATTATAGGGTCCAAAGCAGAATTACCGTCAGTTCTATGATATCTAATTAATTATGGAAAGATTGGTATCTCCTCTAACTTCAAAAGAGGGAAAATAATTTTTCTGCAAAATCTGTCACATTAAAGAGCTAAAAAGTAGTTTTCCTATGAAGGGAAGTTCTTAAAAATCAGTGAAGTGGAAAAATGTAAGATACCAATCAGTACATGAAGCATTTCGACAATTTACATTCATACATACAAAGCTCTGATAATTGCATAAATGGAGGTTACATAGACAGTAATTAAATCTACATATAGTTATAGATCAGTACCTCATGTTTCCTTGTAGCAAACTTCCTCCCAGATTTATAATTAGCATATTTTTTAAAGTGATTTTCATCTCTGACTGATAATTTAGTTGTCTGTACGGTTCACAATCAAATGAGAGAATCACAATAGGAAATTAAATGATAATATGTCCATAGCAAAAATTAAATTAGCAAAGAGCTTAAGATAACTATTACTGAGTTGTTGTGGTGTCAACCTTATCTCCAGATTCTTCAATATTGTGCATCATAATAGTAATTTCGTTGTTCTGCTGTTTCATTCCATCAATTTGTTGCAGTGATGGCTTCTTGTGTTTTTTGATGTTTCCTTCTTCATTTTTTATGCTAGATTCAGATTTTCTCTCTGCATCACAATTGAAAGCAGACTCATTCTTCCTTGAGTCCCTTCCTGATTTTCTTTTGGCACATCGTGTGCGCTTGGTTCTCTCTCCCCAAGTGAGACCTAAATGAAGAGAATCTATTTCCTGAACTTGGGATTGCGGCATATCTCCTGCTGGAACTAACAGAGCCAGCTGAGCATCCTCATTTATTGGGCTCTCATTGTTCTTGGGCTGACCGCGACTTCCAGTATTAATATTATGATTTTCAGACACCAAAGAATGCTGGCCACTACTACCTGTAAGTTTATTACTCTTTGAAGATACTTCTGCATTTGTTGCTGGTTGCACATCTTCTGGATTGTCAGGTTTCATGATGTCTGTTGTACAAGAATCCTTAAGCTTCTCCCTGTAAGTGTCATCGTGCCACGCTGGCTCACAAAATTTAGCCTCGGATGGACCAACTTTTACAGGATGTACAGTATCAGGTGCATTTTCATTTACCATCTGATTAAAAAAATACAAGAGAAAAGTAAAGAATGTAATCTGTCAATGCTATTATCTATTAACATATGAAACTGTTATAGCTTACTAATTATAATTAAACACAATAGAATGGGGCAAATATTGCATTTGAGCCAATACTAGAATAACTGCATTCAGCATGAGGTGCACTTTTGTTTCAAATCTTGCTTAACTACATTCAACACTAGAGTATTCTAGTGTAAATTGAGTGGAGTTATTCCAATGTCGGCTCTAACTCCTCTGAGTGATGTAAGTTCAAAATAAGGATAATTGGCAAGAATATGCAAAGAGAAAAATTTGTTATAACTGTTTGCTTCTATTGTTAAGACAATGACAGGCCAGGAACATCAGAGACAGAGCAGGGCATATAAAATGATAAAATTTTATTCACCTTAAAAAGAGGAAATCAGTTTCCTTTTCTTTCACTAGTGCAAGACGGATACATCCAGATTATAAATCTTCCAGCTAAATGTGTCAGACACTAGGAGACAGAAATATATGTTCTCTTAACAGTACTATGTCTCTAACTGCAACTAAGAGGTTATGGTCAGAAGACTTGCATTATTTGAGAACCCCATATTCCTGGCCGCTCAAATAGACCTAATACTTGAGGAAAACAATGAGCTCCCCATGCGGACATAATATAAACTTCCACTGGCTGTATTTTTGAAGTGTTGTAGAAATCTAAAGTCATATCATCATAAATCCCGCCAGTTAAGAGGCACCACTCCTGCAATTTGTGTACCATTAGCCTTCCCTTTCTCAATTCTTGTTTTTTTTTTCCAATCCTCCCACAACCCAAAAGAAAGGGTACATCTTCATGTTTCCTCCTTGGCGATTTGAAGCTTGATATATTTATTTGTTATGTAATTTACTTTTGAAAATCTAACTTCATACAAATACCATTTTCGGTGCAACTTCCCGGTGCTAATTATACTGAACTAGTTCTAAGACTACGAAAGATAGCAATCCAATTCTAAGGCATAATGAAACTAAGGATGTGGTTGGCATTTGTTTGGGGCAAAACTGCAGTAATGAGGAAGAGGTGCTAGTTTTATCAACAAAATGAAGTTACTGAGTATCTAGTCTACCATCGCGCACAAGAAAGAAGGAAAAGCTGACATTTTTAATCATGATGTTTATGGTCACTTTTATGTGTAAATGAATGCTTGGATATATAGACAATGAAGCTCATGTATCAACATTAAACAAAGCATCATATCAATAAACATTTCTTTCAAGAAAAGCAAGCAGCCACTATTTTAGGTGTACACAAGATAGTTACGAATACAACATACCATTTCTTCTCCTTTTGGCATTTTATTGCATATTGAGGCAACAATTTCAGCATCATTAGGACCTAAGCTCATTAACTTTAGGGCTTCTGCAAGATAAGGTCTAACAATGGCAGCACATTCTTCTAGAACTTTCTCCCCCAATTTTGATGAAATAGGTGCAGCCATCTGGATAAAACAAAATACTGGATCAGGAAAGTGCCGATGAAATATTTTTAACAAAAAGGTGAGATTGTTTATTGCCTGATTTTCAATTGTGACACTCTCAAGAAGGGGCCGTAGAAGCTCTACTGAGAGTTCATCACTGTCTTCTATGAGCTGAGTCATGATTTCTTTCAACCTAGTGAATATATTATGAGGATGGTAGGGCCTTCATAGAAAATATAACATAAGTATTACCATAGCCAGCAATCATCAGAGAAATATTATCTCACACAATAAACTTATGCTCATCCACTGGGACAAAATGGTATGGTTTACAATGTCAATAGTCTCCTACATGCTTAGGTGTGACTCAAATGGAGTACATGCAAGCAACTGAATAGCACGTGTGGTTGAGCAGTGTTTCAATGCATAAGGGTATTTCAGATTACCATCTTTTGGAGTTAGTCAGTGCCCAGTGGCAGAGCCACCTTTGTCCAAAGGGTGTTGACAAAATTACTGTATGTGGATAGGTAAAAAGACCCTTTATATGTTTAAATACTATATGTTAAATCCCCTTGATTTCTTTGTGTGAGCTTAAGAAAAAATCTTGGTTTCGAAATGGTTTTCCAACCGAGATGAATCTATTATTTTGAATTGTTCTTTGTTATATTTGACTCTCCTTAGTGAAAATCCGGGCTACTCTACTTTCCGTGCCAAAAGGACATTGTGTCCTACTTGGCTTATACATAGAGAAGAGAAACCACAACAATGATAATATATTGCAAAGGTCATAAAGCATATTCCTTGATGGCTACAGGTTCATCTCAATGGATAAGCAGTTAAAAATTCAGAGCACACTGCAGCATCCTAATGAAATTTATATTTCACCCAAATTTAATCTGAAGTTAGTTGACTTCGTTGCTGGAAAGAAATGAACCACAACTCTACATAACATTGAAGAATGAGAGACTGATGGTAACAGCCAGAAAGAGAATTTTGACAGAATACCTGATGATCCCGAGGAAAAGTTTGAATATCTCGATAACTAAAGTGTCATCTTGGAAGTCCAGTAACATCACACAGGCCCTTAATTTAGCAACAGTTTCAAGAATTTGCACCACCTTACGGTAACTTCGGCCAGAAACATCAGATAACTTTTTCAATGCCATTACAGTATGCATGAGAATTTCCTGAGATTTGTGAATACATGCATGTGAAAAAAGAGAATGTAAATGGTTTTATAAGCTCGAGACAAAGAAATCGGCCAGGTTTAAAAAAGAAAACATATTGAAGTAAAAACAAAAGGATAAATTAGAATAGTATAGTTCTACCTCCATTTGTTTATGATCATCATAAGGGTATTTTGGGGCAGTTATTCTAGAAAGCTCAGTGATACAAGAGACAACTGAAACTTTGACATCTTCATTGGTATGCCTCAAAATCTCATTCCTAATCAGTGCTTTCATTACAGGTTGAAGTGCACTTCTGGTCGAATCAGAAGGGTGTTGACCTACCATTATCAGTAAGGACTCAACTTTCTGACAAAAAGAAAAGGGGAAAATAGAGGAGGTTAGCTTGCAATTAATGCCTAAATTACTGACATATGAACAAACAACTTTGAGAAACTAATATACACATTTAATTGGGGAACTCCAGCTGTAGTTTTATAAGCAGTAGGCCTTAAATTGCATGAGGGGGGACATACGAGCAAACAACTTTGAGAAACAAATATACACATTACATATGCAGTTGTAGTCTAACAAATAATAAGCCGTAAATTGCATGAATTTAGTATAAATAGATTGTCGCTTCCATTTTCAAGTCCAAAATTGTTACAGTAAAACTGCAATTCCCACTGCCCTCCTCGTTTTTTTTATGCAATTCCATCTCATTCAATGCTAAACAGCAGTAGATGTCCATTTAGAGGTAGAGAGTCGTCCTGCTAGCAGGGGCGGATGCAGCATGAAGGCACTGGGTTCAACTGAAAAATAGATTTAATGCTAGGAACCTTAAAAATTGAATCCATAGAGTTCAGATTCTGCCTGCTAGATAGTGTAACAACAGTCAACTAGCTACTTCGGTGCAATGAAGTTTTGAACAAATAACAGAAATTAAACTAAGGCTTAAAAATCTATCTAATTGCCTCAAGAAGTTTTTCCACTAACAAAACTGAGAAGCTGGCTATCAGTTAAAAAAAAGACTGTTCATATGCAGGGGACGAAAACAAATAAAAACTTGATCTTTACGTCGAGAAGGTTGAGGAGCTCATCAGTGGAAGAGGGAGGATTCATGAGCTTCATCCCATAAGCCCTGAGCTCGTCTTCCAGCTTAGCAGCACAGGAACACGAAGCCGCCATTGCCAGCGGAATTCGGTTCTCAAAATCAATAACACTTGAACGAAAATGGTGCAGCAAATTGACAAAATACTCTCAGTGCTGTTGATGCAAGAAGAGAATAAGTGACAAATGGCAAGCATGCAGAGGCCAATTCCTACCAGATTCTTTCTTGATTTTCGTGTTTCTTTTTCTGTGCCTAATTTGGGGTTTGGAATCCGTGATCTTTTCACGTTTTTTTTTCCTAGTACTAGTACGTGCTTCTCAACGTGACTTATGCAAAAGTGCAAATCGACAAAATTGGGAGTTTGAACTTTGCTGTTTGAAGTGAAATATCACTAATTACTTTTTCCCTTAATTCTTTTATTTCATATACCTTCCTACGAATTCTAAAAATCTATATATAATAAATGAAGGTTTTAAGAAAATGACGTGGCACCTCTCTATTCTCAAGAAAAGTATTTTTTTTTATTTATATTTTATCATTTTTCTCAATCATTTTATTTTGTAAAATTATTTTTTTAACTCATACCTCTTTAATTGCATAGATTCTACTATTAATCGATATTAATAATAATCATAACTCCCAAACTTTTCATATTTATAACCACCAATTATTTAAAATACAAATTTATCATAATCTCTAAAATAAACTTTTACTCAAATCTTAGAAATTAAGAGCACTTGTCCAAAACTGTAAATGGATGACAATGTTATTCCATTTCAAATAGTTCAAAGATAAAATTAACTTATTTTTTCTTGTTTTAGAACAACCGTCAGGAAGAACCTTAAATTTTGAAAAGGATTCACATGTCTATCAATAATTACATTTTATTATAACAAAGATTTGTGGATTTTCACGGTCAACATCTCACTTTTCAGTATTTCGGGGTCACGAAATATAAATATACAATTTTTTAAGTTTCTGATATGTGTTGGTCTATGAATATTTTGGTATTTTTTTGATCGGCTCCGTTGAGCCCCAAAAATGGTCGGCTTTGGTTGATAAAGTCTGGTGATCAGTACTCATTGCATTCTCATGCTCTGCGTTTCTTTTTTGGTGTTTCGAGGCCACGAAATAATATTTTTCAATTTTCAAATTTCTCAGTGTGTGTTAGTCTATGAATTTTTTAGAGTTTTTTTGACCGACTCCTTGGGCCACAAAATGGTCAGGCCAAGCCAAAAATCCTAGTAACTCATACTCATGAATTTTCATGGCCGGCATCTTTCTTTTTTGGCATCTTAGGGCGACGAGACAGGATTTCACAATTTTCAAATATCGGCATGTGCTAGTCCATGGATGTCATGGTATTTTTTTTACCAACTTTGTTGGGCCTTAAAAATGATTGGGTCTGGCCAAAAAAGCAAAGTAACTAGTACTCATTGCATTTTCACGGATGATGTCTCTTTTTTGGTGTTTCGAGGCTACGAAATAGATATTTATAATTTTAAGTTTTCGATGTATGTTAGTTTATGGATTTTTCAAAAAAGTTTTGACCAACTACGTTGAGTTTCAAATTTGGTCAGACAGGGTCGAAAAAAATCTGGTGACTAGCACTCATTTCATTTTCATGGCTGATGTCTATTTTTCAGTGTCTTTTTTGGGGCCATGAAACATAAATTCACTATTTTCAAGCTTCTCGATGTGTTAGTTCATGAATTTTTGGTGTTTCTTAACAGATTCTGTTGTGCTCCAAACTTGATCGTGTCGGGCCGAACAACGGGGTAATCAATACTCATTACATTTTCATGCTCGACTTCTTGGTTTTTCGAGGCCACAAAATAGAACTTCAAGATTTTTCAAATTTTATGGTGTGTGTTAGACTATGAATTTTACTGTATTTTTTAGACCAACTTTGTTGGGATCCAAACTTGGTCAAGCAGGTCAAAAAGGTTCTGATGACCAGTACTCAATACATTTTCATAGTTGACATTTTTTTTTAGAGTTTCGGGGCCACAAAACATGAATTCACCGTTTTCAAACTTGTCAGTGTAATATTTTTTGACTAATTTCTTGGAGTCCTAAAATTGGTCGGCTCAGGCGGAGAAAGTTTAGTGATAAATACTCATTATATTTTCATGGCCAACATCACTTTTTTAGGCGTCTCAGGGTCATAAAATAGAAATTCAAAATATTTCAGACTTCTCCGTGTGTGTTAATCCATGGATTTTTGAATTTTTTTTGACTCACTCCATTGGCCCCAAAATTTGCTGGGCAGGGTTGAAAATCAATAAGTTTGAATATTTTACCTTGCACCATTCGAAATGAGATTATTTTTCCCTTATTATTTTATTTCATGTACCTACCGTACTAACTCTTAGAATGATATGATAAAATAAATAAATTTTAATTATATTTTGATATGCTTTATTATTTATATTATTTCTAAGTTGTTCCAAATTTCAGTCGAATGCCAGTATAATAGTTTTTAAAAAGAAATAATAGATTAAAAAATTAATATTTATAATTAAATTTTATATTTTACAAAATTGACATTGTTAAAATTTGTTATTTAAATTAGTTAAATTAATCTCATAATCTCTAAAATAAATTTTACTCAAATCTTAGAAATTAAGAGCACTTGTCCAAAACTGTAAATGGATGACAAAGTTATTCCATTCCAAATAGTTAAAAGATAAAATTAACCTACTTTTTCTTGTTTTAGAACAATCATTTCGAAAGGAGGGTATTTTTGACCTATTTTGATAGTTGAAGGTTATTTTTGAGCTAAAAATGTAATGTTAAGGGCATTTTTGACCCAAAAATATAATAAGGATAAATAACCTATTTAAAATTGTTTAGGGATATTTTTAGCCCTTTAAAAAAAAATAACAACCGCATAGATTGACTGTTAATTGAAAAGAAATACAATAATATCATTTTTACACGACAAAAATTATTCTTTTAGGTGATTTCTTTTTATCTATTTTAGTCTTAGTATATATAGTTACCTAGTATATATTGTTAATGGAAGGTGGCAGTATCCTGGAATTAGTCAAGGTGCACCATAAACTGACCCGCATATCAAAATTATTTTAAGAAAAACTCAAATTAAACCTTTAATTTTGAAAATGATTAACATGTCTATCAATAGTTACATTTTCTTATAACTGAGATTTGTGTATTTTCAGAGTCAACGCCTCATTTTCAGTATTTCGGGGCCACGAAATAGAAATTCACAATTTTTTAAGTTTCTGATATGTGTTAGTCTATGAATTTTTTGGTATTATTTTGTCTGGCTCCGTTTGAGCCCCAAAAATAGTCGGCCTTGGTCGATAAAGTCTGATGATCAGTACTCATTGCATTCTCATGCTCTACGTTTCTTTTTTGGTGTTTCGAGGCCACGAAATAGTAATTTTCGATTTTCAAACTTCTCAATGTATGTTAGTCCATGAATTTTACAAAAAAAAAAATTGATCTAACTCCTTGGGCCCCAAAATTGGTCAAAATATCCTAGCAACTAGTACTAACAAATTTTCATGGCCAACATCTCTTTTTTAGCATCGCAGGGTGATGAATCATGAATTCATAGTTTTCAAGCTTCTCGGCGTGTGCTAATCAATGAAGTCATGGTATTTTTTTTTGACCGACTCAGTTGGGCCTTAAAAATGATCGTGTTTTGCCGTAAAATCTCGGTGATTCATGGTAGATGTCTCTTTTTTCGGTGTTTCGAGGTCACGAAATAGGAATTTATAATTTTCAACCTTCTTGGTGTGTGTTAGTCCATAAATTTTTTTGACTAACTACATTGGGTCCCAAAATTGATCGAACAGGCTTGAAAAAAGTCAGGTGACAAGTACTCATTATATTTTCATGATTGATACCTCTTTTCAGCGTTTCAGGGTCAAGAAACATGAATTCACTATCTTCAAGCTTCTCGATGTATGTTATTCTATGAAATTTTTGGTGTTTCTTGACAGACTTTGTTATGCTCCAAACTTGATGGGGCTGGGTCGAAAAAGCCTGGTGACTAATACTCATTATATTTTCATGCTCGACTCCTTGTTTTTCAGCATTTCTGGGCTACAAAATAAAAATTCAAGATTTTTCAAGTTTTATTGCGTCTATTATTCTATGAATTTGACTGTATTTTTTTGACCGACTTTGTTGGGACCTAAAATTATCCATGCTGGGCAAAGTGTTTCGGTGAACAGTACTTAATATATTTTCATGATTGATGTCTCACTTTTAGAGTTTCAGGGCCCTAAAACATTAATTCACTATTTTCAAACTTCTCAATGTGTGATTTTTTCTGATTGACTCCTTGGAGTCCTAAAATTGGTCAGGTCGGGCCAAAAAATTTAGTGATAAATACTCATTATATTTTCATGATCAGCATCTCTTTTTTAGGTGTTTTAGGATCACGAAATAGGAATTGAAAATTTTTCAAACTTCTCAGTATGTAACGTCTATGAATTTTTGAAATTTTTTTAATGCACTCAATTGGACCCTAAAATTAGCTAGGCAGGGTTGAAAAAGTCTAGTGACTAGTGCTCGTTGCATTTTCACGGTCGGCTTTACTTTTTTTTAGTGTTTTAGGCTTATGCAACAGGAATTCATGATTTTCAAGATTCTCAGTGTGTGTTATTCAATGAATTTCTTGGTATTTTTTTTTATCGACTCTGTTTGGCTTCAAATTGATTGAGTCCGTCTGAAAAATCTGGTGATCAATACTCATTGCATTTTCATGGTCGACGTCTCATTTTTTGGGTATTTCAGGTAACAAAATAGGAATTCATAATTTTTCAAGCTTCTAGGTATTTATTCGTCTATAAGTTTCTCAAAATTATTTTATCGATTATGTTGGGTCCCAGTTGGGTAGAATTGAAAAAGTCTGGTGACTAGTACTCATTGCATTTTCATAGCCGTTGTTTTTTTTTCCAGCCTCTCAGAGCCACGAAATAGGAATACATGATTTTCAAGCTCCTCAATATTTGTTGGTCAATGAATTTAATAATATTTTTTCAACCAATTCCGTGAGGCCCAAACTTGATCAGGACATGCCGAAAAACCCTGATGACCAATACTAATTGCATTTTCTTGATTGATGTCCTTTTTTTTAACAGTTCAAATCCACAAAATATTTTGCCATCACGTATCTAATTTTTCCTATATGTATAAGACATGATTGCTTACAGAGTAGCAAATAAACTCATATTCAGAAGCTTTTTAAAAAGTAAAGATAATTTTAGAATTGGTAGTCATTAGAAGGAAAGTTGCACTAAAGAAGAAATGTATAAAGATAGATTTGGATTTTGTAATTTGCTGGCTTTGATTTTCAGAAGTTGGATCGTCTTTACTCAATGCTAATTTAAATTATCTTTCTGTTTTAAGCTAAGAAATAAAATTTTGCTATTCAGAGCTCCATTGATCTTTAATTATGCAATCTTTAGCCATAACTGTGGAACTTAGTCATGTTTTTAGTATTTGGATGACTTAGTGTCTTATGTGGGTTTGATTAACTTTTTTGTAGGTTACATATGGGTGAATAATTAAGTTGATGTATGAGAGGACAAAATTTTGATTGCATTCTCGTATATGGTTCTGGTAGTAACAACAGTCGGTTACTGATTTTTCTGAGAGAGATGATTCAAACAGCTATGAGGTATATTAGATGATTGTTTTAGTTGTTCGATTTGTTCTTACAGTAAGTTGGAAATTCGAAATATGAAAACTTGATCATGTTTACTTGAAATGTGTCGTCTAAACAAGTTGTTAGAAATGTCGCAGAGTCATCCACCAAACAAGGTGACCCAATTAAGAGTGGAACCATCATTTAGCTACAAAATATGAGTAATAGTGTTGGTGAACAAAGATATAATATATCTCTTATAAATATTTCTTACTTTTAAAATATAATTTTTAAAAATTAAATAAATAGTACTACAAATCATAAGTAATACATAAATAATACTTGAATCGTGCCGGACACTGTTCTAAGAAAGTATTTCAGCAGTGTGAAATATTTCCCCAAAAATTAAAACAAGTCTTCTCTATATGAGAAACAGGTGTAAAGATATGGCACTTGAGCCTAACTCAACCTCAAAAGCCAGCTCAAGAGGGGAGGATTGCCCAAGTCCATATAAACAAACTACCAGTCCATTCCCCAACAAATGTGGGACTTTAACCCACTCTAACACTCCCCTTCACAGGCCCGACTGGCGTGTGGACTACGAGCCCAAACAGAATGGACCTGGCTCTGATACCATGTAAAGATATGGCACCTGGGCCTAACTCAACCTCAAAAGCTAGCTCAAGAGGGGAGGATTGCGCAAGTCCATATAAACAAACTACCGGTCCATTCCCCAACAAATGTGGGACTTTAACCCACTCTAACAACAGGAACAACAAAATAATATAAAACTAGAAAAATAAAATATGAACTATGAAAAGTTGAGTATTATTAAATTGATTTTAGGCTCATGCTTTAAAAGCTTGTCTTTGGACAACATATATAGAAATAATAAATTGGTGAAACTTTGAAAAAAGAAAGGATGGAAATGAAATTAGTGGCTAGCTTTGCCACCAAGTATATTTGAAAACACCATGCGTAAAATGTTAACTTTGGCATCAAGGATATCCTTAAAATATCTTCTGAAATATCCAACAATCCCCCCATGTATTTCAAAGAAAAATTTTAAAATCAAAGAATAGAAACAGAAAGATTTTATTTTGCTAGATTGTGTATGATCAAAATATAATAGATTTGGTGTCTTTTGGACTATAAATCAAATTTAGACTGATAAAATTTAACTTACAAAATTATTAGTGAAATATAAAATTTTTATGAACCAATAATTCTTATTGTACGTCAGAGATTTTACCAATCATATTTTGACCTTTATTTTGTTGTTCAATGTAGTTTTGCGCCAATAGGCCATGCGTGTGCCCGGTTATTCATGAGAGCTCTATAGACTTGGCCAAAATCTCATAGGAGCGGCCCCACTTCAGTTCTCATATAGGTGAATTTATCAAGTGTATACTGCTTTTGATACCATCCTTAAGGATTTATAAATTCATTAAGAGTTAATAACGCATCCTCACAATTAGTAGCAATTCAAGCACTCTCTTTTAGTGCGCAAAGTCAATATCAACTTGCTATTACCTATATGAACCTACTTCATGGGATCTCCAATCACATAGGTTGAATTACCATCTCTATTGACAATTATATTGGCCTTAACCCCATCTCTTTTGAGGTTTAAAGAATTAATTTTCTTCCCACAGGTTTAGTCAGAGGATCAGCCAAATTCATTTCTGATTTAACATAATCACTAAAAATTATTCCATCTCTCAACAGTTGTTTTATGACATCATGTCTCAATTTTATGTGTCTACTCTTATAATTATAAAATTTATTCTTTGCAATGACAATTGCTACTTGACAATCACAATGTATAGACACAGGAGGCAACTCATCCTTAATTAAAGGTATATTCGCTAAGAAATTTCTTAGCCACTCAACCTTAGAACCAGCTAGCTCCAGAGCTACAAATTCTGACTCCATAGTCGATCTAGCAATGATCATTTGCTTAGCTGATTTTCACGATATTGCTCCATCACCAAAGGTAAACACATAGCCACTAGTGAATTTTGTCTCATCTGAATCAGAGATCCAGTTTGTATTACAATACCTTTCTAATGTAGAAGGAAATCCTCTTTACAGGATACCATAACTCATGGTTCGTTTCAAATATTTCATTAGTCTAATTAATGCAGATCAATGCTCTTTATTGGGATTATGAGTATATCTACTCAGTCTACACACAAAATAGGCTATATCAGGCCTTGTAAAATTCATTATATGCATCAGACTCCCAATAATCTGTGCATATTTAGACTGAGCAACTGGGTTACCATTATTCTTTTTCAATTGAGAGTTAGCATCATATGGAGTGGCTACAGGTGTCACCTCAAAACATTCAAACTTCTTAAGAAGTCTTTCCACATAATGTTCTTGTGTCAATATTATACCATCTTCACTTCTTAAGACTTTAACTCGCAATATCATATTTACTTCACCCAAATCTTTAATATCAATAGACAAAAATAATTTGGTACTTTGCACAATATTTAAACTTATACCAAATATAAGCATATCATCAACATATAAGCATATTATCATATAGTCATTGTCTACCATTTTAATATAAACACATTTGTCCACTTCAACAGAAGAAAAATTGTCTCTTAGTAAGCCTTGATCAAATTTCTCATGCCACTGTTTAGGAGCTTGTTTAAGGCCATAAAGAGATTTAATTAATTTATATACCTTATTTTCTTGTCCAGAAGTAATACATCCCTCAAGTTGAACCATATATATCTCTTCTTCTAAATCGCCATTTAAGAAAATCGGTTTTTATATCCATTTGATGGATAAATAGCTTATGAATTAATGCTAAGGCAATTAAAATTTGAATAGAAGATATTCTAGTCATGGGTGAAAATGTATCAAAATAGTCAATATTTATTTTTGAGAAAATCCTTTTTCTACTAACCGAACTTTATATTTATCTATAGATCCATCAGGATTAAGTTTCTTTTTGAAAATCCATTTACAACCAATAGGTTTTGTACCAGGTGGTAAATCAGTCAAAATCTATGTATTATTTTTCATATTAGAATCAATTTCAATTTTTATTGCCTCTTTCCAAAATTCAGCATCAGAAGAAGGAAGAAGATATAGCTTCAAAATAATTTAATGGTTCATTGTTAACAAGAAAAGTTTGAAAGTCATTTCCATAAGAAAAACATTCTTTTCTAGGCCTTTTACTCCTTAATTCCTCAATATTAGAGGTAATCTCATTACTTCTTTCAATAGGTCCATGAGAAATTTTATCACACAGTGGAAAAATATGTTCAAAGAATTCTGCATACTTGGTATAAATAATAGTATTACAATCAAGCACATCACTCTTTAAAATAAGAAATCTATATGTAGCACTATGTTCAGCATATCCAATAAGCATGCAATCAGCTGTTTTAAAACCTATTTTTCTCATTTTGGGTTCAGGCAAAAGAACTTTAGCAAGGCATTCCCACACTTTTAAATATTTCAAATTAGGCTTATAACCTTTCCATAATTTATAAGAATTTTTGCCAATTATTTCCTCTGAGGAATTCCATTTTGCAAGTGACATGCAGATAAGCTTGCTTCACCACACAAAGTATTAGGTGCATTAGAGCTAACTAACAAGGAGTTTATCATTTCCTTCAACGTTCTATTTTTTCTTTCAGCTACACCACTTCAATAAAACTTACTCTAGTGCAAAGAAAGTTTGAAAAGCATTGCAGAGCAAGTATGATACCGAGGAGGCTGGAGCGAAAAAATATAATGCTAGCAGATTTTTTTCATTTTCAAATGGTGGATAATAAATCAGTAGTAGACCAAACTCAAGAATTTATAACGGTTGTTGGAGAGCTCAGGTTCGAGGACATAAAAATTAGAGATAACCTTATTGTTTGTGGCATAATAGATAAACTTCCACCTTCTTGGAAGGAGTTTCACAAAACTATGCGCCACAAACAAAAAGAAACGTCACTTGAGACATTGATAATGTGAATCCGCATGGAAGAGGAGGAAAGGGGTCAAGATGCACTTTTACAATCAGAAGAGAGGAACATCACAATGAAGGTAAATTTAATTACTTAAGATAATGTTGCTTCTGATACTCACAAAAATACTTCTATGAAGCCTAAGAAGAACAACTTCAAGAAACATAATGGTGATAATAACCAAGCATAAAATCAACAAGGTCAAGATAGAGGATCATGCTTTGTCTGTGGCAAGAGTGGGCATATTGCTCTATTTTGCAAATTTCGAAAACGTGGTCCTGCACCTCAGGCAAACGTTACCGAAGAGCCTTTTGTGGCGGTGATAATAGACATAAACATGGTTGAAATTGTTGATGGATGGTGGGTTGATTCTGGTGCAAACCGTCATGTCTGTTATGACAAAGACTGGTTCAAAATATATATTCTTTTTGAGAAGCTCCAACCATCATGCTTGGTGATTCTCACACCACTCAAGTGCTTGGAAAGGGAGATGTCGAGTTGAGCTTCACCTCTGAAGGATATTAATATTAAAAGATGTACTTTTTACTCCTTCTATGAGAAAAATGTGATGTCTAGTTTTCTTCTTAATAAAGCAGACTTAAAATAAATTATTGAGTTTGATTAATATGTAACAGTTAAAAGGGGTATTTTTGTGGGAAAGAGGTATGCTTGTGATGGTATGTTCAAGTTGAATTTTGAAATGAATAAAGTTTCTACTTCTGTGTACATGTTCTCTTCTACTAATTTTTGGCTTGCTCGTTTGTGTCATATCAATTATCGTTATGTAGAAATAAACATGTGCAAAATTGAAGTGTTGGAGTTCTACTACAATACTAAAGAAGCAAAGAGTTTGACTCGAAGAAGGAGTATCACTTGAAGTAGAAATCTAAGTCAAGAAGAGTTTGATTTGATGGAAAATTCGAAGTGAAGAACAACTCTGTGAAGATTGTACATGTGCTGATTTGTAAGAGTTGGAGTTTGATTAAAAACACAAAGGAAGCCAAGAGATAGACTTGAAGAAAGATCCTACTTGGAGTAGACTTCTAATGTGGGAAAAGGTAGTTGCTGCAAAGATATTGAAGAGTTGTGTATATATAAAAGTGTGACTTCTCAAAGCAGGTCGTGCATTCACAAATAGAGAAAAAAGAAAATCTATAAAGAGTGAGATTTTGCATCATTTGGAGTGTGAAGAAATTCAATTGACGAACTTGGTCCTAGTAAAGTATAGGCTAGAGTTAGCAATCTTGTTCTAGGAGTTGGTCATTGAGTTGTAATTGATGTAACCTTAATTCAGTGAGTTATAAACTGGATTAGGAGGAGTTTGTCTTCAAGTAGAGTATACTAGGAGACGTTGGGAACACATTCCTAGGGAGGAGTGTGAACAGCTAGAAATTAGAGTTTATAATTTCTTTAGGTTACAAGTGTTGTAATTTGCTGTTTGAAGAGGCTCTTTGAAGTTAGTGAAGTTGGAGAAAATTCTGTGGAGGTACAGGTCGTGATTTTTCACCTTTTGAGCCGGGTGTTTTCCACGTTAAATCACTGTCTCATTTACTTATTATTTTATTCACATAAGCGGAACACGTCCGGCGACTTGTTTCATTCATAGGCAATTAGTAAAGACAATTCCTAGGTCATGCAACCTAACAACTGGTAGCAGAGCAGGTTTATCTTAAAAGGTTTACACCTAAGATAGATCATGATGAATTCTGCACCACCACTACGAAGGGCAGTCAGGAAGTCCAGAGTTGCTATGTTATTTACTAAATATGAAACATTCAAAATGAAGGAGGATGAATCCCTGCAAGAAATGATCAAAAGACTTACATCACTTGTGAATGAATTATCTTCACCGGGAAAGGTGCTCACCACTAAAGAACAAGTTGACAAAGTATTAACGGTCCTTCCTAAGGCTACATGGGATGTCAAAGTTACTGCTATAAGGGAAGCTAAAGATATCTCTACCATGACTCTTGATGAATTAGTAGGGAACTTGAAGATTTACGAGATGAACATGGATGACTTTATGAATGAAGATGGATTCAAAGAAAACTCACTGGCTTTAAAAGTTTCTGACAGTGATGAGCCTGATATTGATGATGATCAAATAGCATTTCTGGCAAAAAGTTTAAGAAGTTCCTCAAGAAAGAGAAGGGCTATGACAAAAAAGGAACAGGTAGCAAAAAGGGTTCCAATGAGAAGTCTCCAGCAGCTTGCTACAAATGCTACAAAACAGATCATGTGATTAAAGATTGAACTCAAACAATGTAAAGTTGATTACTCTTGTGAAAAAGAAAAGGCTAGAAAATTAAGTCTGGAAGTTTCTAAACTAAAGGTAATCTTGAGAAAGCTAGTAGGTGGACCAAGTCATCTAGAATTTTGAATAATCTAAGTGGAAGAGTTCACAATGAAAGGGCTGGGATAGGTTTTCACAAAGAAATAAATGTCACTGAAGATATGTGTTACTTGTGTGGTAAAAGTGATCATCCTACTATTGAATGTCCAATTGCAGCTAGGAGTAGGAACAGGTGTACTTTGCTGACAAAAGGAAATAAGCTAAAAACTGTTCATAGGAATAGGTCTAACAACCTATTCCCACACTGGGTAAGAAGAAATTTGATTCACCCTTTTAATCACAAAAAAGGACTCAGGCTTGTCTGGGTTCCTAAAACTAACCCCTAAGTTATTTTTCAGGTGAGAGTGAAAGGAAGCAAGCATTGGTACATGGATAGTGTTTGTTCAAGACACATGACTGGAGACAAACAAAAATTTCTTTCACTTACTCCACTAAAAAGGGGGAATGTGTACTTTGCAGATGAAAAAAAAAGGGGGTTGCAGGGTCAAAAGGTTGGATACAAAAGAAATTGTTCTAAGTGTAAGCAGACACAAAATGTGCACAAGGTAGATATCATGGAATTGCCGAGTATAAGTCTGACTTGTCTTAGTGCAATAAATTTGGACATGCTAGTTTGAAACAGTTGAAAAAACTTGCTTCAAAGGACATGGTTATAGGTTTGCCTAAAATTAAGTTCAAAATGACAAAGTTTGTAGTGCATGTGTAAGAGGGGAGCTTACCAAGGAAAAGGATCAAGAGACTCAAGTAGATGAGTCAAAAGATGCCGAACTTGAAGAACTTATTGTCAATGAACTATACACATGCGAAGGGAAGGGACAAAAGGCAGATACAGAGACCGGAATGCCTTATAGAGCAAGCAAATCTGATTGCATATGCGTTCGTAGCTGCAGAAGAAGAGATTAAGGTTATTGAGCCCTCCTCGTATGTTGAAGCAACTTCTTGCAAGGATGCTGCACAATGGCGGTTAGCCATGAAGGAAGAGATGGAGTCTCTTAACAAGAATCAGACATGGTTCTTAGTTAAAAGGCCAAAGGGGAAGAGGATAGTTGGATGCAAATGGGTCTACAGAAAGAAAGAGGAAATTCCAGAAGTGGAAGATGCTAGGTTCAAGGCAAGATTGTTTGCAAAGGATTTCAGTCAGAAGGAGGGAATTGAATATAATGAGATCTTCTCTCCAGTTGTGAAACATAGCTCAATCCGCGTGCTACTAGCATTGGTTGCACAATTTAACTTAGAGCTTCAACAGCTTGATGTCAAAACTGCTTTATTGCATGGTGATCTTGAAGAGACAATCTATATGGATCAGCCTGAAGGTTTCCTAGCTGAGGAAAAAGAAGATCATGTATGTCAACTGAAGAAGTCTTTTTATGGTTTGAAGCAATCCCCTAGACAGTAGTACAAGAGGTTTGATGCATTTATGACTACAAATTGATTCTCAAGGAGGTCATTTGATAGTTGTGTGTACACAAGAAGATGTCTTGTAACTCAATAATTTATTTACTGTTGTATGTTGATGATATGCTTATTGCTGCTAACAACATCACAGAGATAAATGCTTTAAAGAAAATGATGAGCAAGGAATTTGACATGAAGGATTTGGGAGCTACAAAGAAAATCCTTGGAATGGAGATTTCAAGAGAATACTGTGTTGTACATCTTTCTCAGAAGAGGTATATCAAAAAGGTTCTTGAGAGATTCATATGCATATGAGCAAGCCTGTAAGTACACCGTTAGCTCCTCATTTTAAACTTTCAGAGTTACAAATGCCTCAGTCTAAGGATGAGGTGGAGCATATGTCAAAGGTTCCTTATGCTAGCGCAGTTGGTAGCATTATGTATGTTATGGTGTGCCCACGTCCAGATATTTCTCAATCTGTAAGTGTGGTAAGCAGGTACATGGCCAACCCAGTAAAGAGGCATTGGGAAGCTGTCAAGTGGATATTGAGATATCTCAGAAGAGCTGCTGATGTTGTCCTAATCTTTCGAAAAAGTGATGAAGGTATTTCAATTCTCGGTTTCGTGGATTCTGATTATGCAGGGGATCTTGACAGAAGGAGGTCTATAACTAGATACATCTTTACTCTCGTCAGCAGTGTCGTTAGTTGGAAATCGACTTTACAGTCGATTGTCGCTCTGTCTACAACAGAGGCAGAATATATGGCAGCAGCGGAGGCAGTGAAAGAAGCTATCTGGTTGAAACGTTTACGGCAGAGTTGAATTTGGTTCAGCTGGAATCAACTCTTAAATGTGATAGTGAAAGTGCTATTCATTTGATTAAAAATCAAAGATTTCATGAGCACACCAAACACATTGATGTCAGATTCCATTTTATTCGAGATGCCATTGAATAGGGAGCTATCAAGGTCATGAAGGTTATCACAAATGATAACGCTGCAGACATGTTGACCAAGATAGTCCCACTCGCCAAGTTTGTACACTGCAAGGACTCGGCGGGAATACGCTTCAACTGATGCAACTCTGGGAGACAACTGCTAGGTGGAGATGGTATGTTCAACAAAGGTTTGATTCTTCTTGTTTCTTACAACGGGATTGCCCAGTAAGCTTAGAAATTTTGGCCGGAGTTGTTCATACGCATGCTCGGAACGCAAACCAAGGTGGAGATTGAAAAGTTAGTTTGGTTTTTTGTCTATGTGGAAGAAAATTACATGTGCCAATTTACTTGGCTACAATATGAACTTGGAGAGCAAACAAATTTGGGGAGGGCAAATTTTATATTTAATTTTCCTTTTCTTATTTTGTGCTTGGAGGCCAAGTTTGGTCATCTATAAAAGGATGACCATTCCTCATTGTAAAATCATCCCAAAAATCATAGGAAATACATTGTAAGAGTAGAGAGTTGAAAGAGTAATTCTCTTAGGTGTATTTGGGATTTCTCCCCTTTCTTTGTTAATAATATAAAGGCAGTTGTTCTCGAGTGGATGTAGGATCATTCTGATCCGAACCATGTTAAATCTTGTGTTCTTCCTTATTCTTTCCTTCACGTTTCCGCTAACAGAAATAATAATAATAATATTGGATATTTTTTCTTTAGTTTTGTATTGATTTAGATAGTAAAATACATAAATTAATTTCTTTTTTGTAATGTTTAGTCATGTAATTAATATTTATTAGCCGTACTTATTTAGCATGACTTAGTATATTTTTATTATGATCATTTTATTATAATTTATTAATTAATAATATTTAATTTTATTATTTTTTTATTAAATATTTTAATAAAATATCATTACTCATCTCACATTTTGTGTTACTAATTTATGATTACGCGCTTTATGTGTATATCCATATGGACCATATCAATAGGTATAAAAAGAGAAAAGCAAATAAGAATTACTATTAAGAATATGATCGAGTTACAAAATAAAAAATAGTACAATACTACATCTTCTTGGATACATGCATGCCAGATTACTACGAATTACTTCATATGATGCTGAATATAATATATTGAAGCACCAAAGTTACGAAGAAATTAAATTGAAAGTGGTGCTAATGTTCGAAAATAACATGATATCAAATATCACTACCAACACTCTCTTGGTAAAGGTCAGGAACAACCGTTGTAAAGCGACCATCATTAAAAACTTATTGCTAAATTTTCATAAACACACTTATTAGCTATGAAAATTGGACTCACTATAAACACCCTCAAATGGAAAATAAGAAATGAAGATATATAGAGAACCAATAGCCACAACAACAATATATGTTTCTCTAAAATAAGAACTATTTTTATGCAATTTTTATACCTTTTGTGGCTAGCAAAAACTTTAGCATTGAATCGATATGAATCCTGTAACTAATTGAAAAAGTAATATTACACAACTTGTTAGAAAAAATGTACGAAAGAATTTAATAACGCAATTGCTCTTTAATGATACAGAAACAAAAAAAAAACAATTCAAGAAATATAGATAGTGACACTAATAAAGAATAAAGAACAAATATGAGTTTATCCTATATTTGATTGAGATAAAATCTCGGAATAACTTATCTTGGGATTAGTTATTTCAAAATTATAGTGTTATATTTATCCCACCTTCAATGTGAGATAACTAATTCCGGAATAAGTTATTCCAAGATTTTATCTCAATCAAACATGAGATAAAGTCATATTTATTCATTATTCTTTATTGAAGGTGAAGTAATAATCTCGAGTAGTTTTAGCTAAGATTCTAATAAAGATAACAACAAATAAATTTCAATTAATTAGAAGAATGTGAAACGTATTAGCCAACTTTTAGTAAGATTTTTGGTTTTCTTTACATTCTAATAAAGACAACAAAAATTATGTACAAAAGCTAAAGTTAGGAATACTTTCTATTGAATATAAATATTGTTACCAAATTTTGTACTACTCTTATTAGTATCTAATTTCTAAATTTAAAAACCTGACATAATTAGTTTGATATGATATTTGAAGAACACGAACCAACTCGATCTATGTACACAGCTATTTTGGATACACTACACTTTGACATATTATGAAATCAAGAACAATTCTATTCATGAATTCAGGATTTGACTTTAATGGGTTCCGAATTCTAAGACAAGAGAGTTGTTTACTCAATCCCATTCAGTTTTTTGCTGCTGATTGTTCATAGACTAATACTCATCTCATCTCTCAAATCAATTGGATCACATCCCTTAATGGTCAACCTAATTTAGTAATTACATAACACTGCTTTATGAAAAATTTCAAGACCTCAATACTTGCTGACAGATTCAGAACCACAAGTTGAGTTTCTCCCCTATCCACAGCAGAAATTTCCTCTGAATCAGTGCCCTTCTACTTTGCGGTACTTTTAGACCTGAAGATAGAAATTACAACTTATCAAAACACCCTCTAACAGTCAGTACAGAGTGCAATAATACGGTGTACCGAGTGTAACAAACAGAAAGACCTCTTGGACGAAGAGATGTTTGGCCCTGCTGAGGAGTTTCTTTTTGCTTTCTTCCTTGAAGACCTACACCAGTTCATCAACCAAAAGCATATAAAGTTTGTCAATAATAAACATGAAATACAACAGCAGTGCCTGTTTCGGAGAAAGATTTTCCTGAACCCATGCTTGTGCAACTAAGAAATGAGAGTACAATCACGTTATCCTCCTCAGACAGAAAAACAGAAGATTTTGCAAAAAGAGTATATGTCAAACATCATCCATCTTACATATATACCAAGTCTTTCAGGCTGTGTAACTTGCTTGAAATTTCGAACTTCTACAACATTCAAGAATTTGCAAATTGAGTATATGACAACTTCCCTGTGGAATTTCCCGTGTACTCGAAGTGAATTGTCTATCTTAAATACCAATTCTTTCAGGTGGAGAGATTTGCTCGGATATGTCACATTTTGACAACATTAAGAAGAGAAGACTGATAATTAGCCTCGGCTCTCTCCATAGAGACATGCATAGATAGTTTGTTTTGGGTTGACTGGAATATCCAAACAAGGATTTACAAAAATGGAAATTTTCTATCTAAGATACATGCAGGACCAAAAAAGCTTGCCTTCAAACACACATCATAGATGCCTGAGCACCCTTGTAAACCACAGATGCAGGGGGCGGGCATTGTTATTTTAGGAAATATAGTAAATTATTCACACGGAGAAGAAACCAGGAGCTATTCTCAGAGCAGCACAAGAATACTGACATGTCAAGGTGATATCCAAATGTTATAACGAAATTAGAGTCAATACTTACTTAACAGATGAAACAGCATGGCCTTGAAACTCTAATCCATGGTCCTGTACAGATTACACCGAAAAGCACAACATCAAGAACAAATATAATGCAACAAGAATATGAAATCTGTCAGAGACAACACTATATATCAGACGGGCAAAGAACCTTTTGAGATGAATTATCTTCAAGCATCTCCCATCGTTCTTTATGTAGACTCAATTTCTCTACATCACCATCAACGTATATGACCTAAAAAGGAAACACCAAAACAACTTAGAAATTTCAGGAGGAACTTCGGCAAAACATTAAAGCCAATAAAACATGGTTCAAGTTAGGTAAGATTTCTACGTCACAATCAGTATATATTTCCCTTCTTTGGTTAGTTATGAATAGGCTTATAACAAAAGAGGTTTTTAAATTGTGACATCGTACCTGTATGTAAGAAGGGTTTTATGTGGCAGATCTTGAATTTGAATAGTTAAATAGACTTGGATATTTCCTAGTTTATGTGATCCCATTTGACTCAACATGGAGATACAATTAATTTTACTTACAGATATATTGCCAGAAATTATTTAGATAAGGGAACATATTGTTGTTGTTGTGGTGGTGGTGCTGGTGTATGTGCACTAAACATTTGAATATATCTATAAATGAGCAGTGTTTAAGCATAAAAAGTGACTCAAAGAAAATTTTCAATTTAGAGAAACAATGACAAGGCTTCATAATAATTTCATCACCTTGTGTCTCCTTTTCACAGGATCAAAAGAAGAAACTGCTGCCTCGTAAAACCTACAAAGAGAAACTGCAGCTAAGATTCTTCCTCCTTATTCAAGATAAAGTAATACCAGAAATACCAGAATTGGTAGAAATGAAATTGAAGATGTCATCTGACACGCCACGAGTCCACACTTAGCACATCCAACTGCAACCAATCAATTTTTGTGTTGTTCTCTATTTCATTGTGTTACATATGTAGAGGAATTGTGAACCAACAAGTACTTGCGAAAAGAATAATTCATAATGGATTAAAGAAATAGAGTAGTAATATTTCCAGGAACATAAGCCTATTTCATAGCCAAAGATAAATGCTATGATCGCTCAAATTCGGATGCTTCGCATGCTTCCATTATCGCATTATTTTGCTCTGGAAGAGTGAATGTTATGTTATGCTTTCCATATTATTTGCTATGACTTAGTTGCTATGTCCTATTTACTATTGTATTCGCTTTTCAACTGTTTTGTTGTATGTTACTTGAGTCGAGGGTCTTTCAGAAACAACATTTCTATCTAAACGAGGCAGAGGAAAGGTCTACGTATGCTCTATCCTCCACATGCGTATATGGTACGCTCCCCAGACCCTATTTTCGGAATACACCGAGTGTATTGTTGTAAAATAAAATAGCTGGAAAACTGAAGGCTACATCAAGCTGCTGAAAAGT
The DNA here is from genome assembly GCA_035772735.1 of Datura wrightii. Classification (NCBI taxonomy): domain Eukaryota; kingdom Viridiplantae; phylum Streptophyta; class Magnoliopsida; order Solanales; family Solanaceae; genus Datura; species Datura wrightii. The sequence continues at coordinate 157,655,645 of JASDFA010000010.1, read as the reverse complement.
GTGTGCGTGCAGGATGGTTGGGTGGGATCAGTACAACATTTTACAATGCTGCAAGTGTTCACATCAATATTGTAAAGCACTTACATTTTATCCAATGGCCACCAAATATTTATTCTTGCACCAATCAATTCTTCACCATAATCTTTGATGGTATGAGGTCTTTTAGAGTCCTGAAACAAAAAATTAGAATAACAACTGTTTCAGACAATGCACTTTTATTAATATCCTTTTTAATCCCCTTCTCACCCGCCATGAATCACCCAAGATTCCCCTCTTACCCCAGAGTGACTCAGATCCTCAACTTACAGGTTGAAGGTGGAGGCGACTAATCACTAAGCCAATTCTCTCTCATCTGGAGAACCGCTTTTAGAACAAAAGAATAAAGCCTAAAGCAGAACCACCATCAGTTCTGCAAAAATTTAATTGATTGGCATCTGCTATAAATTCAATTCTGGAAAATAAAGAGCTAAACAATAGTTTCCTCTGAAGGAAAGTTCTCAGAAAAAGCAGTGAAATAGCAAATATCGAGACAACAAATCAGTATATGAAGCATTTCAACATTTTATATCCATGCGTGCAAGCTCCGAGAATACATATATGGACGAGAATTACAGCTATATAGTGGTAGATCAGTACCTCATTTTTAGCAGTGGCCAACTTCTTCCCTGGTTTATAATTAGCACATTTGTTTAAAGGATTTTCATCTCTGACTGATAATTTAGTTGTCTGTATAGCTCACAATCAAATGAGAGGAACACAGGAAAGTAAATGGTAAGTTGTACATAGAAAAAATTAAATTAGCAAAGAGATTAAGATAACTATTACTGAGCTGTTTTGGTGTCAACCTTATCTCCAGATTCTTCAAAATCGTAAATCTTAATAGCAGTTTTCTTCTTCCTCTGTTTCATTCCATGAATTTGTTGCAGCGATACTTCTTCACTTTTCATGCTAAATTCAGCTTTGCACTCAGCCTCACAATTGGAAGCAGACTCGTTCTTCCTTGAATCCCTCCCTGGTTTTCTTTTTGCACATAACATGTGCTTGCTTCTCTCTCCCACGGCGAGACCTAAATGAAGAGAACCCTTTCTCTTAACTTGGGACTCCGGCACATCTCCTGCTGCAACTAACACACCCAGGTGATCCTCATTCGTTGGGGTTTTGTTCTTCTTGGGCTGACTCCAATGACCATGACTTCCATGGCTAATGTCAGGACTTTTGGACACCGAAGAATGCTGAGCACTACTACCTGTAAGTTTATTTCTCCTCGCTAAAATTACTTCTGCTTCTGTTCCATCATCTGGATTTTCAGGTTTTGTTGTCCTAGTATCCTTTAGCTGCTCCCTGTGCGTATCAACCTGCAGTGCTGGCTCAAAAAATTAGGCACCAGATGGACCAACTTTTACAGGATGTACTATATCAGGTGCATTTTCATTTTTACTAGGATAATACAAAAGAAGAAAAGAAAGAATGAAATCTGTGAGTACTGTTTTCTACCTATATATGTAACTGTAACTAATTATAATTAAATGAGATAAAAGCACTTGGTTTCTTGGCATCCCATGCTGTTTTGGCCAAATATGCATTAGAGCGAATACTGTTAGCATTCAGCCTGAGATACACTTTTCGTTTTAAACCTTGCTAACTACATTCAATACTAGAGTATATATTCTAATATGAAATCTGGCAGAAACAACAGTATATCTGATGGGTAACAAACCTTTTGAGATGAATGGTCTTCAAGAATCTCCCATCGTTCTTTATATAATTTCAAGCGTTCTACATCACCATCAACGTATAAGACCTAAAAAAGGAAACACCAAACAACATCATCGGTCATTTGGAACTTTCAGGAGGGATTTTTGCAAAATGCTATAGCCAATAAAACATGGTTAGAGCTAGATAATGCTACTTCAGGATCAGTATATATTTTCCTTCCTCAGGTAGTCATGAATAGGGTCTGCAACAAAGAGGTCCCTAAATTGTAAGGTTGTACCTGTATGTAAAAGGGATTTATGTGGCAGATGTTTAATTTGAATTGACTCAACATGGAGTTAAGTAGTGGTAGGATAACCATTTTTTACCTGAAATTATTTGACGAGGAAACATATGATACAAGGGTTCAAACTGATCAAGGATGTTGAATTGTTGTTGTTGTGGAGTTGTACGTGCATTAAACATTTAAATATATCTCAAAATGAGAAATGTATAAAATAAAATGGAGCATATAAGAAATTTGAAAAAAATCTGAATTTAGAGAAACAATGAAAATAATTCATAATAATAAACAATCTCGTTACCTTGTGTTTCTTTTCCACAGGATCAAAAGAAGAAATAGTTGCCTCGTAAAACCTATAAAGAGAAACTTTAAGCTGAGAAATTGTAGCTAGATTCTTCCTTCTTGTTCACGATAAAGTAAAACCCGAATTGGTAGATACAATGAAATTGAAGAACAAACAGATATTCAAAGTTGTGGGAACAATATTGGCTTTAAACTCAAGAGTCGCAGATGAAACTCTGGAAAAGAGTGATAGAATGCAGACTTAGGAACACGACAAGTGAAGAAAACCAGTTTGGATTTATGCCTGGAAGATCTACAAGAGAGATTACATTCTTGCTAACTCTTTGAAGGAAATTTAGCGTGAGAAGAAGAGACTTACATAATTAACCTAGAGAAAGCATAAGAAAAAGTACCACCAACGGTTTGGGTTGATGTGAAGTGTACCTCACTTTGGGTACAGCATCAGAAATCCCATTCTCTTTTTTACAATCTAACATAGAACAAAAGAAAGAAGGGCGAGATAAACACATAAAGAGCTAACTTTATTATTATGTAAGATTAGAAGGTGCAAAATGAGTCCGCCGAGGAGCTGCTACAACTACACTTGGTTCAAATAATAGTTGTACCTGTGCGAAATTCTTTTATTTTTTAGTATGATCTCTATCATCTGAAGTCAAGTGCGACGTCATCTCAGATAGAGCGGAAACGATCAGACAAGGTTATCATTGGACAATGTAGTGCGAGCGACAGATTGCGCTTGTCATATAAAGAAGGCGACTACAATGGGAGACGAAGGCGATGTGGGATTTCCATATGGATGTAAAGCTTTCTTATATTGGGAATGAAAGTTCCCTATTATAGGATCCTTATTAAAGCCAATTTAATAATGTCCGCATATCTGAGTAAGAAGACAATGGATCCTATTATCGATGAGTGATCTCCTTTGCACACTTCTCATCATTAATCCAGGTTCACCTTGTCCCTCGCTCCAAAGTTCTTATGAAGACTTTGGTGGTGCCTATGTATGATAGGCCCCCCCATGACAGCAGAGTGACTTAGAGAAATAATAAAACCAATCAACATTGTATTTGAGCCAGTTTAACGATAGCCGCTTATCTAAGTATGCATACAATGACTTCTATTATTGGTGAGTGATCTCCTCTACACGCTAATCATTGTTAGTCCGGGTTCACCTTGGTCCTCGCCCCACAGTTCTTATGAAGACTTTGGTGGTGCATATGTATGATACGACCCCCTATAAGCGTCAAAGATCGGTAATATTGTCATGATAAGTGTGGGAAGTTGATAATATACTCGATGATTAAAGGATATATTGACTTGCATTAATTTCTCGTGGCTAGTAGGGGAAACTTTAATATAATTGCAGATTCATTAGAAAAAACTTGGGAGTCGGCCTCCTGGCTTCAATGCCTTTATTGAAGTGATAGCTTTAAAGATATGATTTTCTCATTTGGATTATTTGATTAGGCTTTCAATGGCAGCAGATTGACTTAGAGAAATAATCAAACCAATCAACATTGTATTTGCCAGTTTAATGATAGCTGCTTATCTAAGTATGCAGTCAATGGCTTCTATTATTGGTGAGTGATCTCCTCTACACGCTTATCATTGTTAGTCCAGGTTCACCTTGGTCCTCGCCCCACAGTTCTTATGAAGACTTTGGTGGTGCATATGTATGATAGGCCCCCTTGTAAGAGCCAAAGACCGGTGATGTTGTCATGATAAGTGCGGGAAGTCGATAATATACTCGATGATTAAAGGACCTATTGACTTGCATAAATTTCTCGTGGCTAGTAGGGGAAACTTTAATGTAATTGCGAATCCATAGAAAATAGTTGGGGGTCGGCCTCCTGACTTTAATGCCTTTATTGAAGTGATAAGCTTTGAAGATATGGTTTCCTCGTTTGTATTATTTGATTAGGCATTCAATGACAAGAGATTGACTTGGAGCAACAATCAAACCATGCAACATTGTATCTGAGCCAATTTAATGATAGCCACTTATCCGAGTAAGCAGACAATGGCTCCTATTATTGGTGACTGATCTCCTCTACATGTTTATCATTGTTAATCCAGGTTCACCTTGGCCCTCGCCCCAGAGTTCTTATGAAGACTTTGTGGTACATATGTATGACAGGGCCCCACATAAGCGTCAAAGATCTGTGATGTTGTCATGATAAGTGTGAAAAATCGATAGTGTACTCGATAATTGAAGGACCTATTGACTTGCATTAACTTCCCATGGTAGGGGAAACTTTAATGTAATTGCGGATCCATTAGAAAAAACTTGGGGGTCGGCCTCCTAACTTCAATGCCTTATTGAACTGATGAGCTTTGAAGATATGATTTTCTTGTTTGGATTATTTGATTAGGCTTTTAATGACAGCAAATTGACTTGGAGCAATAATCAAACCAATCAACATTTTATCTGGGCCAAACTAGATAGAATCCTTTTGAATGAGAACTGTTTGCTTCTATATAAAAGTTGCCTAAAGTATCCTCTGATCACTCACTGAGGTTGAGGATTCAAGTCCCTCTTTCCGCTCCTAGCTTCATCATTTAGTAGTAACAAGTGAAGTGCATAAGCCACTTAGAGATGGGGCCGAACAGCAACAGCCCCTTGTACAGGGTTCCAGACCTATCTGACTAATAAGAGGAAAAGGATATCCAGCCACTTGACTGTAAGGAGAGGGGCAAGCCAAAACCTACTCCTAAGAAGTCGCTGGCTTTTCATCAGCCTCGATCAGAGATCCATAGATCACAGATGACGATGTCCTACATCGACTTCCAGATTGCATAGGTGTGAAACCATAATGAGTGCAGGTGTTAAAAGAAGAAACCTATAGTCACATGGAAGAAATTTTTTTCAAAAGACCTAAAATCCATGCAGATTTAGCTAAAGATACAACACAATGAAGGGAAAAGATCTAGAACTAACTGGGAATATGTTTTAGTCGTGTCAGTTCATTTATTAAGATAAGATGCTTTTTTTTGGGAGTACTTTAGCCTTATCGTAGATTTATATGCTAGTAAAAATACTTAGAACTTCTACAATTATTTATTTGGTGTTATGACATAAGACTGGGGCTTAGTTGTTGTTGTTGATAGAAACGAAATTGAAGATGTCATCTGACATGCAACAACTCAAAATATTGGGTCTCTTAACTAAAGTCCATACCGAGCACATCCAATGCAACTCATCAACTTTTTACCATGTTCCCTCTTTCATTGTGATACGTTTGTAGAGGAATTTTGAGCCAATGAGTACTTGCAAAAAGAATAACTCACAGAGTGTTAGAGAAATATAATAGTAATATTGCCGGCGATACAAGTCTGTTTTACAGAAGAGGCAAGTGAAATTTAGCAAAGGTAAATACTATGATTGCTCAAATTGTAGTGGAGGGTTGTTGTTTTTCAAGTGACTGATACTTTTGGGAATGAAAAATGAAGCTGAGAGGAAAAAAGAAAAGGACCATGTGGTTATATGTTAGTAGTTTAGAATGAATGGTCTCGAGTAATTGAAAAATGACATCTTGCAGCGTTTAAGTATCATAAAAACGAAGATACTTTTTCACATTTTTGTGATCAGAACAGAGGATAATTAGACAATTCAGAAAGCTACACAGACAACCTATAATCCATAATTCTTTTGTTAGCCTAACTAAAAAGATGTAACACAAGAAAACAGCGGTTTTTCAGACTAACAAGCTGCATTGGAATCAGGAACCCATTAACCACAAAAGATTAAAGTCTGACTCTGCCTACAACAGCCATCACGTGAATAGGGATGGCAATAGGGCAGGTTAGGGCGGGGCAAGCTTTGACCTATTTAGATTTTAACCCGCCCTACCCTGCACTATTTAGCATTTTTCAAAAAAATTGCCCTGCCCCGTGCCGCTAAGCCCTGCCTTGCTCCGTCCCGTTTATGTTATCTTTCTTTCTTTTCCTTTTTTTTTCATTTAGCAACATGAATTTTTTTTAACTTCTTTATCATCTATAAAAGAAAGTTTAATTGGATAAATACTTTATTGCGACGTCTCACTTTTCATTCTACAACTTGAAAAAAATAAATTATTCTAATTTGGTAAATAAAATTTACTCTTTTTTATAATTTATTTGGCTTGATTCGGAATACGAAGGTTAAACTAACTAATGTTCGGTGTGAATATAAACATACAATCTTCAGTTTTTAAAAAATAAAATTTACATATTTAGAAATTACATAAAAACTACTATAAGTCATAATAGTTTACCATTCAAAATATGTAGAAAATATTTGAAAAAATTATGATTAAAGAAAGTATTCTTTTAATTATTTAAATAGTAACTAAGTTAAATAAATTAAAACGAAATAATGAGTATAAATTTTTATGATAAAAGAATCAAAAATATACTTTAATAAGAAAATTCATTTCTCTATATGTCTAAAGATGATAGTCCTCCCATCTTTTAAAATATTGACATGATATTGGGCAAGAAGGCCACCTCCTTTCAAGGTATAAGCTGTTACCGGCAATATCAATTTTTTTAAACTTGAGTCTTACCCTGTCCTACCCTAACCCATTAAAATTTCTTAGAAATAATGTTTTTCTCTGACCCGCCCTACCCCGCCCTATTTAAATTTTTCACTGCCCTACCCTGTCCTGCCCTATTTAAATTTTTCCCTGCCCTGTCCCATTAAGGATTTTCCCTGCTCTGTCCCTCCCCAATTGCCACCCCTACACGTGGAGGCATGATCTGCAAGTTTGAGCTCTGCCTAAAGCATTAAGGATCATGAAGTATCACACAAATCAAGAAATACTGAATGAACCAAGTTATGATACAAATATGGATAAACCCGTGCTAGTATGATCTATACCATCAATTCAAAGACTTATAGGAGTATAAGTATGATGTCAGAGGAGATTCTTGCTGAAAAGAGTGTGCATGCAGGATGGTTGGGTGCGACAAGTACAATAAATTTATAATGGTGTTGTAGTCCTCACATCAATATTGTAAAGAACTTACGCTTCATCCAATGGCCACCAAACCTTTATTTTAGCACCGACCAGTTCTTCACCGTGATCTTTGATGGCACGAGCCCTTGTAGAATCCTGAATGAAATAATTAGAGCCACAAGTGCTTCAAACTTGAAAGCATTTAGAACCACTTTTTGTTAAAAAAAAAAATCCTTTTAATCCCCTTCTCAGCCCTATGAATCAACTGTGGTTCCATGCTTACCCCAGTGTGATTCAGCCCCTCAACCTACAGGTTGAAGGTGGAGATGGCTAATCACTAAGTCAGTATTCTCTCGTCTGGAGAACCACTTTTGGAACAAAATTATAGGGTCCAAAGCAGAATTAACGTCAGTTCTATGATATCTAATTAATTATGGAAAGATTGGTATCTCCTCTAACTTCAAAAGAGGGAAAATAATTTTTCTGCAAAATCTGTCACATTAAAGAGCTAAAAAGTAGTTTTCCTATGAAGGGAAGTTCTTAAAAATCAGTGAAGTGGAAAAATGTAAGATACCAATCAGTACATGAAGCATTTCGACAATTTACATTCATACATACAAAGCTCTGATAATTGCATAAATGGAGGTTACATAGACAGTAATTAAATCTACATATAGTTATAGATCAGTACCTCATGTTTCCTTGTAGCAAACTTCCTCCCAGATTTATAATTAGCATATTTTTTAAAGTGATTTTCATCTCTGACTGATAATTTAGTTGTCTGTACGGTTCACAATCAAATGAGAGAATCACAATAGGAAATTAAATGATAATATGTCCATAGCAAAAATTAAATTAGCAAAGAGCTTAAGATAACTATTACTGAGTTGTTGTGGTGTCAACCTTATCTCCAGATTCTTCAATATTGTGCATCATAATAGTAATTTCGTTGTTCTGCTGTTTCATTCCATCAATTTGTTGCAGTGATGGCTTCTTGTGTTTTTTGATGTTTCCTTCTTCATTTTTTATGCTAGATTCAGATTTTCTCTCTGCATCACAATTGAAAGCAGACTCATTCTTCCTTGAGTCCCTTCCTGATTTTCTTTTGGCACATCGTGTGCGCTTGGTTCTCTCTCCCCAAGTGAGACCTAAATGAAGAGAATCTATTTCCTGAACTTGGGATTGCGGCATATCTCCTGCTGGAACTAACAGAGCCAGCTGAGCATCCTCATTTATTGGGCTCTCATTGTTCTTGGGCTGACCGCGACTTCCAGTATTAATATTATGATTTTCAGACACCAAAGAATGCTGGCCACTACTACCTGTAAGTTTATTACTCTTTGAAGATACTTCTGCATTTGTTGCTGGTTGCACATCTTCTGGATTGTCAGGTTTCATGATGTCTGTTGTACAAGAATCCTTAAGCTTCTCCCTGTAAGTGTCATCGTGCCACGCTGGCTCACAAAATTTAGCCTCGGATGGACCAACTTTTACAGGATGTACAGTATCAGGTGCATTTTCATTTACCATCTGATTAAAAAAATACAAGAGAAAAGTAAAGAATGTAATCTGTCAATGCTATTATCTATTAACATATGAAACTGTTATAGCTTACTAATTATAATTAAACACAATAGAATGGGGCAAATATTGCATTTGAGCCAATACTAGAATAACTGCATTCAGCATGAGGTGCACTTTTGTTTCAAATCTTGCTTAACTACATTCAACACTAGAGTATTCTAGTGTAAATTGAGTGGAGTTATTCCAATGTCGGCTCTAACTCCTCTGAGTGATGTAAGTTCAAAATAAGGATAATTGGCAAGAATATGCAAAGAGAAAAATTTGTTATAACTGTTTGCTTCTATTGTTAAGACAATGACAGGCCAGGAACATCAGAGACAGAGCAGGGCATATAAAATGATAAAATTTTATTCACCTTAAAAAGAGGAAATCAGTTTCCTTTTCTTTCACTAGTGCAAGACGGATACATCCAGATTATAAATCTTCCAGCTAAATGTGTCAGACACTAGGAGACAGAAATATATGTTCTCTTAACAGTACTATGTCTCTAACTGCAACTAAGAGGTTATGGTCAGAAGACTTGCATTATTTGAGAACCCCATATTCCTGGCCGCTCAAATAGACCTAATACTTGAGGAAAACAATGAGCTCCCCATGCGGACATAATATAAACTTCCACTGGCTGTATTTTTGAAGTGTTGTAGAAATCTAAAGTCATATCATCATAAATCCCGCCAGTTAAGAGGCACCACTCCTGCAATTTGTGTACCATTAGCCTTCCCTTTCTCAATTCTTGTTTTTTTTTTCCAATCCTCCCACAACCCAAAAGAAAGGGTACATCTTCATGTTTCCTCCTTGGCGATTTGAAGCTTGATATATTTCTTTGTTATGTAATTTACTTTTGAAAATCTAACTTCATACAAATACCATTTTCGGTGCAACTTCCCGGTGCTAATTATACTGAACTAGTTCTAAGACTACGAAAGATAGCAATCCAATTCTAAGGCATAATGAAACTAAGGATGTGGTTGGCATTTGTTTGGGGCAAAACTGCAGTAATGAGGAAGAGGTGCTAGTTTGTTAGATTACTGGTTTTGATGCTGTCAACCTCACATAGGGACCTGATCCCTTGTGCTGGTGTGACTCATTTTTTAGCTGGACGGGAAAAGACTTTACAGTTGGAAAGTTTGCTTTTTGGCTGTCAGTTGGTGAGAGCAGAAGTGCACAGCAGCACAGCATGGAATCATAGCAGCATCCTAGGCCAAGTTGGTCACATGTGCTTGACCAAAAAGAGAGCTTTCTAGTGGGTATCATTACTACTCTCTCCTTTTATCCATGTGGCTAGTGGGTATCATCAATACACTCTCCTTCTACCCATGTGGATGAAAGGAAGCTGAAAAGATATAAAGGATAGAACCCAACAACTCTTTCCATCAAGAGAAATCATTCAGAAAAATTGATCTAAAAAATAAGCTTATTCTTCTCTCAAAAGGCAGCCATTGTTTCCTTGTTTCACAGCAAGAATCAAAGAAAAATAACTCAAGTTTAGAGGCTGCCATTGAAGGAGAAGAAGTGCACTGCAAAACAGAAACCTTGTATTTCGTACAAGTTTTATTTTCTTGTTTTTCATGAGTTGTTTTTCTCGTTTTGGTCTGCTAGAGCTAGTAGACATTTTGGCTAGAGTTAGCCTTGTATTTCAGTTGAGTTTTAGCTGAAGTAGAGAATATTGAAGTCTTGTAATAGAGGTATTACAAGTGGGAGGTTAGGAGGTTAACCTCTTAGTTGTGTACTAGGTTTTGTAACTTTTGTTGCTCAGATCTAGTAGTGGAGTTTGAGAAATCCTACGAGGTAGGTCGTGGTTTTTTACTTCCAGTGAGCAAGGAAGTTTTCCACGTAAAACTTCGTGTGTCTTCTTCTTACTGTTGTATTTTCGTGTACATGTGTCTCTGCCTCTGTGTAACCTGATAGAGGGACCTGGTCCTGAGTAAGGTGGTCGACCCATATAATTCAACAATTGGTATCAGAGCAGGTGCTTTCTAAAAGGTTAACACCTAGAAAGACTCCTGTAAAATATGGCAGCACCACCAAATTTAGAAGAAGGACAGTCTACTACCAGACCTCCCAGGTTTAATGGCCAATATTACGGATGGTGGAAAACAAGAATGCATGATTTCATCATGGCTGAAGATTGTGAGCTGTGGGATGTGGTACTGGATGGACCTTATGTGCCAATGAAAACCGTAAAGGAAGGAGAGACAACCATCTCTATTCCCAAAACCCGAAAGGAGTTTGATGATCATGACAGAAAACTCATAGAAAAGAATTACAAATCTAAGAAGCTTCTTGTTTGCGGTATTGGTCCGGATGAATATAATCGAATCTCTGCTTGTGAGACTGCAAAGGAAATATGGGACTGTCTCAGAACCACTCATGAAGGGACCAGTCAAGTCAAGCAGTCCAAAGTGGATATGCTTACCACTCAATACGAAATGTTCTCCATGAGGGAAGGTGAATCTATTCAAGAGATGCATACCAGACTCACGTCCATCACTAACGAGCTCTATTGTTTGGGAGAAGTGATCAAGCCAAGCAGGCTGGTCAGGAAGGTACTCAGTGTCCTCCCCAAGTCTTGGGAGAGTAAAGTTGATGCGATCACTGAAGCTAGAAATCTGGAAGTCCTCACGATGGATGAACTCATAGGCAATTTAAAAACCTATGAGCTCAAGAGGCAGCAGGACCAGAGCAGGAGTGAGCTGAAGAAGGACAAAGGATTAGCTCTTAAAGGAGCTCAAGCAAGCTCCAGCGAAGAAGATGAAGATATGGCCTACCTAACAAGAAGGTTTCAGAAAATGATTAGGCGAAGTGGCAGCCTTCCTAGGAGGACAAGCTCGAACAAGGGACCTGGTTACAATGATCTGTGTCACAAATGCGGCAAACCAGGTCACTTTATCAAGGACTGTCCGATGCATAAGATGGATTACAAGGAGTATCTGAGAACCACTGCCGAAAAGGCCCAGAAGAAGGACCGAGTCCCTGACAAGTTCAGAAGAAGAGCTGCAGCCGACAATATAGTCAAGCAAGCTCTAGCTGCTTGGGGGAACTCCTCAGATGAATCTGATAAGGAGGATGCTGTGAAAGATGCTTCTATGATGGCTGTGGAGGATGATGACTCACCCTTTGACTCAATGTTTGCCTTCATGGCAAATTCGGATGGAGATGAAGATGAAGAGGTAACTTTCCTTGACATTAAAAAGAATCTAAAAGACTATAATGGGAAAGAATTGAGGTCGCTAGCTTGTGTGTTAATTGACTCTTTTTATGATCTTACCAAAGAAAAGGAAAGTCTGAATCAATATATAGATAAACTTGAGCTAGAAAAGGCGAACTTGATCTCAAGTTTGGCAGAACTAGAAGAGAAATGTCAAGAGCTAGTCAATGAGCAAAATGCCTTTATTAAAAAGGGAGGGACTAGTGACATGAAAAATGCTCAAAAAGAATTCGAAGCTGAACTGAAAAGGTCACAAGATGAGCTCACTGTAATAATGAAAAGAAACACTGAGCCTGAGAAAAATGTGATCCAACTGAATGCTGAGCTTGAGAGATCGCTTAAATGGAATGCCTCTTCACAGATCTTACAAAAATTAACCGGACAAAGATCTAACTCCGGTGAAGGGTTAGGTTATAAGAAAAGTAGTCCTCCTTATAATCCTCATAGTAAATATGGATCTAATCCTGATAATTTGCTGTGCACACACTGTGGTAGGAATGGGCACCTTAAGTCTAACTGTGTATCGAGGCAAGCAGCCTTAAGAAAGACGGTGATTAGTAAAGGAGAATTAGGGACCATAAAGGGACCTGGTTCCAAAATGTCTCAGATCAGGCTGCCTGAGTGGTCCAAAAGAAAATTGATTTATCCTCTGTCTCGGTACTGGGAACTCAAGCTGAAATGGGTTCCCAAGTCTAATCTATAATCTATATGTGCAGGAAGGAGTGAGAGAAAGCAGTCGGAAATGGTATATGAATAGCGGCTGCTCAAAGCACATGACTGGAAATGTTGATAATTTTCTCTCACTCAAGGCATATCAGGGAGGCTCAGTATCTTTTGGGGATGGCAAAAAGGGACACATTCTTGGTGTTGGGAAGATTGGAAAGACACTTGCCCATGCCATAGAAAATGTCTTCTATGTAAATGGACTGAAGTACAGCCTCCTGAGTGTCTCACAAATCTGCGACAAAGGAAATGAAGTCAAATTCGTTTCAGACCAGTGTACAGTGACAGATCTTCAATCAGGAAGAGTTGTTTTGACCGCAAACAGATGCAAGAGCATGTATGTTGCTGATCTTGATTCAGCTGCTAGAAATGGGCTTAACTGCTTAAGCGTGGTGGAGGATGAAGCTACCTTGTGGCACAGAAGGTTGGGACATGTAAGTTCTGTTCTTCTCAACAAGCTAGTATCCAAGGACCTGGTTCGAGGACTCCCAAAGGTGAAATTTGCTCAGAGTCAGATCTGTGATGCTTGTGTTCAAGGGAAACACACCAGGTCTTCATTCAAGAACAAAAAGGAAGTGAGCACCTCCAGACCCCTGGAACTACTACACATGGATCTGTGTGGACCTGTAAAGGTTGCAAGTCGTGGAGGAAAGAAGCTGATCCTTGTAATTATTGATGACTATTCAAGATATACCTGGGTGATGTTTCTTCGCACTAAAGATGAAACATTCCCCACCTTTGAGTCATTTGCAAACCAAATTCAGGTGAAGCTGAACTGCAACATTGCAGGGATCAGGTCTGATCATGGAACTGAATTTGAAAATGCCAAATTTGAAGCTTTCTGTGCTGCCAAAGGAATCAGTCACAACTTTTCTGCTCCCAGGACTCCACAACAGAATGGAGTAGTTGAAAGGAAGAATCGAACTCTTGCAGATATTGCTAGAACATTGCTCATAGATGGAGGAGTGGCAATGTCATTCTGGGCAGAAGCTGTCAACACGGCCTGTTATGTGGTCAATCGGTGTCTAATTCGGCCATTACTTGGAAAAACCCCCTATGAGCTGCTGAATAAAAGGAAGCCGATGCTGAACTACCTTAGAGTCTTTGGATGCAAGTGTTTTGTGCTAAACAACGGCAAGGACCATCTAGGAAAATTTGATCCCAAAAGTGACGAGGGAATTTTTCTAGGATACTCATTAAATAGCAAAGCATACCGAGTCTATAATAAATGGACTCAGTGTGTTGAAGAAAGCATCCATGTCGTATTTGATGAAAATGGGAAGCTGAAGAGCACGGAAGCACTGGGTAAGGACGAATTTGAGGAACTGTGGTTGTTCCAAAGAGATGATGTCAATCATGATTCATCTAAAAAACCTGACATCACAAAGAACTCCCTGCAGAATGGAGATCAGACCACTCATGATGAAGCAACAGAACACATCAGAGAAGAGGAGGCAGAAAAGGAAGATGATGCAGAAGGCAACCCAGAAGAGGGACCTGGTTCCAATTCTGGAGAATCTGCTGGAACTGGTTCCAATTCTGAAGAATCTGTTGTAAAGGGATCTAACTGGAAACACAAATCTTCTCATCCTCTTGACAACTTAATGTCTCCATTGGACTCAGGAATGCAGACCCGATCCAAAACTCGAAACACATTTGCCTCATCAGCCTTCATATCACAGATTGAGCCCAAGAACATCAAGGAGGCACTGAAGGATGTGGAATGGGTGAATGCTATGCAGGAGGAGCTGCATCAATTTGAAAGAAGCAAAGTCTGGCACTTGGTTCCAAAACCATCTGATAGAACTGTTATAGGAACCAGGTGGGTCTTCAGGAACAAATTAAATGAGCAAGGGGTCACAGTCAAAAACAAGGCTCGACTGGTTGTTCAAGGGTACAACCAGGAGGAAGGGATTGATTATGATGAAACATTCGCTCCAGTAGCCAGAATGGAAGCCATTCGCATGCTGATTGCCTTTGCCTCTTTCATGGAATTTAAATTGTTTCAAATGGACGTCAAAAGTGCCTTCCTAAATGGGTACTTGAAGGAAGAAGTGTATGTGAAACAACCCCCTGGTTTTGAGGATATTGATAGACCTCATCATGTATACAAGCTGGACAAGGCACTGTATGGACTGAAACAGGCTCCAAGGGCTTGGTATGAAAGACTATCAAAATTTCTTCTTGATAATGGTTTTAAGAGAGGAAGAATTGACAACACTCTTTTTCTCAAAACAAGAGGAAGAAATCTGCTTATTGCTCAAGTCTATGTTGATGACATTATATTTGGAGCCACTCTTGATTCACTCTGTGAGGATTTTGCAACGCTCATGGGAAGTGAATTCGAGATGAGTATGATGGGAGAACTTATGTTCTTTCTGGGGTTACAGGTCAAGCAGGACAAAGCTGGAACAGCCATCAGTCAGCAGAAGTATATCAAGGACCTGCTCACAAAATTTCATATGGAAAAGTGCCAAACCAATTGACACTCCCATTGGGACTGCTTCAAAACTGGATAATGATGAACCCGGTCCTCCAGTAAATGAAACTATGTACAGAGGCATTATTGGCTCCCTGCTTTACTTAACAGCCAGCAGGCCAGATATTGTGTTTAGTGTGGGTATGTGTGCTCGATTCCAAGCTTGTCCTAAGGAATCTCATCTGAAGGCTGCTAAGAGAATTCTCAGATATCTTAAGGGGACCTCTGATTTAGTCCTTTTCTATCCATCTGGAGGTTCCTTTGAACTTATTGGCTATTCTGATGCTGACTATGCTGGGTACCTGGTTGATAGGAAAAGTACCTCAGGCATGGCTCATTTTCTGGGTTCTTCACTGGTCTCTTGGGGATCAAGAAAACAAAATTCAGTGGCACTCTCAACAGCTGAAGCAGAATATGTGGCTGCTGCTTCATGTTGTGCTCAATTACTGTGGATTAAGCAGCAATTGGAAGACTTTGGAGTCCTGAACGAGTGTGTCCCTTTGATGTGTGACAACACCAGTGCTCTGAATATGGCTAAGAATCCAGTACAACACAAGCGGACTAAGCATATTGACATCAGACATCATTTTCTTAGAGACCATGTTGAGAAGGGAAATATTCGTGTGGAATTTTGCAGGACAGAAGATCAGATTGCAGATATCTTTACCAAAGCCTTGAATAGGGACCAGTTTGATAAAAACAGATTAAGGCTGGGCTTAATCAAAATGAATTAAATTCTCCCTCTTCTCTGTCTAAGTGTTGACTCTCGTTTTTGGCTATGATCTGAATGCAGGTATCCTTGCTAGTTTGTTGTGGATGCGTCTAACTCAGTTCTATACCTCCCTAGGTATACACGCATGGTGGATGTAAGGAAGGCTGGACTTAGACAAGTCAGGGACTTTGGACTGCCTGTTCAACCTCATAAGAGGACCAGGTCCTATCAGGTCAGTATTACTTTGTCACTTATAAACATATCTTGAGAATATTGTAAGAACTGCCCTTCCCGCTTGTTTCTTCCGGTATCCGGTCATAAAGTAAGTGTTATATCTACATCCAGTTCAAAAGTCTCTCTGATTAGACGTGTCATAATCCCTCTTAAAACCCTTTCCACCTTCCATCTTTCCTCTCACCTCTTTAAACTGCTCTCTGCAAATAACCTCTTCAAACTTCCTATTCCTCCATCTCTTACTCACCAGATTTCTTCCAGAGATAGGACCAATGAGTCTACTGAGCTGTCCAGGGAATCCAGGCAGCTTATCTTGCAGAACCAAAAGGTGTTACGGGGCAGGGTATTTGATCCTGAAATTTGTGACATGGAAGGCATGGCTGAGCTGGTGGAAATGGTCAATTACCAAAGTTGGCGACACTTATTTGTTCCTCCAGTTCCTGTTTTACATGAGAATGAGGTCAGGGAATTTTATCATGAGCTGGAATTTGCTGATAATGGTACTAAGATCTACAGCAAGGTGAGTGGAGTCACCTTCATGATAAATGAGCAGGTTCTCAGTTCCATTCTTAAGGTTCCTAATAGAGGGATCAGGTCTGTCGATGGAGAATGTGCGCAAAGGCATTTTATTTCCATGATTTCCAAGCTTGACAGAGTCACAGGGGAGAGAGTTCTCAAGAAACAAATGAAGGGTGTGTATCAGCTGCTGTTTGAGTTTGTAAATAAAGTACTTCTACCAAGGGCAGAGAAGAGGACTGTGGCAGGAGTTGCAGATCTATTCCTAATGGAAGCCCTCAGCACATTTCAGCCCATAAGCCTGGCTGGTGTGATGATCAATCACATACACAAAATAATGCATGTCAAAGATGGAAAGCATGGTCTAGCTTATGGATTCCCGCTGAACAAAGTCTTTGAATTTTTTGGTGTAGAATGCGGTTTGGGGATAGTAGGGTCAAAGAAGCAGATGTTTACCCTCTCGACGCTGGAAGAATGTGAATGTGTGATGCGTCGCGGAGGGGCACAGAGTCAGTCAATAGTGTCGGACTTAATTGCCTCGCAAGAGAAGTCCAATATGGAGATAGAACGGCTCACTGCTCTGCTTGTCCAAAAGGAGGATGAAATAGTTCGTCTGAGGGCGCACCCAGTAGAGGACCCTGGCACCATCTCTGCTCTCAAGGAAGAGAATGAAGCTTTAAAGGCTGAGATTAAGGATTTAAACCAAAAAACTGCTTACTGCCAATGATCCTCTCAAAGCAGAAAATGAAGCTCTGAAGGTTGAGGTCAAGGACTTGACTAGGAAATTGCTTACTGCCCATGAAACCTTCAATGATCGCCTCTCAGCCCTCTTCCACAGACCACCCGACCCAAAATGATGTTCCTTTTTTTTTATCTCCTTCCTGTTTTGCTCTCTTTCCCACGATTATGGACAGTTCTTGTATGATTCTCTTTTGGTATGTTATGCTAAGTGATAATGTAATGCTTTTTTGATTGCAGGGGTTGGCTGTTGCATTGTTCTTATTGTCTATTAGTTTTTCTGCCTTTCTTATTTCCATTATTGTCTATTTCTTATTTCTTATGATGCCAAAGGGGGAAGATACTAAGACAGGGGGAATTATGGGGGAATTATGCTGAATGACAGGGGGAATTATGCTGACAGGGGGAATACTGTGAAGTGTGTTAGATAAAATGTGCAAAGAAGGTTGTCAAGGTTGTCATCATCAAAAAGGGGGAAATTGTTAGATTACTGGTTTTGATGTTGTCAACCTCACATAGGGACCTGATCCCTTGTGCTGGTGTGACTCATTTTTTAGCTGGACGGGAAAAGACTTTACAGTTGGAAAGTTTGCTTTTTGGCTGTCAGTTGGTGAGAGCAGAAGTGCACAGCAGCACAGCATGGAATCATAGCAGCATCCTAGGCCAAGTTGGTCACATGTGCTTGACCAAAAAGAGAGCTTTCTAGTGGGTATCATTACTACTCTCTCCTTTTATCCATGTGGCTAGTGGGTATCATCAATACACTCTCCTTCTACCCATGTGGATGAAAGGAAGCTGAAAAGATATAAAGGATAGAACCCAACAACTCTTTCCATCAAGAGAAATCATTCAGAAAAATTGATCTAAAAAATAAGCTTATTCTTCTCTCAAAAGGCAGCCATTGTTTCCTTGTTTCACAGCAAGAATCAAAGAAAAATAACTCAAGTTTAGAGGCTGCCATTGAAGGAGAAGAAGTGCACTGCAAAACAGAAACCTTGTATTTCGTACAAGTTTTATTTTCTTGTTTTTCATGAGTTGTTTTTCTCGTTTTGGTCTGCTAGAGCTAGTAGACATTTTGGCTAGAGTTAGCCTTGTATTTCAGTTGAGTTTTAGCTGAAGTAGAGAATATTGAAGTCTTGTAATAGAGGTATTACAAGTGGGAGGTTAGGAGGTTAACCTCTTAGTTGTGTACTAGGTTTTGTAACTTTTGTTGCTCAGATCTAGTAGTGGAGTTTGAGAAATCCTACGAGGTAGGTCGTGGTTTTTTACTTCCAGTGAGCAAGGAAGTTTTCCACGTAAAACTTCGTGTGTCTTCTTCTTACTGTTGTATTTTCGTGTACATGTGTCTCTGCCTCTGTGTAACCTGATAGAGGGACCTGGTCCTGAGTAAGGTGGTCGACCCATATAATTCAACATAGTTTTATCAACAAAATGAAGTTACTGAGTATCTAGTCTACCATCGCGCACAAGAAAGAAGGAAAAGCTGACATTTTTAATCATGATGTTTATGGTCACTTTTATGTGTAAATGAATGCTTGGATATATAGACAATGAAGCTCATGTATCAACATTAAACAAAGCATCATATCAATAAACATTTCTTTCAAGAAAAGCAAGCAGCCACTATTTTAGGTGTACACAAGATAGTTACGAATACAACATACCATTTCTTCTCCTTTTGGCATTTTATTGCATATTGAGGCAACAATTTCAGCATCATTAGGACCTAAGCTCATTAACTTTAGGGCTTCTGCAAGATAAGGTCTAACAATGGCAGCACATTCTTCTAGAACTTTCTCCCCCAATTTTGATGAAATAGGTGCAGCCATCTGGATAAAATAAAATACTGGATCAGGAAAGTGCCGATGAAATATTTTTAACAAAAAGGTGAGATTGTTTATTGCCTGATTTTCAATTGTGACACTCTCAAGAAGGGGCCGTAGAATCTCTACTGAGAGTTCATCACTGTCTTCTATGAGCTGAGTCATGATTTCTTTCAACCTAGTGAATATATTATGAGGATGGTAGGGCCTTCATAGAAAATATAACATAAGTATTACCATAGCCAGCAATCATCAGAGAAATATTATCTCACACAATAAACTTATGCTCATCCACTGGGACAAAATGGTATGGTTTACAATGTCAATAGTCTCCTACATGCTTAGGTGTGACTCAAATGGAGTACATGCAAGCAACTGAATAGCACGTGTGGTTGAGCAGTGTTTCAATGCATAAGGGTATTTCAGATTACCATCTTTTGGAGTTAGTCAGTGCCCAGTGGCAGAGCCACCTTTGTCCAAAGGGTGTTGACAAAATTACTGTATGTGGATAGGTAAAAAGACCCTTTATATGTTTAAATACTATATGTTAAATCCCCTTGATTTCTTTGTGTGAGCTTAAGAAAAAATCTTGGTTTCGAAATGGTTTTCCAACCGAGATGAATCTATTATTTTGAATTGTTCTTTGTTATATTTGACTCTCCTTAGTGAAAATCCGGGCTACTCTACTTTCCGTGCCAAAAGGACATTGTGTCCTACTTGGCTTATACATAGAGAAGAGAAACCACAACAATGATAATATATTGCAAAGGTCATAAAGCATATTCCTTGATGGCTACAGGTTCATCTCAATGGATAAGCAGTTAAAAATTCAGAGCACACTGCAGCATCCTAATGAAATTTATATTTCACCCAAATTTAATCTGAAGTTAGTTGACTTCGTTGCTGGAAAGAAATGAACCACAACTCTACATAACATTGAAGAATGAGAGACTGATGGTAACAGCCAGAAAGAGAATTTTGACAGAATACCTGATGATCCCGAGGAAAAGTTTGAATATCTCGATAACTAAAGTGTCATCTTGGAAGTCCAGTAACATCACACAGGCCCTTAATTTAGCAACAGTTTCAAGAATTTGCACCACCTTACGGTAACTTCGGCCAGAAACATCAGATAACTTTTTCAATGCCATTACAGTATGCATGAGAATTTCCTGAGATTTGTGAATACATGCATGTGAAAAAAGAGAATGTAAATGGTTTTATAAGCTCGAGACAAAGAAATCGGCCAGGTTTAAAAAAGAAAACATATTGAAGTAAAAACAAAAGGATAAATTAGAATAGTATAGTTCTACCTCCATTTGTTTATGATCATCATAAGGGTATTTTGGGGCAGTTATTCTAGAAAGCTCAGTGATACAAGAGACAACTGAAACTTTGACATCTTCATTGGTATGCCTCAAAATCTCATTCCTAATCAGTGCTTTCATTACAGGTTGAAGTGCACTTCTGGTCGAATCAGAAGGGTGTTGACCTACCATTATCAGTAAGGACTCAACTTTCTGACAAAAAGAAAAGGGGAAAATAGAGGAGGTTAGCTTGCAATTAATGCCTAAATTACTGACATATGAACAAACAACTTTGAGAAACTAATATACACATTTAATTGGGGAACTCCAGCTGTAGTTTTATAAGCAGTAGGCCTTAAATTGCATGAGGGGGGACATACGAGCAAACAACTTTGAGAAACAAATATACACATTACATATGCAGTTGTAGTCTAACAAATAATAAGCCGTAAATTGCATGAATTTAGTATAAATAGATTGTCGCTTCCATTTTCAAGTCCAAAATTGTTACAGTAAAACTGCAATTCCCACTTCCCTCCTCGTTTTTTTTATGCAATTCCATCTCATTCAATGCTAAACAGCAGTAGATGTCCATTTAGAGGTAGAGAGTCGTCCTGCTAGCAGGGGCGGATGCAGCATGAAGGCACTGGGTTCAACTGAAAAATAGATTTAATGCTAGGAACCTTAAAAATTGAATCCATAGAGTTCAGATTCTGCCTGCTAGATAGTGTAACAACAGTCAACTAGCTACTTCGGTGCAATGAAGTTTTGAACAAATAACAGAAATTAAACTAAGGCTTAAAAATCTATCTAATTGCCTCAAGAAGTTTTTCCACTAACAAAACTGAGAAGCTGGCTATCAGTTAAAAAAAAGACTGTTCATATGCAGGGGACGAAAACAAATAAAAACTTGATCTTTACGTCGAGAAGGTTGAGGAGCTCATCAGTGGAAGAGGGAGGATTCATGAGCTTCATCCCATAAGCCCTGAGCTCGTCTTCCAGCTTAGCAGCACAGGAACACGAAGCCGCCATTGCCAGCGGAATTCGGTTCTCAAAATCAATAACACTTGAACGAAAATGGTGCAGCAAATTGACAAAATACTCTCAGTGCTGTTGATGCAAGAAGAGAATAAGTGACAAATGGCAAGCATGCAGAGGCCAATTCCTACCAGATTCTTTCTTGATTTTCGTGTTTCTTTTTCTGTGCCTAATTTGGGGTTTGGAATCCGTGATCTTTTCACGTTTTTTTTTCCTAGTACTAGTACGTGCTTCTCAACGTGACTTATGCAAAAGTGCAAATCGACAAAATTGGGAGTTTGAACTTTGCTGTTTGAAGTGAAATATCACTAATTACTTTTTCCCTTAATTCTTTTATTTCATATACCTTCCTACGAATTCTAAAAATCTATATATAATAAATGAAGGTTTTAAGAAAATGACGTGGCACCTCTCTATTCTCAAGAAAAGTATTTTTTTTTATTTATATTTTATCATTTTTCTCAATCATTTTATTTTGTAAAATTATTTTTTTAACTCATACCTCTTTAATTGCATAGATTCTACTATTAATCGATATTAATAATAATCATAACTCCCAAACTTTTCATATTTATAACCACCAATTATTTAAAATACAAATTTATCATAATCTCTAAAATAAACTTTTACTCAAATCTTAGAAATTAAGAGCACTTGTCCAAAACTGTAAATGGATGACAATGTTATTCCATTTCAAATAGTTCAAAGATAAAATTAACTTATTTTTTCTTGTTTTAGAACAACCGTCAGGAAGAACCTTAAATTTTGAAAAGGATTCACATGTCTATCAATAATTACATTTTATTATAACAAAGATTTGTGGATTTTCACGGTCAACATCTCACTTTTCAGTATTTCGGGGTCACGAAATATAAATACACAATTTTTTAAGTTTCTGATATGTGTTGGTCTATGAATATTTTGGTATTTTTTTGATCGGCTCCGTTGAGCCCCAAAAATGGTCGGCTTTGGTTGATAAAGTCTGGTGATCAGTACTCATTGCATTCTCATGCTCTGCGTTTCTTTTTTGGTGTTTCGAGGCCACGAAATAATATTTTTCAATTTTCAAATTTCTCAGTGTGTGTTAGTCCATGAATTTTTTAGAGTTTTTTTGACCGACTCCTTGGGCCACAAAATGGTCAGGCCAAGCCAAAAATCCTAGTAACTCATACTCATGAATTTTCATGGCCGGCATCTTTCTTTTTTGGCATCTTAGGGCGACGAGACAGGATTTCACAATTTTCAAATATCGGCATGTGCTAGTCCATGGATGTCATGGTATTTTTTTTACCAACTTTGTTGGGCCTTAAAAATGATTGGGTCTGGCCAAAAAAGCAAAGTAACTAGTACTCATTGCATTTTCACGGATGATGTCTCTTTTTTGGTGTTTCGAGGCTATGAAATAGATATTTATAATTTTAAGTTTTCGATTTTTGTTAGTTTATGGATTTTTCAAAAAAGTTTTGACCGACTACGTTGAGTTTCAAATTTGGTCAGACAGGGTCGAAAAAAATCTGGTGACCAGCACTCATTTCATTTTCATGGCTGATGTCTATTTTTCAGTGTCTTTTTTGGGGCCATGAAACATAAATTCACTATTTTCAAGCTTCTCGATGTGTTAGTTCATGAATTTTTGGTGTTTCTTAACAGATTCTGTTGTGCTCCAAACTTGATCGTGTCGGGCCGAACAACGGGGTAATCAATACTCATTACATTTTCATGCTCGACTTCTTGGTTTTTCGAGGCCACAAAATAGAACTTCAAGATTTTTCAAATTTTATGGTGTGTGTTAGACTATGAATTTTACTGTATTTTTTAGACCAACTTTGTTGGGATCCAAACTTGGTCAAGCAGGTCAAAAAGGTTCTGATGACCAGTACTCAATACATTTTCATAGTTGACATTTTTTTTTAGAGTTTCGGGGCCACAAAACATGAATTCACCGTTTTCAAACTTGTCAGTGTAATATTGTTTGACTAATTTCTTGGAGTCCTAAAATTGGTCGGCTCAGGCGGAGAAAGTTTAGTGATAAATACTCATTATATTTTCATGGCCAACATCACTTTTTTAGGCGTCTCAGGGTCATAAAATAGAAATTCAAAATATTTCAGACTTCTCCGTGTGTGTTAATCCATGGATTTTTGAATTTTTTTTGACTCACTCCATTGGCCCCAAAATTTGCTGGGCAGGGTTGAAAATCAATAAGTTTGAATATTTTACCTTGCACCATTCGAAATGAGATTATTTTTCCCTTATTATTTTATTTCATGTACCTACCGTACTAACTCTTAGAATGATATGATAAAATAAATAAATTTTAATTATATTTTGATATGCTTTATTATTTATATTATTTCTAAGTTGTTCCAAATTTCAGTCGAATGCCAGTATAATAGTTTTTAAAAAGAAATAATAGATTAAAAAATTAATATTTATAATTAAATTTTATATTTTACAAAATTGACATTGTTAAAATTTGTTATTTAAATTAGTTAAATTAATCTCATAATCTCTAAAATAAATTTTACTCAAATCTTAGAAATTAAGAGCACTTGTCCAAAACTGTAAATGGATGACAAAGTTATTCCATTCCAAATAGTTCAAAGATAAAATTAACCTACTTTTTCTTGTTTTAGAACAATCATTTCGAAAGGAGGGTATTTTTGACCTATTTTGATAGTTGAAGGTTATTTTTGAGCTAAAAATGTAATGTTAAGGGCATTTTTGACCCAAAAATATAATAAGGATAAATAACCTATTTAAAATAGTTTAGGGATATTTTTAGCCCTTTAAAAAAAAATAACAACCGCATAGATTGACTGTTAATTGAAAAGAAATACAGTAATATCATTTTTACACGACAAAAATTATTCTTTTAGGTGATTTCTTTTTATCTATTTTAGTCTTAGTATATATAGTTACCTAGTATATATTGTTAATGGAAGGTGGTAGTATCCTGGAATTAGTCAAGGTGCACCATAAACTGACCCGCATATCAAGATTATTTTAAGAAAAACTCAAATTAAACCTTTAATTTTGAAAATGATTAACATGTCTATCAATAGTTACATTTTCTTATAACTGAGATTTGTGTATTTTCAGAGTCAACGCCTCATTTTCAGTATTTCGGGGCCACGAAATAGAAATTCACAATTTTTTAAGTTTCTGATATGTGTTAGTCTATGAATTTTTTGGTATTATTTTGTCTGGCTCCGTTTGAGCCCCAAAAATAGTCGGCCTTGGTCGATAAAGTCTGATGATCAGTACTCATTGCATTCTCATGCTCTACGTTTCTTTTTTGGTGTTTCGAGGCCACGAAATAGTAATTTTCGATTTTCAAACTTCTCAATGTATGTTAGTCCATGAATTTTACAAAAAAAAAAATTGATCTAACTCCTTGGGCCCCAAAATTGGTCAAAATATCCTAGCAACTAGTACTAACAAATTTTCATGGCCAACATCTCTTTTTTAGCATCGCAGGGTGATGAATCATGAATTCATAGTTTTCAAGCTTCTCGGCGTGTGCTAATCAATGAAGTCATGGTATTTTTTTTTGACCGACTCAGTTGGGCCTTAAAAATGATCGTGTTTTGCCGTAAAATCTCGGTGATTCATGGTAGATGTCTCTTTTTTCGGTGTTTCGAGGTCACGAAATAGGAATTTATAATTTTCAACCTTCTTGGTGTGTGTTAGTCCATAAATTTTTTTGACTAACTACATTGGGTCCCAAAATTGATCGAACAGGCTTGAAAAAGGTCAGGTGACAAGTACTCATTATATTTTCATGATTGATACCTCTTTTCAGCGTTTCAGGGTCAAGAAACATGAATTCACTATCTTCAAGCTTCTCGATGTATGTTATTCTATGAAATTTTTGGTGTTTCTTGACAGACTTTGTTATGCTCCAAACTTGATGGGGCTGGGTCGAAAAAGCCTGGTGACTAATACTCATTATATTTTCATGCTCGACTCCTTGTTTTTCAGCATTTCTGGGCTACAAAATAAAAATTCAAGATTTTTCAAGTTTTATTGCGTCTATTATTCTATGAATTTGACTGTATTTTTTTGACCGACTTTGTTGGGACCTAAAATTATCCATGCTGGGCAAAGTGTTTCGGTGAACAGTACTTAATATATTTTCATGATTGATGTCTCACTTTTAGAGTTTCAGGGCCCTAAAACATTAATTCACTATTTTCAAACTTCTCAATGTGTGATTTTTTCTGATTGACTCCTTGGAGTCCTAAAATTGGTCAGGTCGGGCCAAAAAATTTAGTGATAAATACTCATTATATTTTCATGATCAGCATCTCTTTTTTAGGTGTTTTAGGATCACGAAATAGGAATTGAAAATTTTTCAAACTTCTCAGTATGTGTTAGTCTATGAATTTTTGAAATTTTTTTAATGCACTCAATTGGACCCTAAAATTAGCTAGGCAGGGTTGAAAAAGTCTAGTGACTAGTGCTCGTTGCATTTTCACGGTCGGCTTTACTTTTTTTTAGTGTTTTAGGCTTATGCAACAGGAATTCATGATTTTCAAGATTCTCAGTGTGTGTTATTCAATGAATTTCTTGGTTTTTTTTTTTATCGACTCTGTTTGGCTTCAAATTGATTGAGTCCGTCTGAAAAATCTGGTGATCAATACTCATTGCATTTTCATGGTCGACGTCTCATTTTTTGGGTATTTTAGGTAACAAAATAGGAATTCATAATTTTTCAAGCTTCTAGGTATTTATTCGTCTATAAGTTTCTCAAAATTATTTTATCAATTATGTTGGGTCCCAGTTGGGTAGAATTGAAAAAGTCTGGTGACTAGTACTCATTGCATTTTCATAGCCGTTGTTTTTTTTTCCAGCCTCTCAGAGCCACGAAATAGGAATACATGATTTTCAAGCTCCTCAATATTTGTTGGTCAATGAATTTAATAATATTTTTTCAACCAATTCCGTGAGGCCCAAACTTGATCAGGACATGCCGAAAAACCCTGATGACCAATACTAATTGCATTTTCTTGATTGATGTCCTTTTTTTTAACAGTTCAAATCCACAAAATATTTTGCCATCACGTATCTAATTTTTCCTATATGTATAAGACATGATTGCTTACAGAGTAGCATATTCAGAAGCTTTTTAAAAAGTAAAGATAATTTTAGAATTGGTAGTCATTAGAAGGAAAGTTGCACTAAAGAAGAAATGTATAAAGATAGATTTGGATTTTGTAATTTGCTGGCTTTGATTTTCAGAAGTTGGATCGTCTTTACTCAATGCTAATTTAAATTATCTTTCTGTTTTAAGCTAAGAAATAAAATTTTGCTATTCAGAGCTCCATTGATCTTTAATTATGCAATCTTTAGCCATAACTGTGGAACTTAGTCATGTTTTTAGTATTTGGATGACTTAGTGTCTTATGTGGGTTTGATTAACTTTTTTGTAGGTTACATATGGGTGAATAATTAAGTTGATGTATGAGAGGACAAAATTTTGATTGCATTCTCGTATATGGTTCCGGTAGTAACAACAGTCGGTTACTGATTTTTCTGAGAGAGATGATTCAAACAGCTATGAGGTATATTAGATGATTGTTTTAGTTGTTCGATTTGTTCTTACAGTAAGTTGGAAATTCGAAATATGAAAACTTGATCATGTTTACTTGAAATGTGTCGTCTAAACAAGTTGTTAGAAATGTCGCAGAGTCATCCACCAAACAAGGTGACCCAATTAAGAGTGGAACCATCATTTAGCTACAAAATATGAGTAATAGTGTTGGTGAACAAAGATATAATATATCTCTTATAAATATTTCTTACTTTTAAAATATAATTTTTAAAAATTAAATAAATAGTACTACAAATCATAAGTAATACATAAATAATACTTGAATCGTGCCGGACACTGTTCTAAGAAAGTATTTCAGCAGTGTGAAATATTTCCCCAAAAATTAAAACAAGTCTTCTCTATATGAGAAACAGGTGTAAAGATATGGCACTTGAGCCTAACTCAACCTCAAAAGCCAGCTCAAGAGGGGAGGATTGCCCAAGTCCATATAAACAAACTACCAGTCCATTCCCCAACAAATGTGGGACTTTAACCCACTCTAACACTCCCCTTCACAGGCCCGACTGGCGTGTGGACTACGAGCCCAAACAGAATGGACCTGGCTCTGATACCATGTAAAGATATGGCACCTGGGCCTAACTCAACCTCAAAAGCTAGCTCAAGAGGGGAGGATTGCGCAAGTCCATATAAACAAACTACCGGTCTATTCCCCAACAAATGTGGGACTTTAACCCACTCTAACAACAGGAACAACAAAATAATATAAAACTAGAAAAATAAAATATGAACTATGAAAAGTTGAGTATTATTAAATTGATTTTAGGCTCATGCTTTAAAAGCTTGTCTTTGGACAACATATATAGAAATAATAAATTGGTGAAACTTTGAAAAAAGAAAGGATGGAAATGAAATTAGTGGCTAGCTTTGCCACCAAGTATATTTGAAAACACCATGCGTAAAATGTTAACTTTGGCATCAAGGATATCCTTAAAATATCTTCTGAAATATCCAACAATCCCCCCATGTATTTCAAAGAAATTTTTAAAATCAAAGAATAGAAACAGAAAGATTTTATTTTGCTAGATTGTGTATGATCAAAATATAATAGATTTGGTGTCTTTTGGACTATAAATCAAATTTAGACTGATAAAATTTAACTTACAAAATTATTAGTGAAATATAAAATTTTTATGAACCAATAATTCTTATTGTACGTCAGAGATTTTACCAATCATATTTTGACCTTTATTTTGTTGTTCAATGTAGTTTTGCGCCAATAGGCCATGCGTGTGCCCGGTTATTCATGAGAGCTCTATAGACTTGGCCAAAATCTCATAGGAGCGGCCCCACTTCAGTTCTCATATAGGTGAATTTATCAAGTGTATACTGCTTTTGATACCATCCTTAAGGATTTATAAATTCATTAAGAGTTAATAACTCATCCTCACAATTAGTAGCAATTCAAGCACTCTCTTTTAGTGCGCAAAGTCAATATCAACTTGCTATTACCTATATGAACCTACTTCATGGGATCTCCAATCACATAGGTTGAATTACCATCTCTATTGACAATTATATTGGCCTTAACCCCATCTCTTTTGAGGTTTAAAGAATTAATTTTCTTCCCACAGGTTTAGTCAGAGGATTAGCCAAATTCATTTCTGATTTCACATAATCAATAAAAATTATTCTATCTCTCAACAGTTGTTTTATGACATCATGTCTCAATTTTATGTGTCTACTCTTATAATTATAAAATTTATTCTTTGCAATGACAATTGCTACTTGACAATCACAATGTATAGACACAGGAGGCAACTCATCCTTAATTAAAGGTATATTCGCTAAGAAATTTCTTAGCCACTCAACCTTAGAACCAGCTAGCTCCAGAGCTACAAATTCTGACTCCATAGTCGATCTAGCAATGATCATTTGCTTAGCTGATTTTCACGATATTGCTCCATCACCAAAGGTAAACACATAGCCACTAGTGAATTTTGTCTCATCTGAATCAGAGATCCAGTTTGTATTACAATACCTTTCTAATGTAGAAGGAAATCCTCTTTACAGGATACCATAACTCATGGTTCGTTTCAAATATTTCATTAGTCTAATTAATGCAGATCAATGCTCTTTATTGGGATTATGAGTATATCTACTCAGTCTACACACAAAATAGGCTATATCAGGCCTTGTAAAATTCATTATATGCATCAGACTCCCAATAATCTGTGCATATTTAGACTGAGCAACTGGGTTACCATTATTCTTTTTCAATTGAGAGTTAGCATCATATGGAGTGGCTACAGGTGTCACCTCAAAACATTCAAACTTCTTAAGAAGTCTTTCCACATAATGTTCTTGTGTCAATATTATACCATCTTCACTTCTTAAGACTTTAACTCGCAATATCATATTTACTTCACCCAAATCTTTAATATCAATAGACAAAAATAATTTGGTACTTTGCACAATATTTAAACTTATACCAAATATAAGCATATCATCAACATATAAGCATATTATCATATAGTCATTGTCTACCATTTTAATATAAACACATTTGTCCACTTCAACAGAAGAAAAATTGTCTCTTAGTAAGCCTTGATCAAATTTCTCATGCCGCTGTTTAGGAGCTTGTTTAAGGCCATAAAGAGATTTAATTAATTTACATACCTTATTTTCTTGTCCAGAAGTAATACATCCCTCAAGTTGAACCATATATATCTCTTCTTCTAAATCGCCATTTAAGAAAATCGGTTTTTATATCCATTTGATGGATAAATAGCTTATGAATTAATGCTAAGGCAACTAAAATTTGAATAGAAGATATTCTAGTCATGGGTGAAAATGTATCAAAATAGTCAATATTTATTTTTGAGAAAATCCTTTTTCTACTAACCGAACTTTATATTTATCTATAGATCCATCAGGATTAAGTTTCTTTTTGAAAATCCATTTACAACCAATAGGTTTTGTACCAGGTGGTAAATCAGTCAAAATCTATGTATTATTTTTCATATTGGAATCAATTTCAATTTTTATTGCCTCTTTCCAAAATTCAGCATCAGAAGAAGGAAGAAGATATAGCTTCAAAATAATTTAATGGTTCATTGTTAACAAGAAAAGTTTGAAAGCCATTTCCATAAGAAAAACATTCTTTTCTAGGCCTTTTACTCCTTAATTCCTCAATATTAGAGGTAATCTCATTACTTCTTTCAATAGGTCCATGAGAAATTTTATCACACAGTGGAAAAATATGTTCAAAGAATTCTGCATACTTGGTATAAATAATAGTATTACAATCAAGCACATCACTCTTTAAAATAAGAAATCTATATGTAGCACTATGTTCAGCATATCCAATAAGCATGCAATCAACTGTTTTAAAACCTATTTTTCTCATTTTGGGTTCAGGCAAAAGAACTTTAGCAAGGCATTCCCACACTTTTAAATATTTCAAATTAGGCTTATAACCTTTCCATAATTTATAAGAAGTTTTGCCAATTATTTCCTCTGAGGAATTCCATTTTGCAAGTGACATGCAGATAAGCTTGCTTCACCACACAAATTATTAGGTGCATTAGAGCTAACTAACAAGGAGTTTATCATTTCCTTCAACGTTCTATTTTTTCTTTCAGCTACACCACTTCAATAGAACTTACTCTAGTGCAAAGAAAGTTTGAAAAGCATTGCAGAGCAAGTATGATACCGAGGAGGCTGGAGCGAAAAAATATAATGCTAGCAGATTTTTTTCATTTTCAAATGGTGGATAATAAATCAGTAGTAGACCAAACTCAAGAATTTATAACGGTTGTTGGAGAGCTCAGGTTCGAGGACATAAAAATTAGAGATAACCTTATTGTTTGTGGCATAATAGATAAACTTCCACCTTCTTGGAAGGAGTTTCACAAAACTATGCGCCACAAACAAAAAGAAACGTCACTTGAGACATTGATAATGTGAATCCGCATGGAAGAGGAGGAAAGGGGTCAAGATGCACTTTTACAATCAGAAGAGAGGAACATCACAATGAAGGTAAATTTAATTACTTAAGATAATGTTGCTTCTGATACTCACAAAAATACTTCTATGAAGCCTAAGAAGAACAACTTCAAGAAACATAATGGTGATAATAACCAAGCATAAAATCAACAAGGTCAAGATAGAGGATCATGCTTTGTCTGTGGCAAGAGTGGGCATATTGCTCTATTTTGCAAATTTCGAAAACGTGGTCCTGCACCTCAGGCAAACGTTACCGAAGAGCCTTTTGTGGCGGTGATAATAGACATAAACATGGTTGAAAATGTTGATGGATGGTGGGTTGATTCTGGTGCAAACCGTCATGTCTGTTATGACAAAGACTGGTTCAAAATATATATTCTTTTTGAGAAGCTCCAACCATCATGCTTGGTGATTCTCACACCACTCAAGTGCTTGGAAAGGGAGATGTCGAGTTGAGCTTCACCTCTGAAGGATATTAATATTAAAAGATGTACTTTTTACTCCTTCTATGAGAAAAATGTGATGTCTAGTTTTCTTCTTAATAAAGCAGACTTAAAATAAATTATTGAGTTTGATTAATATGTAACAGTTAAAAGGGGTATTTTTGTGGGAAAGAGGTATGCTTGTGATGGTATGTTCAAGTTGAATTTTGAAATGAATAAAGTTTCTACTTCTGTGTACATGTTCTCTTCTACTAATTTTTGGCTTGCTCGTTTGTGTCATATCAATTATCGTTATGTAGAAATCATGAGTAGTTTAAAAATAATTCCAATGGTTAAAAAGAATTTTGAAAAGTGTGAAGCTTGTAGTAAAACTAAAATCACTAAAAGGCCTCACTTTCAAGTTGAAAGAAAAACCGATTTATGAGAATTAGTTCACATTGATATTTGTGAACTTAGAGTAATTTTAACTCATGGAGGAAATAGATATTTCATCACTTTTATTGATGATTAATTTTTCTAATTATACATATGTTTACTTGATGAAAAATAAAAGTGATGCTTTTGAAAATTTTAAATTTTATCTCCATGAGGTTGAAATTCAGTTCGGCAGAAAAATAAAAAGAATAGAAGTGATAGAGGCCGTGAATATGAGTCTAATGAGTTTAATTCTTTTGTTAGATAATTAAAAATAATTCATGAAACTACTCCACCTTATTTTCCTGCATCTAATGGTGTAGCAGAAAGGAAAAATAGAACTTTAGTTGAGTTGACTAATG
Organism: Datura wrightii; assembly: GCA_035772735.1. Taxonomy (NCBI): domain Eukaryota; kingdom Viridiplantae; phylum Streptophyta; class Magnoliopsida; order Solanales; family Solanaceae; genus Datura; species Datura wrightii. Next base: position 157,623,266 of record JASDFA010000010.1, on the reverse strand, counting down.
TCATGCTTATTGAGTCAAGTGCACCTCTAAATTATTGAGGTGAAGCTGTTTTAACTGCTTGTTATGTGTTAAATCAGGTGCCTCATAAAAGGATAAAATTAACACCATTTGAGTTGTGGAAATGTCACAAACCAAATTTGAGATATCTAAGAGCTTGGGGTTGTAAAGCCCATGTGAGGCTAATGGATCCAAAAATTACTAAATTGGATTAAAAAGTTACTACTTGTACTTTTCTTGGTTATGCTTCAAATAGTACAACCTATAGATTTTTTAATCTTGAAGATAATATAATAATAGAATCAGGTGATGCTTTTTTCATGAAAATAAATTTTTATTTAATTCTAAAAATAGTGGGGGTCAAAGGATTGAAGAAAAGATTTTGTCACTACCTAATTCTTCTACTTCTATCTTGAGAAATAAAGAAAATGATGATTTTGAGTTAAGAAGAAGTAAAAGAGCTAGAGTAGAAAAAACATTTGGTCCTGATTTTTGTGTTTTCAATGTTGAAGATGACCCTCATACTTTAAAAGAAGATTTATTTTCACATGATGCTATTTTTTTTGGAAAGAGCCTATAAATGATGAAATGGAATCACTAAATTCCAATAAAACTTGGAAGTTAGTTGATTTACCACCGGGTTGTAAAATAATTGGGTGTAAATGGGTCTGTTGGGATCTATGTAGTTTTGATGATTGACAAAGTCGATGAAACAGGTCAGTCAAACTGTTCCAAGGGAGTATAAAATTTACTGTCTAAAGAAGCTAACATGGCAGCAGTAAATGTTCCAATAAACATAAGTTGCACGTATCAAAAGATGGTTAAGCCATGTCACTCACTCTCAGTGAAATAAACATGTGCAAAATTGAAGTGTTGGAGTTCTACTACAATACTAAAGAAGCAAAGAGTTTGACTCGAAGAAGGAGTATCACTTGAAGTAGAACTCTAAGTCAAGAAGAGTTTGATTTGATGGAAAATTCGAAGTGAAGAACAACTCTGTGAAGATTGTACATGTGCTGATTTGTAAGAGTTGGAGTTTGATTAAAAACACAAAGGAAGCCAAGAGATAGACTTGAAGAAAGATCCTACTTGGAGTAGACTTCTAATGTGGGAAAAGGTAGTTGCTGCAAAGATATTGAAGAGTTGTGTATATATAGAAGTGTGACTTCTCAAAGCAGGTCGTGCATTCACAAATAGAGAAAAAAGAAAATCTATAAAGAGTGAGATTTTGCATCATTTGGAGTGTGAAGAAATTCAATTGACGAACTTGGTCCTAGTAAAGTATAGGCTAGAGTTAGCAATCTTGTTCTAGGAGTTGGTCATTGAGTTGTAATTGATGTAATCTTAATTCAGTGAGTTATAAACTGGATTAGGAGGAGTTTGTCTTCAAGTAGAGTATACTAGGAGACGTTGGGAACACATTCCTAGGGAGGAGTGTGAACAGCTAGAAATTAGAGTTTATAATTTCTTTAGGTTACAAGTGTTGTAATTTGCTGTTTGAAGAGGCTCTTTGAAGTTAGTGAAGTTGGAGAAAATTCTGTGGAGGTACAGGTCGTGATTTTTCACCTTTTGAGCCGGGTGTTTTCCACGTTAAATCACTGTCTCATTTACTTATTATTTTATTCACATAAGCGGAACACGTCCGGCGACTTGTTTCATTCATAGGCAATCAGTAAAGACAATTCCTAGGTCATGCAACCTAACAACTGGTAGCAGAGCAGGTTTATCTTAAAAGGTTTACACCTAAGATAGATCATGATGAATTCTGCACCACCACTACGAAGGGCAGTCAACCACTCGACCACCTCTTTCCAATGGATCACACTTTATTTGGTGGAAGGATCGAATGAAAAATTTTATCCAGGCTGAAGATTATGAACTGTGGGACAGGATCACAACCGGACCTGTCATTCCTAAAAATATGATGGATGGAGTCGAAGTTCTGAAGGTGAGGTCTGAATTCACTGCAGAGGACTTTTTGGCTCTTAGGAAAAATGCCAAAGCCAAGAACATCCTTGTATGTGGATTGGGTCCTGATGAATATAACCGGATTTCTAATTGCTCAACAGCAAAGCAAATATGGGATGCACTGGTTAATGCTCATGAAGGAACAAGTCAAGTCAGGAAGTCCAGAGTTGCTATGTTATTTACTAAATATGAAACATTCAAAATGAAGGAGGATGAATCCCTGCAAGAAATGATCAAAAGACTTACATCACTTGTGAATGAATTATCTTCACCGGGAAAGGTGCTCACCACTAAAGAACAAGTTGACAAAGTATTAACGGTCCTTCCTAAGGCTACATGGGATGTCAAAGTTACTGCTATAAGGGAAGCTAAAGATATCTCTACCATGACTCTTGATGAATTAGTAGGGAACTTGAAGATTTACGAGATGAACATGGATGACTTTATGAATGAAGATGGATTCAAAGAAAACTCACTGGCTTTAAAAGTTTCTGACAGTGAAGAGCCTGATATTGATGATGATCAAATAGCATTTCTGGCAAAAAGTTTAAGAAGTTCCTCAAGAAAGAGAAGGGCTATGACAAAAAAGGAACAGGTAGCAAAAAGGGTTCCAATGAGAAGTCTCCAGCAGCTTGCTACAAATGCTACAAAACAGATCATGTGATTAAAGATTGTCCACTCTGGGAAATTGAGTGGAGAAAAGAGAGAGCTGATAAAGAGAGAGCTAAAAAGGAAAAGAAGAAGGAAAAGAAAAGGGAAAAATATGTAATGATGGCTACATGGGGATCTGGCGCTGATGATTCTGATGAAGAAATTGATGAATTTGCATTCATGGCTCTAGGGAACTCTGATCTTGATAAAGGAAACAAGAATTCCAAGGTAAGTATCTCTGACTTGAATGAAAACGTGCATACTCTCTCTAATAGAAAACTTATTTCTATGATGAATGCTTTAATGGATAAACTCCAGGAAGTCACTTCTAACAGGAATCAACTTTTTAATGCTCTTGCTAGCTTAAAATTTGAGTTCATTGATCTAAAAAATAGTAAAGATGTTACTGATAAAGAAAATTATACTTTGAAGGAACACATTGTTGAACTTGAAACTGTCAGTGAGAGTCTGAAAAAGTACTTAAGTCAAAAGGAGAAAGTTGGTGAAAAATTGAGGAAAGTTGAGTCTGAACTCAAACAATGTAAAGTTGATTACTCTTGTGAAAAAGAAAAGGCTAGAAAATTAAGTCTGGAAGTTTCTAAACTAAAGGTAATCTTGAGAAAGCTAGTAGGTGGACCAAGTCATCTAGAATTTTGAATAATCTAAGTGGAAGAGTTCACAATGAAAGGGCTGGGATAGGTTTTCACAAAGAAATAAATGTCACTGAAGATATGTGTTACTTGTGTGGTAAAAGTGATCATCCTACTATTGAATGTCCAATTGCAGCTAGGAGTAGGAACAGGTGTACTTTGCTGACAAAAGGAAATAAGCTAAAAACTGTTCATAGGAATAGGTCTAACAACCTGTTCCCACACTGGGCAAGAAGAAATTTGATTCACCCTTTTAATCACAAAAAAGGACTCAGGCTTGTCTGGGTTCCTAAAACTAACCCCTAAGTTATTTTTCAGGTGAGAGTGAAAGGAAGCAAGCATTGGTACATGGATAGTGTTTGTTCAAGACACATGACTGGAGACAAACAAAAATTTCTTTCACTTACTCCACTAAAAAGGGGGAATGTGTACTTTGCAGATGAAAAAAAAAGGGGGTTGCAGGGTCAAAAGGTTGGATACAAAAGAAATTGTTCTAAGTGTAAGCAGACACAAAATGTGCACAAGGTACATATCATGGAATTGCCGAGTATAAGTCTGACTTGTCTTAGTGCAATAAATTTGGACATGCTAGTTTGAAACAGTTGAAAAAACTTGCTTCAAAGGACATGGTTATAGGTTTGCCTAAAATTAAGTTCAAAATGACAAAGTTTGTAGTGCATGTGTAAGAGGGGAGCTTACCAAGGAAAAGGATCAAGAGACTCAAGTAGATGAGTCAAAAGATGCCGAACTTGAAGAACTTATTGTCAATGAACTATACACATGCGAAGGGAAGGGACAAAAGGCAGATACAGAGACCGGAACGCCTTATAGAGCAAGCAAATCTGATTGCATATGCGTTCGTAGCTGCAGAAGAAGAGATTAAGGTTATTGAGCCCTCCTCGTATGTTGAAGCAACTTCTTGCAAGGATGCTGCACAATGGCGGTTAGCCATGAAGGAAGAGATGGAGTCTCTTAACAAGAATCAGACATGGTTCTTAGTTAAAAGGCCAAAGGGGAAGAGGATAGTTGGATGCAAATGGGTCTACAGAAAGAAAGAGGAAATTCCAGAAGTGGAAGATGCTAGGTTCAAGGCAAGATTGTTTGCAAAGGATTTCAGTCAGAAGGAGGGAATTGAATATAATGAGATCTTCTCTCCAGTTGTGAAACATAGCTCAATCCGCGTGCTACTAGCATTGGTTGCACAATTTAACTTAGAGCTTCAACAGCTTGATGTCAAAACTGCTTTCTTGCATGGTGATCTTGAAGAGACAATCTATATGGATCAGCCTGAAGGTTTCCTAGCTGAGGAAAAAGAAGATCATGTATGTCAACTGAAGAAGTCTTTTTATGGTTTGAAGCAATCCCCTAGACAGTAGTACAAGAGGTTTGATGCATTTATGACTACAGATTGATTCTCAAGGAGGTCATTTGATAGTTGTGTGTACACAAGAAGATGTCTTGTAACTCAATAATTTATTTACTGTTGTATGTTGATGATATGCTTATTTCTGCTAACAACATCACAGAGATAAATGCTTTAAAGAAACTGATGAGCAAGGAATTTGACATGAAGGATTTGGGAGCTGCAAAGAAAATCCTTGGAATGGAGATTTCAAGAGAATACTGTGTTGTAAATCTTTCTCAGAAGAGGTATATCAAAAAGGTTCTTGAGAGATTCATATGCATATGAGCAAGCCTGTAAGTACACCGTTAGCTCCTCATTTTAAACTTTCAGAGTTACAAATGCCTCAGTCTAAGGATGAGGTGGAGCATATGTCAAAGGTTCCTTATGCTAGCGCAGTTGGTAGCATTATGTATGTTATGGTGTGCCCACGTCCAGATATTTCTCAATCTGTAAGTGTGGTAAGCAGGTACATGGCCAACCCAGTAAAGAGGCATTGGGAAGCTGTCAAGTGGATATTGAGATATCTCAGAAGAGCTGCTGATGTTGTCCTAATCTTTCAAAAAAGTGATGAAGGTATTTCAATTCTCGGTTTCGTGGATTCTGATTATGCAGGGGATCTTGACAGAAGGAGGTCTATAACTAGATACATCTTTACTCTCGTCGGCAGTGCCGTTAGTTGGAAATCGACTTTACAGTCGATTGTCGCTCTGTCTACAACAGAGGCAGAATATATGGCAGCAGCGGAGGCAGTGAAAGAAGCTATCTGGTTGAAACATTTACGGCAGAGTTGAATTTGGTTCAGCTGGAATCAACTCTTAAATGTGATAGTGAAAGTGCTATTCATTTGATTAAAAATCAAAGATTTCATGAGCACACCAAACACATTGATGTCAGATTCCATTTTATTCGAGATGCCGTTGAAGAGGGAGCTATCAAGGTCATGAAGGTTATCACAAATGATAACGCTGCAGACATGTTGACCAAGATAGTCCCACTCGCCAAGTTTGTACACTGCAAGGACTTGGCGGGAATACGCTTCAACTGATGCAACTCTGGGAGACAACTGCTAGGTGGAGATGGTATGTTCAACAAAGGTTTGATTCTTCTTGTTTCTTACAACGGGATTGCCCAGTAAGCTTAGAAATTTTGGCCGGAGTTGTTCATACGCATGCTCGGAACGCAAACCAAGGTGGAGATTGAAAAGTTAGTTTGGTTTTTTGTCTATGTGGAAGAAAATTACATGTGCCAATTTACTTGGCTACAATATGAACTTGGAGAGCAAACAAATTTGGGGAGGGCAAATTTTATATTTAATTTTCCTTTTCTTATTTTGTGCTTGGAGGCCAAGTTTGGTCATCTATAAAAGGATGACCATTCCTCATTGTAAAACCATCCCAAAAATCATAGGAAATACATTGTAAGAGTAGAGAGTTGAAAGAGTAATTCTCTTAGGTGTATTTGGGATTTCTCCCCTTTCTTTGTTAATAATATAAAGGCAGTTGTTCTCGAGTGGATGTAGGATCATTCTGATCCGAACCATGTTAAATCTTGTGTTCTTCCTTATTCTTTCCTTCACGTTTCCGCTAACAGAAATAATAATAATAATATTGGATATTTTTTCTTTAGTTTTGTATTGATTTAGATAGTAAAATACATAAATTAATTTCTTTTTTGTAATGTTTAGTCATGTAATTAATATTTATTAGCCGTACTTATTTAGCATGACTTAGTATATTTTTATTATGATCATTTTATTATAATTTATTAATTAATAATATTTAATTTTATTATTTTTTATTAAATATTTTAATAAAATATCATTACTCATCTCACATTTTGTGTTACTAATTTATGATTACGCGCTTTATGTGTATATCCATATGGACCATATCAATAGGTATAAAAAGAGAAAAGCAAATAAGAATTACTATTAAGAATATGATCGAGTTACAAAATAAAAAATAGTACAATACTACATCTTCTTGGATACATGCATGCCAGATTACTACGAATTACTTCATATGATGCTGAATATAATATATTGAAGCACCAAAGTTACGAAGAAATTAAATTGAAAGTGGTGCTAATGTTCGAAAATAACATGATATCAAATATCACTACCAACACTCTCTTGGTAAAGGTCAGGAACAACCGTTGTAAAGCGACCATCATTAAAAACTTATTGCTAAATTTTCATAAACACACTTATTAGCTATGAAAATTGGATTCACTATAAACACCCTCAAATGGAAAATAAGAAATGAAGATATATAGAGAACCAATAGCCACAACAACAATATATGTTTCTCTAAAATAAGAACTATTTCTATGCAATTTTTATACCTTTTGTGGCTAGCAAAAACTTTAGCATTGAATCGATATGAATCCTGTAACTAATTGAAAAAGTAATATTACACAACTTGTTAGAAAAAATGTACGAAAGAATTTAATAACGCAATTGCTCTTTAATGATACAGAAACAAAAAAAAAAACAATTCAAGAAATATAGATAGTGACACTAATAAAGAATAAAGAACAAATATGAGTTTATCCTATATTTGATTGAGATAAAATCTCGGAATAACTTATCTTGGGATTAGTTATTTCAAAATTATAGTGTTATATTTATCCCACCTTCAATGTGAGATAACTAATTCCGTGATAAGTTATTCCAAGATTTTATCTCAATCAAACATGAGATAAAGTCATATTTATTCATTATTCTTTATTGAAGGTGAAGTAATAATCTCGAGTAGTTTTAGCTAAGATTCTAATAAAGATAACAACAAATAAATTTCAATTAATTAGAAGAATGTGAAACGTATTAGCCAACTTTTAGTAAGATTTTTGGTTTTCTTTACATTCTAATAAAGACAACAAAAATTATGTACAAAAGCTAAAGTTAGGAATACTTTCTATTGAATATAAATATTGTTACCAAATTTTGTACTACTCTTATTAGTATCTAATTTCTAAATTTAAAAACCTGACATAATTAGTTTGATATGATATTTGAAGAACACGAACCAACTCGATCTATGTACACAGCTATTTTGGATACACTACACTTTGACATATTATGAAATCAAGAACAATTCTATTCATGAATTCAGGATTTGACTTTTATGGGTTCCGAATTCTAAGACAAGAGAGTTGTTTACTCAATCCCATTCAGTTTTTCTCATCTCTCAAATCAATTGGATCACATCCCTTAATGGTCAACCTAATTTAGTAATTACATAACACTGCTTTATGAAAAATTTCAAGACCTCAATACTTGCTGACAGATTCAGAACCACAAGTTGAGTTTCTCCCCTATCCACAGCAGAAATTTCCTCTGAATCAGTGCCCTTCTACTTTGCGGTACTTTTAGACCTGAAGATAGAAATTACAACTTATCAAAACACCCTCTAACAGTCAGTACAGAGTGCAATAATACGGTGTACCGAGTGTAACAAACAGAAAGACCTCTTGGACGAAGAGATGTTTGGCCCTGCTGAGGAGTTTCTTTTTGCTTTCTTCCTTGAAGACCTACACCAGTTCATCAACCAAAAGCATATAAAGTTTGTCAATAATAAACATGAAATACAACAGCAGTGCCTGTTTCGGAGAAAGATTTTCCTGATCCCATGCTTGTGCAACTAAGAAATGAGAGTACAATCACGTTATCCTCCTCAGACAGAAAAACAGAAGATTTTGCAAAAAGAGTATATGTCAAACATCATCCATCTTACATATATACCAAGTCTTTCAGGCTGTGTAACTTGCTTGAAATTTCGAACTTCTACAACATTCAAGAATTTGCAAATTGAGTATATGACAACTTCCCTGTGGAATTTCCCGTGTACTCGAAGTGAATTGTCTATCTTAAATACCAATTCTTTCAGGTGGAGAGATTTGCTCGGATATGTCACATTTTGACAACATTAAGAAGAGAAGACTGATAATTAGCCTCGGCTCTCTCCATAGAGACATGCATAGATAGTTTGTTTTGGGTTGACTGGAATATCCAAACAAGGATTTACAAAAATGGAAATTTTCTATCTAAGATACATGCAGGACCAAAAAAGCTTGCCTACAAACACACATCATAGATGCCTGAGCACCCTTGTAAACCACAGATGCAGGGGGCGGGCATTGTTATTTTAGGAAATATAGTAAATTATTCACACGGAGAAGAAACCAGGAGCTATTCTCAGAGCAGCACAAGAATACTGACATGTCAAGGTGATATCCAAATGTTATAACGAAATTAGAGTCAATACTTACTTAACAGATGAAACAGCATGGCCTTGAAACTCTAATCCATGGTCCTGTACAGATTACACCGAAAAGCACAACATCAAGAACAAATATAATGCAACAAGAATATGAAATCTGTCAGAGACAACACTATATATCAGACGGGCAAAGAACCTTTTGAGATGAATTATCTTCAAGCATCTCCCATCGTTCTTTATGTAGACTCAATTTCTCTACATCACCATCAACGTATATGACCTAAAAAGGAAACACCAAAACAACTTAGAAATTTCAGGAGGAACTTCGGCAAAACATTAAAGCCAATAAAACATGGTTCAAGTTAGGTAAGATTTCTACGTCACAATCAGTATATATTTCCCTTCTTTGGTTAGTTATGAATAGGCTTATAACAAAAGAGGTTTTTAAATTGTGACATCGTACCTGTATGTAAGAAGGGTTTTATGTGGCAGATCTTGAATTTGAATAGTTAAATAGACTTGGATATTTCCTAGTTTATGTGATCCCATTTGACTCAACATGGAGATACAATTAATTTTACTTACAGATATATTGCCAGAAATTATTTAGATAAGGGAACATATTGTTGTTGTGGTGGTGGTGGTGCTGGTGTATGTGCACTAAACATTTGAATATATCTATAAATGAGCAGTGTTTAAGCATAAAAAGTGACTCAAAGAAAATTTTCAATTTAGAGAAACAATGACAAGGCTTCATAATAATTTCATCACCTTGTGTCTCCTTTTCACAGGATCAAAAGAAGAAACTGCTGCCTCGTAAAACCTACAAAGAGAAACTGCAGCTAAGATTCTTCCTCCTTATTCAAGATAAAGTAATACCAGAAATACCAGAATTGGTAGAAATGAAATTGAAGATGTCATCTGACACGCCACGAGTCCACACTTAGCACATCCAACTGCAACCAATCAATTTTTGTGTTGTTCTCTATTTCATTGTGTTACATATGTAGAGGAATTGTGAACCAACAAGTACTTGCGAAAAGAATAATTCATAATGGATTAAAGAAATAGAGTAGTAATATTTCCAGGAACATAAGCCTATTTCATAGCCAAAGATAAATACTATGATCGCTCAAATTCGGATGCTTCGCATGCTTCCATTATCGCATTATTTTGCTCTGGAAGAGTGAATGTTATGTTATGCTTTCCATATTATTTGCTATGACTTAGTTGCTATGTCCTATTTACTATTGTATTCGCTTTTCAACTGTTTTGTTGTATGTTACTTGAGTCGAGGGTCTTTCAGAAACAACCTTTCTATCTAAACGAGGCAGAGGAAAGGTCTACGTATGCTCTATCCTCCACATGCGTATATGGTACGCTCCCCAGACCCTATTTTCGGAATACACCGAGTGTATTGTTGTAAAATAAAATAGCTGGAAAACTGAAGGCTACATCAAGCTGCTGAAAAGTGTGTGCGTGCAGGATGGTTGGGTGGGATCAGTACAACAATTTTACAATGCTGCAAGTGTTCACATCAATATTGTAAAGCACTTACATTTTATCCAATGGCCACCAAATATTTATTCTTGCACCAATCAATTCTTCACCATAATCTTTGATGGTATGAGGTCTTTTAGAGTCCTGAAACAAAAAATTAGAATAACAACTGTTTCAGACAATGCACTTTTATTAATATCCTTTTTAATCCCCTTCTCACCCACCATGAATCACCCAAGATTCCCCACTTACCCCAGAGTGACTCAGATCCTCAACTTACAGGTTGAAGGTGGAGGCGACTAATCACTAAGCCAATTCTCTCTCATCTGGAGAACCGCTTTTAGAACAAAAGAATAAAGCCTAAAGCAGAACCACCATCAGTTCTGCAAAAATTTAATTGATTGGCATCTGCTATAAATTCAATTCTGGAAAATAAAGAGCTAAACAATAGTTTCCTCTGAAGGAAAGTTCTCAGAAAAAGCAGTGAAATAGCAAATATCGAGACAACAAATCAGTATATGAAGCATTTCAACATTTTATATCCATGCGTGCAAGCTCCGAGAATACATATATGGACGAGAATTACAGCTATATAGTGGTAGATCAGTACCTCATTTTTAGCAGTGGCCAACTTCTTCCCTGGTTTATAATTAGCACATTTGTTTAAAGGATTTTCATCTCTGACTGATAATTTAGTTGTCTGTATAGCTCACAATCAAATGAGAGGAACACAGGAAAGTAAATGGTAAGTTGTACATAGAAAAAATTAAATTAGCAGAGAGATTAAGATAACTATTACTGAGCTGTTTTGGTGTCAACCTTATCTCCAGATTCTTCAAAATCGTAAATCTTAATAGCAGTTTTCTTCTTCCTCTGTTTCATTCCATGAATTTGTTGCAGCGATACTTCTTCACTTTTCATGCTAAATTCAGCTTTGCACTCAGCCTCACAATTGGAAGCAGACTCGTTCTTCCTTGAATCCCTCCCTGGTTTTCTTTTTGCACATAACATGTGCTTGCTTCTCTCTCCCACGGCGAGACCTAAATGAAGAGAACCCTTTCTCTTAACTTGGGACTCCGGCACATCTCCTGCTGCAACTAACACACCCAGGTGATCCTCATTCGTTGGGGTTTTGTTCTTCTTGGGCTGACTCCAATGACCATGACTTCCATGGCTAATGTCAGGACTTTTGGACACCGAAGAATGCTGAGCACTACTACCTGTAAGTTTATTTCTCCTCGCTAAAATTACTTCTGCTTCTGTTCCATCATCTGGATTTTCAGGTTTTGTTGTCCTAGTATCCTTTAGCTGCTCCCTGTGAGTATCAACCTGCAGTGCTGGCTCAAAAAATTAGGCACCAGATGGACCAACTTTTACAGGATGTACTATATCAGGTGCATTTTCATTTTTACTAGGATAATACAAAAGAAGAAAAGAAAGAATGAAATCTGTGAGTACTGTTTTCTACCTATATATGTAACTGTTACTAATTATAATTAAATGAGATAAAAGCACTTGGTTTCTTGGCATCCCATGCTGTTTTGGCCAAATATGCATTAGAGCGAATACTGTTAGCATTCAGCCTGAGATACACTTTTCGTTTTAAACCTTGCTAACTACATTCAATACTAGAGTATATATTCTAATATGAAATCTGGCAGAAACAAGAGTATATCTGATGGGTAACAAACCTTTTGAGATGAATGGTCTTCAAGAATCTCCCATCGTTCTTTATATAATTTCAAGCGTTCTACATCACCATCAACGTATAAGACCTAAAAAAGGAAACACCAAACAACATCATCGGTCATTTGGAACTTTCAGGAGGGATTTTTGCAAAATGCTATAGCCAATAAAACATGGTTAGAGCTAGATAATGCTACTTCAGGATCAGTATATATTTTCCTTCCTCAGGTAGTCATGAATAGGGTCTGCAACAAAGAGGTCCCTAAATTGTAAGGTTGTACCTGTATGTAAAAGGGATTTATGTGGCAGATGTTTAATTTGAATTGACTCAACATGGAGTTAAGTAGTGGTAGGATAACCATTTTTTACCTGAAATTATTTGACGAGGAAACATATGATACAAGGGTTCAAACTGATCAAGGATGTTGAATTGTTGTTGTTGTGGAGTTGTACGTGCATTAAACATTTAAATATATCTCAAAATGAGAAATGTATAAAATAAAATGGAGCATATAAGTAATTTGAAAAAAATCTGAATTTAGAGAAACAATGAAAATAATTCATAATAATAAACAATCTCGTTACCTTGTGTTTCTTTTCCACAGGATCAAAAGAAGAAATAGTTGCCTCGTAAAACCTATAAAGAGAAACTTTAAGCTGAGAAATTGTAGCTAGATTCTTCCTTCTTGTTCACGATAAAGTAAAACCCGAATTGGTAGATACAATGAAATTGAAGAACAAACAGATATTCAAAGTTGTGGGAACAATAGTGGCTTTAAACTCAAGAGTCGCAGATGAAACTCTGGAAAAGAGTGATAGAATGCAGACTTAGGAACACGACAAGTGAAGAAAACCAGTTTGGATTTATGCCTGGAAGATCTACAAGAGAGATTACATTCTTGCTAACTCTTTGAAGGAAATTTAGCGTGAGAAGAAGAGACTTACATAATTAACCTAGAGAAAGCATAAGAAAAAGTACCACCAACGGTTTGGGTTGATGTGAAGTGTACCTCATTTTGGGTACAACATCAGAAATCCCATTCTCTTTTTTACAATCTAACATAGAACAAAAGAAAGAAGGGCGAGATAAACACATAAAGAGCTAACTTTATTATTATGTAAGATTAGAAGGTGCAAAATGAGTCCGCCGAGGAGCTGCTACAACTACACTTGGTTCAAATAATAGTTGTACCTGTGCGAAATTCTTTTGTTTTTCAGTATGATCTCTATCATCTGAAGTCAAGTGCGACGTCATCTCAGACAGAGCGGAAACGATCAGACAAGGTTATCATTGGACAATGTAGTGCGAGCGACAGATTGCGCTTGTCATATAAAGAAGGCGACTACAATGGGAGACGAAGGCGATGTGGGATTTCCATATGGATGTATCGCTTGCTTATATTGGGAATGAAAGTTCCCTATTATAGGATCCTTATTAAAGCCAATTTAATAATGTCCGCATATCTGAGTAAGAAGACAATGGATCCTATTATCGATGAGTGATCTCCTTTGCACGCTTCTCATCATTAATCCAGGTTCACCTTGTCCCTCGCTCCAAAGTTCTTATGAAGACTTTGGTGGTGCCTATGTATGATAGGGCCCCCCATGACAGCAGAGTGACTTAGAGAAATAATCAAACCAATCAACATTGTATTTGAGCCAGTTTAACGATAGCCGCTTATCTAAGTATGCATACAATGACTTCTATTATTGGTGAGTGATCTCCTCTACACGCTAATCATTGTTAGTCCGGGTTCACCTTGGTCCTCGCCCCACAGTTCTTATGAAGACTTTGGTGGTGCATATGTATGATACGGCCCCCTATAAGCGTCAAAGATCGGTAATATTGCCATGATAATTGTGGGAAGTTGATAATATACTCGATGATTAAAGGATATATTGACTTGCATTAATTTCTCGTGGCTAGTAGGGGAAACTTTAATATAATTGTAGATTCATTAGAAAAAACTTGGGAGTCGGCCTCCTGGCTTCAATGCCTTTATTGAAGTGATAGCTTTAAAGATATGATTTTCTCATTTGGATTATTTGATTAGGCTTTCAATGGCAGCAGATTGACTTAGAGAAATAATCAAACCAATCAACATTGTATTTGCCAGTTTAATGATAGCTGCTTATCTAAGTATCCAGTCAATGGCTTCTATTATTAGTGAGTGATCTCCTCTACACGCTTATCATTGTTAGTCCAGGTTCACCTTGGTCCTCGCCCCACAGTTCTTATGAAGACTTTGGTGGTGCATATGTATGATAGGCCCCCTTGTAAGAGCCAAAGACCGGTGATGTTGTCATGATAAGTGTGGGAAGTCGATAATATACTCGATGATTAAAGGACCTATTGACTTGCATAAATTTCTCGTGGCTAGTAGGGGAAACTTTAATGTAATTGCGAATCCATAGAAAATAGTTGGGGGTCGGCCTCCTGACTTTAATGCCTTTATTGAAGTGATAAGCTTTGAAGATATGGTTTCCTCGTTTGTATTATTTGATTAGGCATTCAATGACAAGAGATTGACTTGGAGCAACAATTAAACCATTCAACATTGTATCTGAGCCAATTTAATGATAGCCACTTATCCGAGTAAGCAGACAATGGCTCCTATTATTGGTGAATGATCTCCTCTACATGTTTATCATTGTTAATCCAGGTTCACCTTGGCCCTCGCCCCAGAGTTCTTATGAAGACTTTGTGGTACATATGTATGACAGGGCCCCACATAAGCGTCAAAGATCTGTGATGTTGTCATGATAAGTGTGAAAAATCGATAGTGTACTCGATAATTGAAGGACCTATTGACTTGCATTAACTTCCCATGGTAGGGGAAACTTTAATGTAATTGCGGATCCATTAGAAAAAACTTGGGGGTCGGCCTCCTAACTTCAATGCCTTATTGAACTGATGAGCTTTGAAGATATGATTTTCTTGTTTGGATTATTTGATTAGGCTTTTAATGACAGCAAATTGACTTGGAGCAATAATCAAACCAATCAACATTTTATATGGGCCAAACTAGATAGAATCCTTTTGAATGAGAACTGTTTGCTTCTATATAAAAGTTGCCTAAAGTATCCTCTGATCACTCACTGAGGTTGAGGATTCAAGTCCCTCTTTCCGCTCCTAGCTTCATCATTTAGTAGTAACAAGTGAAGTGCATAAGCCACTTAGAGATGGGGCCGAACAGCAACAGCCCCTTGTACAGGGTTCCAGACCTATCTGACTAATAAGAGGAAAAGGATATCCAGCCACTTGACTGTAAGGAGAGGGGCAAGCCAAAACCTACTCCTAAGAAGTCGCTGGCTTTTCATCAGCCTCGATCAGAGATCCATAGATCACAGATGACGATGTCCTACATCGACTTCCAGATTGCATAGGTGTGAAACCATAATGAGTGCAGGTGTTAAAAGAAGAAACCTATAGTCACATGGAAGAAATTTTTTTCAAAAGACCTAAAATCCATGCAGATTTAGCTAAAGATACAACACAATGAAGGGAAAAGATCTAGAACTAACTGGGAATATGTTTTAGTCGTGTCAGTTCATTTATTAAGATAAGATGCTTTTTTTGGGAGTACTTTAGCCTTATCGTAGATTTATATGCCAGTAAAAATACTTAGAACTTCTACAATTATTTATTTGGTGTTATGACATAAGACTGGGGCTTAGTTGTTGTTGTTGATAGAAACGAAATTGAAGATGTCATCTGACATGCAACAACTCAAAATATTGGGTCTCTTAACTAAAGTCCATACCGAGCACATCCAATGCAACTCATCAACTTTTTACCATGTTCCCTCTTTCATTGTGATACGTTTGTAGAGGAATTTTGAGCCAATGAGTACTTGCAAAAAGAATAACTCACAGAGTGTTAGAGAAATATAATAGTAATATTGCCGGCGACACAAGTCTGTTTTACAGAAGAGGCAAGTGAAATTTAGCAAAGGTAAATACTATGATTGCTCAAATTGTAGTGGAGGGTTGTTGTTTTTCAAGTGACTGATACTTTTGGGAATGAAAAATGAAGCTGAGAGGAAAAAAGAAAAGGACCATGTGGTTATATGTTAGTAGTTTAGAATGAATGGTCTCGAGTAATTGAAAAATGACATCTTGCAGCGTTTAAGTATCATAAAAACGAAGATACTTTTTCACATTTTTGTGATCAGAACAGAGGATAATTAGACAATTCAGAAAGCTACACGGACAACCTATAATCCATAATTCTTTTGTTAGCCTAACCAAAGAGATGTAACACAAGAAAACAGCGGTTTTTCAGACTAACAAGCTGCATTGGAATCAGGAACCCATTAACCACAAAAGATTAAAGTCTGACTCTGCCTACAACAGCCATCACGTGAATAGGGATGGCAACAGGGCAGGTTAGGGCGGGGCAAGCTTTGACCTATTTAGATTTTAACCCGCCTTACCCTGCACTATTTAGCATTTTTCAAAAAAATTGCCCTGCCCCGTGCCGCTAAGTCCTGCCTTGCTCCGTCCCGTTTATGTTATCTTTCTTTCTTTCCCTTTTTTTTTTTCATTTAGCAACATGAATTTTTTTTAACTTCTTTATCATCTATAAAAGAAAGTTTAATTGGATAAATACTTTATTGCGACGTCTCACTTTTCATTCTACAACTTGAAAAAAATAAATTATTCTAATTTGGTAAATAAAATTTACTCTTTTTTATAATTTATTTGGCTTGATTCGGAATACGAAGGTTAAACTAACTAATATTCGGTGTGAATATAAACATACAATCTTCAGTTTTTAAAAATTAAAATTTACATATTTAGAAATTACATAAAAACTACTATAAGTCATAATAGTTTACCATTCAAAATATGTAGAAAATATTTGAAAAAATTATGATTAAAGAAAGTATTCTTTTAATTATTTAAATAGTAACTAAGTTAAATAAATTAAAACGAAATAATGAGTATAAATTTTTATGATAAAAGAATCAAAAATATACTTTAATAAGAAAATTCATTTCTCTATATGTCTAAAGATGATAGTACTCCCATCTTTTAAAATATTGACATGATATTGCGCAAGAAGGCCACCTCCTTTCAGGTATAAGCTGTTACCGGCAATATCAATTTTTTTAAACTTGAGTCTTACCCTGTCCTACCCTAACCCATTAAAATTTCTTAGAAATAATGTTTTTCTCTGACCCGCCCTACCCCGCCCTATTTAAATTTTTCGCTGCCCTACCCTGTCCTGCCCTATTTAAATTTTTCCCTGCCCTGTCCCATTAAGGATTTTCCCTGCTCTGTCCCTCCCCAATTGCCACCCCTACACGTGGAGGCATGATCTGCAAGTTTGAGCTCTGCCTAAAGCATTAAGGATCATGAAGTATCACACAAATCAAGAAATACTGAATGAACCAAGTTATGATACAAATATGGATAAACCCGTGCTAGTATGATCTATACCATCAATTCAAAGACTTATAGGAGTATAAGTATGATGTCAGAGGAGATTCTTGCTGAAAAGAGTGTGCATGCAGGATGGTTGGGTGCGACAAGTACAATAAATTTATAATGGTGTTGTAGTCTAGTCCTCACATCAATATTGTAAAGAACTTACGCTTCATCCAATGGCCACCAAACCTTTATTTTAGCACCGACCAGTTCTTCACCGTGATCTTTGATGGCACGAGCCCTTGTAGAATCCTGAATGAAATAATTAGAGCCACAAGTTCTTCAAACTTGAAAGCATTTAGAACCACTTCTTGTTAAAAAAAAAAATCCTTTTAATCCCCTTCTCAGCCCTATGAATCAACTGTGGTTCCATGCTTACCCCAGTGTGATTCAGCCCCTCAACCTACAGGTTGAAGGTGGAGATGGCTAATCACTAAGTCAGTATTCTCTCGTCTGGAGAACCACTTTTGGAACAAAATTATAGGGTCCAAAGCAGAATTACCGTCAGTTCTATGATATCTAATTAATTATGGAAAGATTGGTATCTCCTCTAACTTCAAAAGAGGGAAAATAATTTTTCTGCAAAATCTGTCACATTAAAGAGCTAAAAAGTAGTTTTCCTATGAAGGGAAGTTCTTAAAAATCAGTGAAGTGGAAAAATGTAAGATACCAATCAGTACATGAAGCATTTCGACAATTTACATTCATACATACAAAGCTCTGATAATTGCATAAATGGAGGTTACATAGACAGTAATTAAATCTACATATAGTTATAGATCAGTACCTCATGTTTCCTTGTAGCAAACTTCCTCCCAGATTTATAATTAGCATATTTTTTAAAGTGATTTTCATCTCTGACTGATAATTTAGTTGTCTGTACGGTTCACAATCAAATGAGAGAATCACAATAGGAAATTAAATGATAATATGTCCATAGCAAAAATTAAATTAGCAAAGAGCTTAAGATAACTATTACTGAGTTGTTGTGGTGTCAACCTTATCTCCAGATTCTTCAATATTGTGCATCATAATAGTAATTTCGTTGTTCTGCTGTTTCATTCCATCAATTTGTTGCAGTGATGGCTTCTTGTGTTTTTTGATGTTTCCTTCTTCATTTTTTATGCTAGATTCAGATTTTCTCTCTGCATCACAATTGAAAGCAGACTCATTCTTCCTTGAGTCCCTTCCTGATTTTCTTTTGGCACATCGTGTGCGCTTGGTTCTCTCTCCCCAAGTGAGACCTAAATGAAGAGAATCTATTTCCTGAACTTGGGATTGCGGCATATCTCCTGCTGGAACTAACAGAGCCAGCTGAGCATCCTCATTTATTGGGCTCTCATTGTTCTTGGGCTGACCGCGACTTCCAGTATTAATATTATGATTTTCAGACACCAAAGAATGCTGGCCACTACTACCTGTAAGTTTATTACTCTTTGAAGATACTTCTGCATTTGTTGCTGGTTGCACATCTTCTGGATTGTCAGGTTTCATGATGTCTGTTGTACAAGAATCCTTAAGCTTCTCCCTGTAAGTGTCATCGTGCCACGCTGGCTCACAAAATTTAGCCTCGGATGGACCAACTTTTACAGGATGTACAGTATCAGGTGCATTTTCATTTACCATCTGATTAAAAAAATACAAGAGAAAAGTAAAGAATGTAATCTGTCAATGCTATTATCTATTAACATATGAAACTGTTATAGCTTACTAATTATAATTAAACACAATAGAATGGGGCAAATATTGCATTTGAGCCAATACTAGAATAACTGCATTCAGCATGAGGTGCACTTTTGTTTCAAATCTTGCTTAACTACATTCAACACTAGAGTATTCTAGTGTAAATTGAGTGGAGTTATTCCAATGTCGGCTCTAACTCCTCTGAGTGATGTAAGTTCAAAATAAGGATAATTGGCAAGAATATGCAAAGAGAAAAATTTGTTATAACTGTTTGCTTCTATTGTTAAGACAATGACAGGCCAGGAACATCAGAGACAGAGCAGGGCATATAAAATGATAAAATTTTATTCACCTTAAAAAGAGGAAATCAGTTTCCTTTTCTTTCACTAGTGCAAGACGGATACATCCAGATTATAAATCTTCCAGCTAAATGTGTCAGACACTAGGAGACAGAAATATATGTTCTCTTAACAGTACTATGTCTCTAACTGCAACTAAGAGGTTATGGTCAGAAGACTTGCATTATTTGAGAACCCCATATTCCTGGCCGCTCAAATAGACCTAATACTTGAGGAAAACAATGAGCTCCCCATGCGGACATAATATAAACTTCCACTGGCTGTATTTTTGAAGTGTTGTAGAAATCTAAAGTCATATCATCATAAATCCCGCCAGTTAAGAGGCACCACTCCTGCAATTTGTGTACCATTAGCCTTCCCTTTCTCAATTCTTGTTTTTTTTTTCCAATCCTCCCACAACCCAAAAGAAAGGGTACATCTTCATGTTTCCTCCTTGGCGATTTGAAGCTTGATATATTTATTTGTTATGTAATTTACTTTTGAAAATCTAACTTCATACAAATACCATTTTCGGTGCAACTTCCCGGTGCTAATTATACTGAACTAGTTCTAAGACTACGAAAGATAGCAATCCAATTCTAAGGCATAATGAAACTAAGGATGTGGTTGGCATTTGTTTGGGGCAAAACAGCAGTAATGAGGAAGAGGTGCTAGTTTTATCAACAAAATGAAGTTACTGAGTATCTAGTCTACCATCGCGCACAAGAAAGAAGGAAAAGCTGACATTTTTAATCATGATGTTTATGGTCACTTTTATGTGTAAATGAATGCTTGGATATATAGACAATGAAGCTCATGTATCAACATTAAACAAAGCATCATATCAATAAACATTTCTTTCAAGAAAAGCAAGCAGCCACTATTTTAGGTGTACACAAGATAGTTACGAATACAACATACCATTTCTTCTCCTTTTGGCATTTTATTGCATATTGAGGCAACAATTTCAGCATCATTAGGACCTAAGCTCAATGACTTTAGGGCTTCTTCAAGATAAGGTCTAACAATGGCAGCACATTCTTCTAGAACTTTCTCCCCCAATTTTGATGAAATAGGTGAAGCCATCTGGATAAAAGAAAATACTGGATCAGGAAAGTGCCGATGAAATATTTTTAACAAAGAGGTTCATAGGAGATTGTTTATTGCCTGATTTTCGATTGTGACACTCTCAAGAAGGGGCCGTAGAAGCTCTACTGAGAGTTCATCACTGTCCTCTATGAGCTGAGTCATGATTTCTTTCAACCTAGTGAATATATTATGAGGATGGTAGGGCCTTCATAGAAAATATAACATAAGTATTACCATAGCCAGCAATCATCAGAGAAATATTATCTCACACAATAAACTTATGCTCATCCACTGGGACAAAATGGTATGGTTTACAATGTCAATAGTCTCCTACATGCTTAGGTGTGACTCAAATGGAGTACATGCAAGCAACTGAATAGCACGTGTGGTTGAGCAGTGTTTCAATGCATAATTACCATCTTTTGGAGTTAGTCAGTGCCCAGTGGCAGAGCCACCTTTGTCCAAAGGGTGTTGACAAAATTACTGTATGTGGATAGGTAAAAAGACCCTTTATATGTTTAAATACTATATGTTAAATCCCCTTGATTTCTTTGTGTGAGCTTAAGAAAAAATCTTGATTTCGAAATGGTTTTCCAACCGAGATGAATCTATTATTTTGAATTATTCTTAGTTATATTTGACTCTCCTTAGTGAAAATCCGGGCTACTCTACTTTCCGTGCCAAAAGGACATTGTGTCCTACTTGGCTTATACATAGAGAAGAGAAACCACAACAATGATAATATATTGCAAAGGTCATAAAGCATATTCCTTGACGGCTACAGGTTCATCTCAATGGATAAGCAGTTAAAAATTCAGAGCACACTGCAGCATCCTAATGAAATTTATATTTCACCCAAATTTAATCTGAAGTTAGTTGACTTCGTTGCTGGAAAGAAATGAACCACAACTCTACATAACATTGAAGACTGAGAGACTGATGGTAACAGCCAGAAAGAGAATTTTGACAGAATACCTGATGATCCCGAGGAAAAGTTTGAATATCTCGATAACTAAAGTGTCATCTTGGAAGTCCAGTAACATCACACAGGCCCTTAATTTAGCAACAGTTTCAAGAATTTGCACCACCTTACGGTAACTTCGGCCAGAAACATCAGATAACTTTTTCAATGCCATTACAGTATGCATGAGAATTTCCTGTGATTTGTGAATACATGCATGTGAAAAAAGAGAATGTAAATGGTTTTATAAGCTCGAGACAAAGAAATCGGCCAGGTTTAAAAAAGAAAACATATTGAAGTAAAAACAAAAGGATAAATTAGAATAGTATAGTTCTACCTCCATTTGTTTATGATCATCATAAGGGTATTTTGGGGCAGTTATTCTAGAAAGCTCAGTGATACAAGAGACAACTGAAACTTTGACATCTTCATTGGTATGCCTCAAAATCTCATTCCTAATCAGTGCTTTCATTACAGGTTGAAGTGCACTTCTGGTCGAATCAGAAGGGTGTTGACCTACCATTATCAGTAAGGACTCAACTTTCTGACAAAAAGAAAAGGGGAAAATAGAGGAGGTTAGCTTGCAATTAATGCCTAAATTACTGACATATGAACAAACAACTTTGAGAAACTAATATACACATTTAATTGGGGAACTCCAGCTGTAGTTTTATAAGCAGTAGGCCTTAAATTGCATGAGGGGGGACATACGAGCAAACAACTTTGAGAAACAAATATACACATTACATATGCAGTTGTAGTCTAACAAATAATAAGCCGTAAATTGCATGAATTTAGTATAAATAGATTGTCGCTTCCATTTTCAAGTCCAAAATTGTTACAGTAAAACTGCAATTCCCACTGCCCTCCTCGTTTTTTTTATGCAATTCCATCTCATTCAATGCTAAACAGCAGTAGATGTCCATTTAGAGGTAGAGAGTCGTCCTGCTAGCAGGGGCGGATGCAGCATGAAGGCACTGGGTTCAACTGAAAAATAGATTTAATGCTAGGAACCTTAAAAATTGAATCCATAGAGTTCAGATTCTGCCTGCTAGATAGTGTAACAACAGTCAACTAGCTACTTCGGTGCAATGAAGTTTTGAACAAATAACAGAAATTAAACTAAGGCTTAAAAATCTATCTAATTGCCTCAAGAAGTTTTTCCACTAACAAAACTGAGAAGCTGGCTATCAGTTAAAAAAAAGACTGTTCATATGCAGGGGACGAAAACAAATAAAAACTTGATCTTTACGTCGAGAAGGTTGAGGAGCTCATCAGTGGAAGAGGGAGGATTCATGAGCTTCATCCCATAAGCCCTGAGCTCGTCTTCCAGCTTAGCAGCACAGGAACACGAAGCCGCCATTGCCAGCGGAATTCGGTTCTCAAAATCAATAACACTTGAACGAAAATGGTGCAGCAAATTGACAAAATACTCTCAGTGCTGTTGATGCAAGAAGAGAATAAGTGACAAATGGCAAGCATGCAGAGGCCAATTCCTACCAGATTCTTTCTTGATTTTCGTGTTGTTAGATTACTGGTTTTGATGCTGTCAACCTCATACAGGGACCTGATCCCTTGTGCTGGTGTGACTCAATTTTGAGCTGGAAGGGAAAAGACTTTACAGTTGGAAAGTTTGCTTTTTGGCTGTCAGTTGGTGAAGACAATAGTGTGCAACAGAGCAGCATGGAATCATAGCAGCACCTAGGCCAAGTTGGTCACATGTGCTTGACCAAAAAGAGAGCTTTCTAGTGGGTATCATTACTACTCTCTCCTTTTATCCATGTGGCTAGTGGGTATCATCAATACACTCTCCTTCTACCCATGTGGATGAAAGGAAGCTGAAAAGATATAAAGGATAGAACCCAACAACTCTTTCCATCAAGAGAAATCATTCAGAAAAATTGATCTAAAAAATAAGCTTATTCTTCTCTCAAAAGGCAGCCATTGTTTCCTTGTTTCACAGCAAGAATCAAAGAAAAATAACTCAAGTTTTGAGGCTGCCATTGAAGGAGAAGAAGTGCACTGCAAAACAGAAACCTTGTATTTCGTACAAGTTTTATTTTCTTGTTTTTCATGAGTTGTTTTTCTCGTTTTGGTCTGCTAGAGCTAGTAGACATTTTGGCTAGAGTTAGCCTTGTATTTCAGTTGAGTTTTAGCTGAAGTAGAGAATATTGAAGTCTTGTAATAGAGGTATTACAAGTGGGAGGTTAGGAGGTTAACCTCTTAGTTGTGTACTAGGTTTTGTAACTTTTGTTGCTCAAATCTAGTAGTGGAGTTTGAGAAATCCTACGAGGTAGGTCGTGGTTTTTTACTTCCAGTGAGCAAGGAAGTTTTCCACGTAAAACTTCGTGTGTCTTCTTCTTACTGTTGTATTTTCGTGTACATGTGTCTCTGCCTCTGTGTAACCTGATAGAGGGACCTGGTCTTGAGTAAGGTGGTCGACCCATATAATTCAACAATTGGTATCAGAGCAGGTGCTTTCTAAAAGGTTAACACCTAGAAAGACTCCTGTAAAATATGGCAGCACCACCAAATTTAGAAGAAGGACAGTCTACTACCAGACCTCCCAGGTTTAATGGCCAATATTACGGATGGTGGAAAACAAGAATGCATGATTTCATCATGGCTGAAGATTGTGAGCTGTGGGATGTGGTACTGGATGGACCTTATGTGCCAATGAAAACCGTAAAGGAAGGAGAGACAACCATCTCTATTCCCAAAACCCGAAAGGAGTTTGATGATCATGACAGAAAACTCATAGAAAAGAATTACAAATCTAAGAAGCTTCTTGTTTGCGGTATTGGTCCGGATGAATATAATCGAATCTCTGCTTGTGAGACTGCAAAGGAAATATGGGACTGTCTCAGAACCGCTCATGAAGGGACCAGTCAGGTCAAGCAGTCCAAAGTGGATATGCTTACCACTCAATACGAAATGTTCTCCATGAGGGAAGGTGAATCTATTCAAGAGATGCATACCAGACTCACGTCCATCACTAACGAGCTCTATTGTTTGGGAGAAGTGATCAAGCCAAGTAGGCTGGTTAGGAAGGTACTCAGTGTCCTCCCCAAGTCTTGGGAGAGTAAAGTTGATGCGATCACTGAAGCTAGAAATCTGGAAGTCCTCACGATGGATGAACTCATAGGCAATTTAAAAACCTATGAGCTCAAGAGGCAGCAGGACCAGAGCAGGAGTGAGCTGAAGAAGGACAAAGGATTAGCTCTTAAAGGAGCTCAAGCAAGCTCCAGCGAAGAAGATGAAGATATGACCAACCTAACAAGAAGGTTTCAGAAAATGATTAGGCGAAGTGGCAGCCTTCCTAGGAGGACAAGCTCGAACAAGGGACCTGGTTACAATGATCTGTGTCACAAATGCGGCAAACCAGGTCACTTTATCAAGGACTGTCCGATGCATAAGATGGATTACAAGGAGTATCTGAGAACCACTGCCGAAAAGGCCCAGAAGAAGGACCGAGTCCCTGACAAGTTCAGAAGAAGAGCTGCAGCCGACAATATAGTCAAGCAAGCTCTAGCTGCTTGGGGGAACTCCTCAGATGAATCTGATAAGGAGGATGCTGTGAAAGATGCTTCTATGATGGCTGTGGAGGATGATGACTCACCCTTTGACTCAATGTTTGCCTTCATGGCAAATTCGGATGGAGATGAAGATGAAGAGGTAACTTTCCTTGACATTAAAAAGAATCTAAAAGACTATAATGGGAAAGAATTGAGGTCGCTAGCTTGTGTGTTAATTGACTCTTTTTATGATCTTACCAAAGAAAAGGAAAGTCTGAATCAATATATAGATAAACTTGAGCTAGAAAAGGCGAACTTGATCTCAAGTTTGGCAGAACTAGAAGAGAAATGTCAAGAGCTAGTCAATGAGCAAAATGCCTTTATTAAAAAGGGAGGGACTAGTGACATAAAAAATGCTCAAAAAGAATTCGAAGCTGAACTGAAAAGGTCACAAGATGAGCTCACTGTAATAATGAAAAGAAACACTGAGCTTGAGAAAAATGTGATCCAACTGAATGCTGAGCTTGAGAGATCGCTTAAATGGAATGCCTCTTCACAGATCTTACAAAAATTAACCGGACAAAGATCTAACTCCGGTGAAGGGTTAGGTTATAAGAAAAGTAGTCCTCCTTATAATCCTCACAGTAAATATGGATCTAATCCTGATAATTTGTTGTGCACACACTGTGGTAGGAATGGGCACCTTAAGTCTAACTGTGTATCGAGGCAAGCAGCCTTAAGAAAGACGGTGATTAGTAAAGGAGAATTAGGGACCATA
Organism: Datura wrightii; assembly: GCA_035772735.1. Taxonomy (NCBI): domain Eukaryota; kingdom Viridiplantae; phylum Streptophyta; class Magnoliopsida; order Solanales; family Solanaceae; genus Datura; species Datura wrightii. The sequence goes on along the minus strand of JASDFA010000010.1, from coordinate 157,597,392 downwards.
AGGGGACCTGGTTCCAAAATGTCTCAGATCAGGTTGCCTGAGTGGTCCAAAAGAAAATTGATTTATCCTCTGTCTCGGTACTGGGAACTCAAGCTGAAATGGGTTCCCAAGTCTAATCTATAATCTATATGTGCAGGAAGGAGTGAGAGAAAGCAGTCGGAAATGGTATATGGATAGCGGCTGCTCAAACCACATGACTGGAAATGTTGATAATTTTCTCTCACTCAAGGCATATCAGGGAGGCTCAGTATCTTTTGGGGATGGCAAAAAGGGACACATTCTTGGTGTTGGGAAGATTGGAAAGACACTTGCCCATGCCATAGAAAATGTCTTCTATGTAAATGGACTGAAGTACAGCCTCCTGAGTGTCTCACAAATCTGCGACAAAGGAAATGAAGTCAAATTCGTTTCAGACCAGTGTACAGTGACAGATCTTCAATCAGGAAGAGTTGTTTTGACCGCAAACAGATGCAAGAGCATGTATGTTGCTGATCTTGATTCAGCTGCTAGAAATGGGCTTAACTGCTTAAGCGTGGTGGAGGATGAAGCTACCTTGTGGCACAGAAGGTTGGGACATGTAAGTTCTGTTCTTCTCAACAAGCTAGTATCCAAGGACCTGGTTCGAGGACTCCCAAAGGTGAAATTTGCTCAGAGTCAGATCTGTGATGCTTGTGTTCAAGGGAAACACACCAGGTCTTCATTCAAGAACAAAAAGGAAGTGAGCACCTCCAGACCCCTGGAGCTACTACACATGGATCTGTGTGGACCTGTAAAGGTTGCAAGTCGTGGAGGAAAGAAGCTGATCCTTGTAATTGTTGATGACTATTCAAGATATACCTGGGTGATGTTTCTTCGCACTAAAGATGAAACATTCCCCACCTTTGAGTCATTTGCAAACCAAATTCAGGTGAAGCTGAACTGCAACATTGCAGGGATCAGGTCTGATCATGGAACTGAATTTGAAAATGCCAAATTTGAAGCTTTCTGTGCTGTCAAAGGAATCAGTCACAACTTTTCTGCTCCCAGGACTCCACAACAGAATGGAGTAGTTGAAAGGAAGAATCGAACTCTTGCAGATATTGCTAGAACATTGCTCATAGATGGAGGAGTGGCAATGTCATTCTGGGCAGAAGCTGTCAACACGGCCTGTTATGTGGTCAATCGGTGTCTAATTCGGCCATTACTTGGAAAAACTCCCTATGAGCTGCTGAATAAAAGGAAGCCGATGCTGAACTACCTCAGAGTCTTTGGGTGCAAGTGTTTTGTGCTAAACAACGGCAAGGACCATCTAGGGAAATTTGATCCCAAAAGTGATGAGGGAATTTTTCTAGGATACTCATTAAATAGCAAAGCATACCGAGTCTATAATAAATGGACTCAGTGTGTTGAAGAAAGCATCCATGTCGTATTTGATGAAAATGGGAAGCTGAAGAGCACAGAAGCACTGGGTACGGATGAATTTGAGGAACTGTGGCTGTTCCAAAGAGATGATGTCAATCATGATTCATCTGAAAAACCTGACATCACAAAGAACTCCCTGCAGAATGGAGATCAGACCACTCATGATGAAGCAACAGAACACATCAGCGAAGAGGAGGCAGAGAAGGAAGATGATGCAGAAGGCAACCCAGAAGAGGGACTTGGTTCCAATTCTGGAGAATCTGCTGGAACTGGTTCCAATTTTGGAAAATCTGTTGTAAAGGGATCTAACTGGAAACACAAATCTTCTCATCCTCTTGACAACTTAATGTCTCCATTGGACTCAGGAATGCAGACCCGATCCAAAACTCGAAACACATTTGCCTCATCAGCCTTCATATCACAGATTGAGCCCAAGAACATCAAGGAGGCACTGAAGGATGTGGAATGGGTGAATGCTATGCAGGAGGAGCTGCATCAATTTGAAAGAAGCAAAGTCTGGCACCTGGTTCCAAAACCATCTGATAGAACTGTTATAGGAACCAAGTGGGTCTTCAGGAACAAACTAAATGAGCAAGGGGTCACCGTCAAAAACAAGGCTCGACTGGTTGTTCAAGGGTACAACCAGGAGGAAGGGATTGATTATGATGAAACATTCGCTCCAGTAGCCATAATGGAAGCCATTCGCATGCTGATTGCCTTTGCCTCTTTCATGGAATTTAAATTGTTTCAAATGGACGTCAAAAGTGCCTTCCTAAATGGGTACTTGAAGGAAGAAGTGTATGTGAAACAACCCCCTGGTTTTGAGGATATTGATAGACCTCATCATGTATACAAGCTGGACAAGGCACTGTATGGACTGAAACAGGCTCCAAGGGCTTGGTATGAAAGACTATCAAAATTTCTTCTTGATAATGGTTTTAAGAGAGGAAGAATTGACAACACTCTTTTTCTCAAAACAAGAGGAAGAAATCTGCTTATTGTTCAAGTCTATGTTGATGACATTATATTTGGAGCCACTCTTGATTCACTCTGTGAGGATTTTGCAACGCTCATGGGAAGTGAATTCGAGATGAGTATGATGGGAGAACTTATGTTCTTTCTGGGGTTACAGGTCAAGCAGGACAAAGCTGGAACAGCCATCAGTCAGCAGAAGTATATCAAGGACCTGCTCACAAAATTTCATATGGAAAGTGCCAAACCAATTGACACTCCCATTGGGACTGCTTCAAAACTGGATAATGATGAACCCGGTCCTCCAGTAAATGAAACTATGTACAGAGGCATTATTGGCTCCCTGCTTTACTTAACAGCCAGCAGGCCAGATATTGTGTTTAGTGTGGGTATGTGTGCTCGATTCCAAGCTTGTCCTAAGGAATCTCATCTGAAGGCTGCTAAGAGAATTCTCAGATATCTTAAGGGGACCTCTGATTTAGTCCTTTTCTATCCATCTGGAGGTTCCTTTGAACTTATTGGCTATTCTGATGCTGACTATGCTGGGTACCTGGTTGATAGGAAAAGTACCTCAGGCATGGCTCATTTTCTGGGTTCTTCACTGGTCTCTTGGGGATCAAGAAAACAAAATTCAGTGGCACTCTCAACAGCTGAAGCAGAATATGTGGCTGCTGCTTCATGTTGTGCTCAATTACTGTGGATTAAACAGCAACTGGAAGACTTTGGAGTCCTGACCGAGTGTGTCCCTTTGATGTGTGACAACACCAGTGCTCTGAATATGGCTAAGAATCCAGTACAACACAAGCGGACTAAGCATATTGACATCAGACATCATTTTCTTAGAGACCATGTTGAGAAGGGAAATATTCGTGTGGAATTTTGCAGGACAGAAGATCAGATTGCAGATATCTTTACCAAAGCCTTGAATAGGGACCAGTTTGATAAAAATAGATTAAGGCTGGGCTTAATCAAAATGAATTAAATTCTCCCTCTTCTCTGTCTAAGTGTTGACTCTCGTTTTGGCTATGATCTGAATGCAGGTATCCTTGCTAGTTTGTTGTGGATGCGTCTAACTCAGTTCTATACCTCCCTAGGTATACACGCATGGTGGATGTAAGAAAGGCTGGACTTAGACAAGTCAGGGACTTTGGACTGCCTGTTCAACCTCATAAGGGGACCAGGTCCTATCAGGTCAGTATTACTTTGTCACTTATAAACATATCTTGAGAATATTGTAAGAACTGCCCTTCCCGCTTGTTTCTTCCGGTATCCGGTCATAAAGTAAGTGTTATATCTACATCCAGTTCAAAAGTCTCTCTGATTAGACGTGTCATAACCCCTCTTAAAACCCTTTCCACCTTCCATCTTTCCTCTCATCTCTTTAAACTGCTCTCTGCAAATAACCTCTTCAAACTTCCTATTCCTCCATCTCTTACTCACCAGATTTCTTCCAGATATAGGACCAATGAGTCTACTGAGCTGTCCAAGGAAGCCAGGCAGCTTATCTTGCAGAACCAAAAGGTGTTACGGGGCAGGGTATTTGATCCTGAAATTTGTGACATGGAAGGCATGGCTGAGCTGGTGGAAATGGTCAATTACCAAAGTTGGCGACACTTATTTGTTCCTCCAGTTCCTGTTTTACATAAGAATGAGGTCAGGAAATGTTATCATGAGCTGGAATTTGCTGATAATGGTACCAAGATCTACAGTAAGGTGAGTGGAGTCACCTTCATGATAAATGAGCAGGTTCTAAGTTCCATCCTTAAGGTTCCTAATAGAGGGATCAGGTCTGTCGATGGAGAATGTGCGCAAAGGCGTTTTATTTCCATGATTGCCAAGCTTGACAGAGTCACAGGGGAGAGAGTTCTCAAGAAACAAATGAAGGGTGTGTATCAACTGCTATTTGAGTTTGTAAATAAAGTACTTCTACCAAGGGCAGAGAAGAGGACTTGATTGCCTCGCAAGAGAAGTCCAATGAGGCTGAAATAGTTTGTCTGAAGGCGCACCCAGTAGAGGACCCTGGCACCATCTCCTCCCTCAAGGAAGAGAATGAAGCTTTAAAGGCTGAGGTTAAAGATTTAAACCAAAAACTGCTTACTGTCAGTGATCCTCTCAAAGCAGAAAATGAAGCCCTGAAGGTTGAGGTCAAGGACTTGACTAAGAAATTGCTTACCCATGAAACCTTCAATGATCGCCTCTCAGCCCTCTTACCCAGACTACCCGACTCTAAATGATTTTCCTGCTCTCTTATCTCCTTCCTGCTTTACTCTCTTTCCCACGATTATGGACAGTTCTTGTATGATTCTCTTTTGTTATGCTAAGTGATAATGTAATACTTTTCTGATTGCAGGGGTTGGCTGTTGCATTGTTCTTATTGTCTATTTGTTTTTCTGCCTTTCTTATTTCCATTAGTGTCAGTGTTGCCCCAGTGGCCATGAGTTAACTCATCTATGCATTCTTGTCTTGGTTTACTGTTCTCTTCTTTTTTATGATGCCAAAGGGGGAAGATACTAAGACAGGGGATACTAAGACAGGGGGAAGACGCGGATACTAAGACGTGGGGAATTATGCTGACAGGGGGAAGACTGTGAAGTGTGTTAGATAAAATGTGCAAAGAAGGTTGTCAAGGTTGTCATCATCAAAAAGGGGGAAATTGTTAGATTACTGGTTTTGATGCTGTCAACCTCATACAGGGACCTGATCCCTTGTGCTGGTGTGACTCAATTTTGAGCTGGAAGGGAAAAGACTTTACATTTGGAAAGTTTGCTTTTTGGCTGTCAGTTGGTGAAGACAATAGTGTGCAACAGAGCAGCATGGAATCATAGCAGCACCTAGGCCAAGTTGGTCACATGTGCTTGACCAAAAAGAGAGTTTTCTAGTGGGTATCATTACTACTCTCTCCTTTTATCCATGTGGCTAGTGGGTATCATCAATACACTCTCCTTCTACCCATGTGGATGAAAGGAAGCTGAAAAGATATAAAGGATAGAACCCAACAACTCTTTCCATCAAGAGAAATCATTCAGAAAAATTGATCTAAAAAATAAGCTTATTCTTCTCTCAAAAGGCAGCCATTGTTTCCTTGTTTCACAGCAAGAATCAAAGAAAAATAACTCAAGTTTTGAGGCTGCCATTGAAGGAGAAGAAGTGCACTGCAAAACAGAAACCTTGTATTTCGTACAAGTTTTATTTTCTTGTTTTTCATGAGTTGTTTTTCTCGTTTTGGTCTGCTAGAGCTAGTAGACATTTTGGCTAGAGTTAGCCTTGTATTTCAGTTGAGTTTTAGCTGAAGTAGAGAATATTGAAGTCTTGTAATAGAGGTATTACAAGTGGGAGGTTAGGAGGTTAACCTCTTAGTTGTGTACTAGGTTTTGTAACTTTTGTTGCTCAAATCTAGTAGTGGAGTTTGAGAAATCCTACGAGGTAGGTCGTGGTTTTTTACTTCCAGTGAGCATGGAAGTTTTCCACGTAAAACTTCGTGTGTCTTCTTCTTACTGTTGTATTTTCGTGTACATGTGTCTCTGCCTCTGTGTAACCTGATAGAGGGACCTGGTCCTGAGTAAGGTGGTCGACCCATATAATTCAACACGTGTTTCTTTTTCTGTGCCTAATTTGGGGTTTGGAATCCGTGATCTTTTCACGTTTTTTTTTTCCTAGTACTAGTACGTGCTTCTCAACGTGACTTATGCAAAAGTGCAAATCGACAAAATTGGGAGTTTGAACTTTGCTGTTTGAAGTGAAATATCACTAATTACTTTTTCCCTTAATTCTTTTATTTCATATACCTTCCTACGAATTCTAAAAATCTATATATAATAAATGAAGGTTTTAAGAAAATGACGTGGCACCTCTCTATTCTTAAGAAAAGTATTTTTTTTATTTATATTTTATCATTTTTCTCAATCATTTTATTTTGTAAAATTATTTTCTTAACTCATACCTCTTTAATTGCATAGATTCTACTATTAATCAATATTAATAATAATCATAACTCCCAAACTTTTCATATTTATAACCACCAATTATTTAAAATACAAATTTATCATAATCTCTAAAATAAACTTTTACTCAAATCTTAGAAATTAAGAGCACTTGTCCAAAACTGTAAATGGATGACAATGTTATTCCATTTCAAATAGTTCAAAGATAAAATTAACTTATTTTTTCTTGTTTTAGAACAACCGTCAGGAAGAACCTTAAATTTTGAAAAGGATTCACATGTCTATCAATAATTACATTTTATTATAACAAAGATTTGTGGATTTTCACGGTCAACATCTCACTTTTCAGTATTTCGGGGTCACGAAATATAAATATACAATTTTTTAAGTTTCTGATATGTGTTGGTCTATGAATATTTTGGTATTTTTTTGATCGGCTCCGTTGAGCCCCAAAAATGGTCGGCTTTGGTTGATAAAGTCTGGTGATCAGTACTCATTGCATTCTCATGCTCTGCGTTTCTTTTTTGGTGTTTCGAGGCCACGAAATAATATTTTTCAATTTTCAAATTTCTCAGTGTGTGTTAGTCCATGAATTTTTTAGAGTTTTTTTGACCGACTCCTTGGGCCACAAAATGGTCAGGCCAAGCCAAAAATCCTAGTAACTCATACTCATGAATTTTCATGGCCGAAAAAAATCTGGTGACCAGCACTCATTTCATTTTCATGGCTGATGTCTATTTTTCAGTGTCTTTTTTGGGGCCATGAAACATAAATTCACTATTTTCAAGCTTCTCGATGTGTTAGTTCATGAATTTTTGGTGTTTCTTAACAGATTCTGTTGTGCTCCAAACTTGATCGTGTCGGGCCGAACAACGGGGTAATCAATACTCATTACATTTTCATGCTCGATTTCTTGGTTTTTCGAGACCACAAAATAGAACTTCAAGATTTTTCAAATTTTATGGTGTGTGTTAGACTATGAATTTTACTGTATTTTTTAGACCAACTTTGTTGGGATCCAAACTTGGTCAAGCAGGGCAAAAAGTTTCTGATGACCAGTACTCAATACATTTTCATAGTTGACATTTTTTTTTAGAGTTTCGGGGCCACAAAACATGAATTCACCATTTTCAAACTTGTCAGTATAATATTTTTTGACTAATTTCTTGGAGTCCTAAAATTGGTCGGCTCAGTCGGAGAAAGTTTGGTGATAAATACTCATTATATTTTCATGGCCAACATCACTTTTTTAGGCGTCTCAGGGTCATAAAATAGAAATTCAAAATATTTCAGACTTCTGTGTGTGTGTTAATCCATGGATTTTTGAATTTTTTTTTGACTCACTCCATTGGCCCCAAAATTTGCTGGGCAGGGTTGAAAATCAATAAGTTTGAATATTTTACCTTGCACCATTTGAAATGAGATTATTTTTCCCTTATTATTTTATTTCATGTACCTACCGTACTAACTCTTAGAATGATATGATAAAATAAATAAATTTTAATTATATTTTGATATGCTTTATTATTTATATTATTTCTAAGTTGTTCCAAATTTCAGTCGAATGCCAGTATAATAGTTTTTAAAAAGAAATAATAGATTAAAAAATTAATATTTATAATTAAATTTTATATTTTACAAAATTGACATTGTTAAAATTTTGTTATTTAAATTAGTTAAATTAATCTCATAATCTCTAAAATAAATTTTACTCAAATCTTAGAAATTAAGAGCACTTGTCCAAAACTGTAAATGGATGACAAAGTTATTCCATTCCAAATAGTTCAAAGATAAAATTAACCTACTTTTTCTTGTTTTAGAACAATCGTTTCGAAAGGATGGTATTTTTGACCTATTTTAATAGTTGAAGGGTATTTTTGAGCTAAAAATGTAATGTCAAGGGCATTTTTGACCCAAAAATATAATAAGGATAAATAACCTATTTAAAATAGTTTAGGAATATTTTTAGCCCTTTAAAAAAAAATAACAACCGCATAGATTTGACTATTAATTGAAAAGAAATACAGTAATATCATTTTTACTCGACAAAAATTATTCTTTTAGGTGATTTCTTTTTATCTATTTTAGTCGTAGTATATATAGTTACCTAGTATATATTGTTAATGGAAGGTGGCAGTATCCCAAAATTAGTCAAGGTGCACCACAAAATGACCCGCACATCACAATTATTTTTTTTTTTTAAAAACTCAAATTAAACCTTCAATTTTGAAAAGGATTAACATGTCTATCAATAATTACATTTTCTTATAACAGAGATTTGTGGGTTTTCAGAGTCAACGCCTCATTTTCAGTATTTCAGGGCCACTAAATAGAAATTCACGATTTTTTTAAGTTTTTGATATGTGTTAGTCTATGAATTTTATGGTATTCTTTTGACTGACTCTGTTGAGCCAGAAAAATAGTCGGCCTTGGTCGATAAAGCCTGGTGATCAGTACTCATTGCATTCTCATTCTCTACGTTTCTTTTTTGGTGTTTTGAGGCCACGAAATAGTAATTTTCGATTTTCAAACTTCTCAATGTATGTTAGTCCATGAATTTTACAAAAAAAAAAATTGATCTAACTCCTTGGGCCCCAAAATTGGTCAGGCTGAGCCAAAAAACCCTAGCAACTAGTACTAACAAATTTTCATGGCCAACATCTCTTTTTTAGCATCTCAGGGTGACGAATTATGAATTCATAGTTTTCAAGCTTCTCGGCGTGTGTTAATCAATGAAGTCATGGTATTTTTTTTTGACCGACTCAGTTGGGCCTTAAAAATGATTGTGTTTGGCCGTAAAATCTAGGTGATTCATGGTAGATGTCTCTTTTTTCGATGTTTCGAGGCCACGAAATAGGAATTTATAATTTTCAACCTTCTTGGTGTGTGTTACTCCATGTATTTTTTTGACTAACTATATTGGGTCCCAAAATTGATTGAACAGGATCGAAAAAAGTCAGGTGACAAGTACTCATTATATTTTCATGATTGATACCTCTTTTCAGCGTTTCAGGGTCAAGAAACATGAATTCACTATCTTCAAGCTTCTCGATGTATGTTATTCTTGAAATTTTTGGTGTTTCTTGACGGACTTTGTTATGCTCCAAACTTCAAGCTTCTCGATGTATGTTAGTGAATTTAGTAACCGGCAAACTCTTCTTCTTGTCTCTGGCAATAACAACGCCAGTGCCCTTGAAAATCTTCTTGCCGGCCTTTGATTTCTCGGCGTCGGCGGGACAGCCGTTGGCTTCTTCTAGTGGTCTTAATCAAACTTCGCAAAGATGGAATCGCAGAGTTTGCTGAGTTCTTCCGGTGTGGCAGTAGTGACGACGTCGGCCTCGAAGTGAGACTCGATGAGCCGGAGAGCCGATGTGGGAATAAGAATTTTTGCTAATTTCTTTATTTAATTAGAATGTAAATTCACGATTTTATCAGAGAATAAAAATAGTCGGTGGATTTCTTGTCAATTAGAGCACAAATTTATCATTTTAGGGGGAAAATCTACAATTTTGCAGAAAACATGAAGAAGAAATGAAGAAGAAGGCTTCTTTTCAAAGTTGATTTTTTTTTAAAAAAAGAAAAATAATTACTCAGCAATTATAGTCATTATGTTATGAAATAATAAAGAAAGAACAAGAATATTATAGAGAAAGAGAGAAGAAGAGAAGTTCTTATTTCTCTTGATAGGATGAAATACAATGAAGGAGAACCCCTCTATTTATAGGGATAATTTCTCCTAACTTTTCTCCAAAAGATAGACTTTCACAATGATATAAACACATGTATTCAGTACAATACAAATACCTTTATAGACATTCACTACAACACAAATATGTTTATAACACTCCCCCTTGAATGTCTATTTGATAGATAATGTGTCTCGTTAAAACCTTACTAGAAAAAACCCAGTGGGAAAAAATCTAGTGAAGGAAAAGAGTACACATATCTAATAATACGCATTTTTGGCTGCCTCATTAAAAAACCATACAAAGAAAACCCAGTGGGACAAAACCTCGTAAGGAAAAAAGAGTACAGCGCGTATTAACTCCCCCTAATGAGAACATCCTTGAATCTTTGCATTCCGATCTTGTGCACCATCTTCTTGAAAGTTGCAGTTGGTAGAGATTTGGTGAATAAATCAGCCACATTATCACTTGAACGAATCTGTTGCACATTGATATCACCATTCTTTTGGAGCTCATGTGTGTAGAAAAACTTTGGCGAGATGTGCTTCGTTCTATCTCCTTTTATGAATCCTCCCTTTAGTTGTGCTATGCATGCAGCATTATCTTCATACAAAATTGTGGGTACTTTGTCACAGTTCAAACTACATTTTTCTCTAATGAGATGTATCATGGACCTCAACCACACACATTCTCGGCTTGCTTCATGAATAGCTATTATCTCAGCATGAGTTGATGAAGTAGCTTCGAGAGACTGCTTTGTAGATCTCCAAGATATTGCAGTACCTCCACATATGAACATGTAGCCAGTTTGAGATCGAGCTTTGTGGGGGTCAGATAAATACCCAACATCAGCATAGCCAATAAGATCGGGACTGCAATTATTAGAATAAAATAAGCCCATATCGGTAGTCCCTTTTAGATACCGCATTATGTATTTTATCCCATTCTAATGCCTCCTAGTAGGAGCAAAACTATACCTTGCTAACAAATTAACCGAATGTTATGCCTTGTAGTATTAGCAAGATATATTAGTGCATCAATCACACTAAGATATGGTACTTCAGGACCAAGGATTTCCTCATATAACAATTATGAACAAGTTTAAAGAAACTTGTAAATGCTTCAGGCATTTCGAATCCTTCATGAGTTTCGTACAAATTTTGTCAAGTGATAACATTAATTAGTATTTAAATGCGTGACATCTTCTAGTGTCTGGACTACAGGTCCAATAAGCTTTATGCTTATCAATACGCATCATTCACTTGATAATTATTTCTACATCAACATGCTTTAATAGACGTAGAATTCAGATCCTCACAATCTTTTACAATATTGCGCACTATATTGTATCAAAAATATCGTCGACGATCAGTTCCAATGCGACATAACTTATTGAGATCTCTTCATTTTTTGTCATTTTCAGGTACCTGAACCTTTGCCAAGGTTTTATGAAGTGTTATGTCGTGGTGCTTTCTTAAAGCACTTGCCTTATCATTATGGCCATCTTAATCATTTGCTCCTCTCCTTCTTCAAGGAGTTCTATATTTGGAACCGTTTGGTCTATCACGCTTCAGGCGTTTCAAGACCCTGTCCTTCAAGGACCTTTCATTGGAGCATTTGCAACTAATTTATAAAATAGAGTTAACAAATATATCTGGCAATTGATTTGCAATACTTTGCTAGTGAATTATCTATTGAACTTTAAGTTCATTTTTTTTCCGAGGATCTAGATAATTCATCCCACACTCAATTTTCAGTTACTAATCACTTCTCCCCCTAATGTTAGAAAAACTAACATTTACTCCCCAAGCTCATTTGGGGACCCATCTTTGTGCGTTGTGGTGGGACAATTGAATCATATATCGCATATTCAAATTTTTAGATGGAATTATTTGGTTCCTGACCCTGAACCAATTGTGATAGGGGAACCTTGTTGGCTTGATGCATTCAAGTGTTGCTATATGTTAAATAAACATATCTCATACCAAATTTTATTTGGGAGTTTTATTCTCATAACCAATGATTTAGCTATAATTGGAGGCATACAATTTTTGCTAAACCAACATAGATATGAATCAGCATTATCAACATGATTTTATAATTTGAAACTATGCTCTTAATTTAATAATTCGAGCAACAACCTTACAAGAATCAATTGCAAGTTGATATCAAAACACATGTGACCATTCCATAGATGCATCTATTAGCAAACGGTTCACATGGTAGGTGAATGGGCCCATATTCACCCTTTTATAAGTTCTAAAATTTCAGGGAATATAATTCCAATCTTAGCTGATCAAGATCATTCTATCACGAGAACAAGCAACACAAGAGAATTCTTGAAGAATCTTTTATTTCTTCAACATATAGCCACGTGAATTCTCAATTATTTTTGCATCACATTTGAACTGGGATGGCCAACCGGTTATGCCAACTTATTTCAGTAAACTTCTATGTTTACTTTCGTATGTGATTTCATCATCATACCCATATTTATGTACTACAAATAAAAAAAACGGCGGGTAATCTTTTACATAAATATTTATAACCCGCTTCAATTGTAGTAGCATGAAGATATTAGATCTTCCCATAATTTATAGTCTCAATTTTTTTTTCAATGTCCTTGAAACTTATAAGTTTCCTTTTGAGACTTACTACAACAATTTCATTCCTTCACGTAGTAATACATTAGCTCTTCCGGAGCTCTCAATTAATTTGTATACTACCACATATTCAATCATATAAAAATAGTTTCTCCACATAATTTCAACTTTGAAACAATTTTGAATGTTGATGAGCTATACTCATGAACAGACTTATAGTCTTGATGGATCCAATCATATCGTGCCTTTGGGTGGATGACCATCTTCAGGTGGTCATACCTTTCTTTTAGGCTATTCCACAAAACAAGTGGATCCTTAATCGTGAGATATTCAATTTTAAGAATTTCATCAAGATGACGACGCAAGAATATCATAGCCTTAGCACGATCTTGATTTGATGTTTTGTTTTCACTTTTAATGGTGTCTCCAAGACTCATTGCATCCATATGAATTTTTGATGCTTTGTTTTCACTTTTAATGGTGTCTCCAAGACCCATTGCATCTATATGGATTTTTGATGCTTTGATTTCACTTCAGGGAGTAGATCTGTATTAGATCTATATTTATAACATTTATCAAAAGTTCTCAATTTCTCATTCTTCAGGAATGGAACATGACATCTAAATATGCCTTAACCACATAAGGTATGATAGCTTAAAACCTCTTTTAAGATATTGCTACTTCGGGAGCAAATCGAGGTATGCATATAACATAGATGATTTCTCTTACATATTTTCACAATATTGTTCTGCTGGAACAAATATATTTTGATAATATTGTTCTTCTAGAACAAATATATTTTTCACAATATTGTTCTTCTGGAACAATTATGAGGCATGAATTGCCAAGTTAATCAATAAGTCGTTCCTCAAGTTCATATATAAAATCGATATTGTTATTAGTAAATACATAAATATCAAGAAATACTAACCTTCATCTTTCTAAGAAAACTTTGATTTTTCTTACCTCAGATCTTTCAAAGTGAGTGCTCAAGGCAGAGACTCGTGTTGATAACGTGTTATGAAATAATAAAGAAAGAACAAGAATATTATAGAGAAAGAGAGAAGGAGAGAAGTTCTTATTTCTCTTGATAGGATGAAATACAATGAAGGAGAACCCCTCTATTTATAGGGATAATTTCTCCTAACTTTTCTCCAAAAGATAGACTTTCACAATGATATAAACACATGTATTCAGTACAATACAAATACCTTTATAGACATTCACTACAACACAAATATGTTTATAACACATTATACTTCCATGTAAGCGTTTTTTAATGTATAAAACATCACTCAAGCGCGCGGGAGTGTTTGAAATCATGATTTTGATCCAGTCGGCACTCAGGTGTGTTTTGTTCAAGTAGCCAACACAAACTAGATATAGTTCAGATAGTAAACTCGCAAAAATAATATAATTCAAACGATATAATTCAAGTGTGTTTTTTGGACCTTTACTCATTTAATATATTCAAACAATACTGGCAACTCTTATGTCGGTATCTTCTATGTTCAGAAGTTAAATACGCATTTAAGATCTTTCTTTGACCAATATTTGATGATATCTTAAATGAAAGAGCGGACATATTGGGGTAGTCTGGAAGGAAAATAAGTTACTTTGAGATTGTTATTTTATTTTTAATAAGGGTTAAGGAATAAAGAATTTGAGATTAATTTTTGGTTGAATTTATTCTATGTTTAGTTGAAAATTATCTCGAAAAATTTATTTCGGAATTAGTTATCCTAAAATTATTATCTCACTCTCAATACTGGATAAAAGTAACACTATAATTCAAGAATAACTAATCTCGTGATAAATTTCCGCAATAGTTTTTCAATCAAACGTGGAATAAAATCTTTTTTTAAAAATTAATATCGAGACTATTTATATCTTATCTCTCATTAAAAATAAAATAATAATTCTAAAAAACTTAAATACTAGATAATTCCATCCCGATATCAAACGATCACTTTTAAGTGTGCGGCTAAATATGCATCGCCCTCCTTACATTTATCACATCGAACTATGATGTTTATAGCTTTAGACCAAATTGACAATGTAAAACTTCCAACTTTTATTCCTTTTAGGTTTTACTATTTTCAAGTTTTGGTCTATTTTCTGGTTATTAAATTGTGCCTTTTTTTGTTTTTCTTTTTTTAAAGTAAAGCCGCATTTCAATTTCTTTTAGCACAACATTCTCCTATATATAAACCACTTCTTCACATTCATCAACAAAAAAAAAAAAAAAAAAAAAATTGAAAAACAACCGAAAACCCTTCAGCCCTAAAAGAAACGAAAGAGAAAAAAAGAAAAATCTCTCATTCGAGGAAAAACCCACTTTATATTAAACACCAAGGCCAACCAACAAAGAGTTGGGTCCCCCATTATTCAATTATCACTTCTCAAAAAAAAAGTTTTTTAAAAAAAAGAGGAGAAAAAAAAAGATCTTTTGCAATTTAAAAGGAATTTACTTCGTCCTCTTCTGCATCAGGTTCTCACCTTCTGTTTATGCAGAAAAAATGGAAAAGAAAACAAAAACAATGAAGATTATAACAACTCTGAATTTATAATCAGAGATTTGGAGTCGTGACTGTGAAAGGAGGTCGACAGCCAAACCCCACCCGACCCCTCACCTCACGCCATACAGTACCCAATCTTCTCTCTCTTTCTCCATCTAGAAGAAGCTCATTTTCCTGAACAGAAAAAGAATATATATAAAAAAAAATCTCTGGTTCTTATCCCCTTATTCACCGCCTTACATCGTTTCCCTTCAAATATTGATCTTCCCAAGTCCTTTCTTAACGATTTATGTTTTAAAGTTCAAATCTTTATGTATTACAAGGTAAGTTTCGAAATCAATTGGTTTCGCTATTTGTGGAAGTTTTGTTTTCATTAGATTTGTTGATATTTGTTAGTAAACTTTGCTTCTTTTTCAACTTTTTTTGCAGATCTGGTTTTGGATCTAACGATTATCAAGAAATAATTTTCGGTTTGAGGATTGAGATTTTGTATTCTCGGATTTGGTGAAGAAAAATAATTTCTGAGAAATGTCGCTTTTGCCCAAAAGCGATTCGATTCACATTCGAGAAGTTTGGAATGACAATCTGGAAGAAGAGTTCGATTTGATCCGAGAAATCGTTGATGATTATCCGTATATCGCTATGGATACCGAGTTTCCCGGTGTTGTTCTTCGGCCCGTTGGAAATTTTAAAAACATTAACGATTATCATTACCAGACCTTGAAGGATAACGTGAATATGTTGAAGTTGATCCAGTTGGGGCTAACATTTTCTGATGAAGATGGGAATTTGCCCAAGTGTGGAACTGATAAATACTGCATTTGGCAATTCAATTTCTGTGATTTCAATCCCAACGAGGATGTTTATGCTAATGATTCAATCGAGTTGTTGAGGCAGAGTGGCATTGACTTCAAGAAGAATATAGAAAAGGGTATTGATGCTAAGCGGTTTGGTGAGCTTTTGATGTCTTCAGGGATTGTGCTGAATGATAATGTGTACTGGGTTACATTTCATAGCGGGTATGATTTCGGGTACTTGTTGAAGATCTTGACATGCCAGGACTTGCCTGATACTCAGGCGGGTTTCTTCAACCTGATCAACATGTACTTTCCTGTCCTTTTTGATGTTAAGCATTTGATGAAGTTCTGCAACAGCCTTCATGGTGGATTGAACAAGCTTGCAGAGCTGTTGGAGGTTGAGAGAGTTGGTGTCTGCCATCAGGCCGGTTCGGATAGCTTGCTCACAGCTTGTACTTTTAGGAAGTTGAAAGAAAACTTCTTTAGTGGCTCACTGGAGAAGTATGCCGGTGTCTTGTATGGTCTAGGTGTTGTTGAGAATGGACAGAGTGTCCATTGAAGAACAAAAAAATGAAAAATAAAAATAAAATGTGTGAAAAAACAAAAAAGAAAAGATAGATGCTTAGTATTTGTGTGCGCTTATGATGCCGCACTACTCTGTAAACTTTTGATGAGAAAGTTTTCTCTTCATTTATGATATCACCCTTCTTTTGGCTAAATTCAAGTTACACTATAGCTAGGATTACATTTGTGTAGTTATTATTTCAGCTGCTGCACCCATTGAAGCTCTTACTGTCTTTAACATTGTTAGGTCATTCCTTTTCTCAGGATTTAGTCTCCTGCTCAATGGTTTCATATGAGGGATGTATGGTTGGTCTTATGTTTTTTCCCCTGTTGCTTGACCTTTTTTCTTTATTCTGAGATAGGTTATCTGCCAAATGAGCATACCCGGATAGAATATTGTACGTAGGGAACTGGTTTACTGGTGTTGTGACGTCCAGTTTGTTGGAGTCAAAACAAATGGTACTGGGATGGAGGAAGGAGGTGGCTGTGGCTAATGTTAGATATCTATCCTGATATCATGGTCATCCTATAGACTAAACAAGGAGGAATATATTTCTTGCATCACTTATAAATAGATCTATGTAGGTATTTGCTTGGCGCACATTTTTAGATTTCCCCTAATTTTAAAGCAAAAAACATGTGTGACGACATATTCAAAAATATGTGATCCAATTTGATAGGCTGCCCGCAGAAAGGAAAGAATGGATAGATAGAATTTATCTGGAGAATTTCATACCTTTCTGCAAGCGGGGTAAACTACAATTATTGCCCCCGTGTCACGCTGTTAGCCAGTCTTACCGGTTTCAGCATCTTGTACGCATCACTCTGTTGTATTTTAGCTTGGTTTGTGTGTTTATGCAGTGATAAGCATAGTTTGGCAGATATGCAATTTGGTATTTAGTTGTTCATTGATAATTACTTTAGACTTCTAATTCATGAGTCTGGGAACCTATCTTCTATGATGTTTGAAGCAGGACATACAAACTCTCCAGCGCAGATGTTGCTGGTTTATGCTGTTGAAAGATCAGGCGATTAGGAGACTTGTCAAAAGAGAATAAAGATCAGGTGATTAGGAGATATTCTTCTGTTCTATGGGGTGCAAATTTGATGATTCCCATTTGAACTCTACCATAGGCCAAAACTACTGAACTCTTAACATGCTCAGTTCTGGTTTAAGCTGATAACGGCAGGTTTTTTCATCATTTCAGAAGATTCTCAGAGGTTTGTTACTGTTCATTTTATTGTATATAGTCCTGACTAGGCTTGGCAGCTGATCAGCAGTTACACCCAATTTTGGAAACTTTTTTTACCTTACATTGCTCAAAGACGTGGGAAACCGCGAGGTCTCTCTCATGGCTTCTTACAAGTTAAAAACCCCAACTGTTCCATTAACCAGTGAAAGATCTAATGGTGCTGACTGATCCTAAGGCATTGATGGAAAAGTTGATTTCTAGACTCTGCTTTTTGAAGAGTAAGGTTGAAATAGTTACTATCTTTAACACAGTTAAATCTTTTGTTGTTCTCTTGGAGTAAAATAGACATTGCTGCTGAAACTTTCATATATTAAACATGAGCTGGTAGCTATTGCCATGTGTGCGAAATTATCCATTTTGCTTGTATTGTGTCCTTGATTTCTTTTGGGGAGAGGGAGAGGGAGAGGAGCAAGAGTGAATCTGAAGTCTCTGAGTTAGGTTTGTAAATTTGTGTCCTTTCTTTCTTGTTTGAACTCCTCTTCTTGTGGTAGAAAAGACTTGCAGTGTAGGCATCTTGGGATTTTGACTTTACAGTGGATAATGAGTTACTTTCAACCTAATCTTGTATGATGTTTGAAGCAGGACGTTCGCACTCCAATATTGTGGTGATGCTGGTTTTGTTTTTTGAAAGATAAGGATAATAATAATCTTCTGGAATCTGTGGGTTGCAAACTTAATGTCTCCAGATAGATAGTTAAGAGGTTTGTTAATGTTGTAAATGATGTTTTGATTAGGCCTGGAAACTGCGCATGAGTTAAACATAATTATGGAAACATAGCCCGTTAAACCAGTGAAATCTGATACAACCAAACTTGATTTGATGGCGACATTGACTTGTGTACTTTCTGAAAAAAAAATAAAGGGCTAATAGAGGTTTACTTACGGAATGAAGAGCTGGCAGTTAAGACCTTGCTATTGGTCTACACTTTCTTACTTTGTAATCTTGTGGTTCATAGGAGGGTGAAATTCAAGTTGTTCCAGAAGTAGCTCAATTGAACTATAAACGAAATTAGAAGAAAACTGGGATAGGCATCCTCCTGTGCCTCAGAGTTTGTTGGAGGGAAATAACTACTATGTGGACTGGGTTGAATAGCAGGCGGACTCAACGAGGGGCATATGAAATGTCATCAGAAGGAGAAGCGTCGTCTACCAATTTCTCCACTGCTTCTTATTCTTTGATAATAATGCAGTTTTATTTATTATTATGTATGTGTTTACAAGCCACGCTTGCTCGGTGTTGAGAACATTTTTGCCCTTTTTGCTTCAGCAGTGGAAAGAAGTTACAATCATACCTTTTAATAGCTTGACATGGAAATAAGCAGCAATCAACTACTAAGCTTATGAGATACATGAATTGGTGGAGGAAAACGAATCACACCTAGCATTAACTTCTTCAGCTGTAATGCTATTTGTAACAGTGATTTAGATGCTCCAATCTTACAATAACCCACACCAAACCTATAATGATAACACTCAACAAAATTTTGATCCGGAAATCCAGGTGTCTATGCTAATTCATCTTAGAGATTAATTCATTGATGTGATCCTCGCGATTTCCTGAATCACCCCCATCGTTGAATCGTCTCTTCTTACCCTGCAAAGCTTTCTCTGGCTTGGTCAGAGCAAAGGGGCATAGAAAGCTCGTGACCTCTTTGAAGTGTGGACCAACACTAGTAATCTCTCTCACAACGTCCTCTAAGCATATAATGTCATACTGGCCCAGTGTCTGCCAAAATAAGTAGTTGAGATACCACATGATAGCAATGCAGAAATGCCCACAAAACATAAGAGTGATGAGTTCAACTATTGTAATTAAGTGATGGTAAAAGAAAAGGAAACAAAGGCACCTGTTCAACAATGTCATTGCAAGTCAAAGGCACCCTCTGGTTGTCAGTTTTTCCAGCACCTTTCTTGTAAATCAGATCCTTCACGCTCTTCAGGTTGGGGTATCTTCAAAGGAAAAAAAGCACATTAATTGGTAAGGCGGTTTGGCATCACATGTGTTAGTTTTGCATCATATGGATCAGTATGTCCTGCCTCTAATTCCTATAATTGGAATTCAATGTCATCATCAAACTACGCATCATTAAAAGTATAAAATAGTTCCCTTTAGCCAGTGTAAAGGTGGACGAATGTAACTCCTAAGGCTACATAATACATGGTAGAACTTTCTTGTTTACGTCATTGTTTCAAGAAAGCAGGACTGCAAGATGACCATCCATTTAGAGATGAGGGGAAAGTAAAATACCCAACCTCTAAATGAAGTGGTGTTGTTTGATTAGATATGCCAAAAGGTTAAAGAGATCAAAAATCTGATGTTCCCCTTTTACATGGAGAACTTTGATTATTAAAGAGAGAACTGAAGATAGAACTTCAGACTTCCTTTTTTTAATCAGGTAGAACTTCAATTTCTATTAATAGAGAAAACCACCATATACTTATCAAACAAATAACTACTCTATCTGTTTCAACTTATGTGAATCTTTTCGATTTGGCACAGAAGTTAAAGAAATGAAGACTTTTGGAACTTCTGATCTTAAACATGTCACAACATTTGTGTGGTTATAAAACTTTTGAAACTTGACGTATTAATGTATCATAACATTTTTGCGGTTATAAAAGCTTCTCATTAAGGATAAAATGGAAGTTTAAATTAAATTGCTTCCAAATTTTAGAAAAGTGTCCTTTTTGAAACTGATTAAAAAGGAAATAGATTCATATAAATTGAAACCAGAGGGAATAATGAATAAGGGAAAACAGCTATATAAAAGCTGAATAATTAGTAAAATCCAAACAAGGTTCCTTTGGCTGCTCTAACTTGGATAGAAGCAAGAATAGTTGGCCATGAGAAAATGAGAAATGGTAAGAGGTCATATAAAAATGGAAAACTTACCCAACATAGCACAATCACGAAAGTATTTACATATAATATGCCATATATTTACTGTAAACCCTCTCCTCTTACATTTCAGTAATTCTCTCCAATAACGGCTAAACCCCTGTTCATTCTTATCACTCACCTAACATTTATCAATTAACCCAGATTTTTCGCATGTTTCTTCAACATCTTTGCACAATCTTAGCGGTTTTCTAGCAGCAGACAGAATCCATTTAAATCAGGTAATGTTCATTTATGAGTTTTCTTTTTCAATTTAAGATATATATTTTTTGTATTTAGATGAAAATCTTCAATTGGTTACTTTCTCGAAATTTTTCTTAATCAAATCTGCTTGATTTTTGGAGTTTCAAATAAATTATAGAATCCCTTTAAAACTGGTAAGTGATCTTTTTAGTTATGTATACTATGTATTTCGACCCCTCAACTCATATATGTGTATTTGATTTTAGGACTTCTCTTTGTAATCATCAAAGCTTCATCAAAGCTTCTTCAATGACCGAAAATACACCATCTAAGTGTGTAGCAAGAGGTATATGTTGAAACGTTGAATTTCATGGACATAATCATGCTATTCTAGTATACAAATGTATTTACATACATATAGATACATATGTTTGTATTGTTATGTATTCAGTAATCCCCAAATATTCCAATAACAGAGATACACATCAGTACTCTTTGATACAATTAAATACACAATCCCTCTTGTATTTTTAAAATTTAATATTTTAATATATGTGTATATTGTTATAATTCTGATACAAAGTATTCATATTAACATTCAAAAGACTGAAAAGTATATGAATTTTTATATTTTGTATTTGTATGTCTATTTCTAATATGTCATATCCATGTACTAACATTTTTCTCAATTATGCATTTCAAGCCATTGATTTTTTTTTTTATATTTATTATTATACAATAAACGTTGTTGAAAGGAGATATATGGCAATTTTAAGGTTTTCAGCTTTTCTATACTAGGTGTTAATGTAAAATTAGAATCCATCCATTTTTAGAGTCCTATTAATTAAGAAATGTATTAATTAAGAATTACGTGAATAATGGTAACTGATTATTTATAAGAAATATAATCCCTAAAATCACTCACCTAACACCCAAGGGTGTGGCCCAGTGGTCAATGAAGTGGGTGAGAACATGAGGTTTCAGGTTCAAACCTCAGCAGAGACAAAAAACACTAGGTGATTTCTTCCAATTAGAATATGTATTATACATGCTAAAGAGGCATATATAAGAAGTTTAAGACTTTTGAGTGGAGCCTAAATCATGCAACATAAACCACATGATTAGTCCCTTCAGAAGACAAGAGGGTTTTTTTGTGGAAGTAGATTTAACTTATGAACTGGTCTGTACTTAGTTACTGGTGCAGATCATCAAGTAATCACGAAGTAGTAAATGTTACTAAGGTGAGATTAGGAAAAATCTTTGAAAAGGTCACCCCTCCCAGCAAGCAGAAGGTCTGGTATTAACTGATAAGAGGTTGTGTGATTCAAGGATATCCACTAAAGAGATGAATTGAGTGAACACCTTTGCAGCAATAAGAAATTAAGTATACCTACCCATATGTGACATAAGGCTCCACCTTTTGCAGAATCTCCATTATTCTTTCATTTGCCTTTACAAAGACCCCACAGAAGATTTTCCGCAACCGCAAAGAGTATAAAAGCTTCCTTGTTCTTGGATGCATATCACTTTTCCTGCAGCGCATCACAAATATTAGGACCCAAAGGCAGGTCAAACCATCCAAAAGGGTACAACTGTGATAACAAAACAATGGATCTACCCTCCGATGCGTATGACAAATAGAAGTTTCGAATCTGGCGTAATCAGTGCTCCCTTGGTTCTTCTTTTTCCCCTTTGTTTCATTTGGACAAGGTCCATCTCCTGAATGAAACAAAGCAAATACAAAGATCTTAGACAACCTACAGAGGATTGAAGTACAATATACAACACACAATCTTGATTACTTGGGCTCGAAAGACAACAATACAATGTTAGTGTCATTTTGAATGTTCTATTTTGTTAAGTTAGAGGCAATTAGATTAGATATAAATAAGAATGGCGTCTTTTGAAAACTAAAATTTAGAAAGGATAGGTTAACCAAAGTATATATCAATACCTAAAACATATGCATCCAAATAACTTACAAATGCCATTTAACTATATCACAATGCCGGAAAAAGGAGCCAAGGTGGAAAGAGATAACCAATAAAATGCACACTCATAGAGAAGAGACAGCAAATGCTGAAGCTAATTGGAAGGAAAAAACACAAGGAAAAAGAAGTTGAAGAAGATACCAGCTAGGGATAGCAATGACTAACTTTTCTAAGAAGCGGTTAACCAAAAAGTTGGTTGAGGATATAAATCCAGTATCCTCATGAAGAGCAGGACTTGTTAGAAGTTCAAAATTTACCTTTTCTCTATAATGTGAAGAAAGATCATACATTCCAACAAATTAACCATCGATGCAATTTAAACAACAAATCAGCTAATAAAATACCTTGTCTCTATACTCTCGAATAAATTGCTCGGGCTTCTTGATAACAAAACTATCAGATTTGAGCTTTCTGACTTTCTGTTCCAGCTGGAGTTTCCTTCTAATTGCCCATTCTTCATTATTCTTCCTCTTCCTTAGAATCACTTCTGGTATATAATTCAGAGGCTGCGGCACCTCATCCGCCATAATCAACTACACTGTCTCTGAGAAAAGCAATAGGCAAAGTTAGAATCGACCACTCCATATCCATGCTGCACTTGCAGACACACTACAGTCTTCCTCTATCACATAAGTTTACCAACAAAAAGAAGGCATCTTATGTCCTCATTCTGTTTTTCGGTTTTTTGACATGCACGTTCAGAACACCGAGTGGAAGTAATACCCAATATGAGAATACAGTAACCTATCTTTAAAGCCATTATCACAATTCACATAAGAAACTAATTAGTTACAGATTAACAGTAAAGATTCACAAATAATCATGAAAATACTGAATTGACGCTTTCTTACGGTAATAGAACACGAAGCGGTACAGCCAACTTATAATTTCCGTTTTAACATTAAAATTCCAGGAAAAAATTTAAGGTTTTGGTCTCATGAAAGATTTAAAGTTTGGACAGAGAGCGAAATATACATATATATATGAAGAAATCGACAAAGAAAGAATGGAGCTTACAAATCAAGTACGCCGGAGAAAGTGACGGCGAGGAGTTCGCCGGAGAGATTCAGAGGAGTGAAAAGGTCGAGCTGACGAAAGTTTTAATAGGGTTTTGGATTTTCAATTTGGGTCGCTCGAGACAAATTTTATTATTGGGCTTTTAGAAATTGGAATAGGAGTTCATAAGGTCTTATTCCATCTATCTAGAAATTTGAAGGGGACATTAATTTTTGCCTCTTAACATAGTTTTAATTTTTTATTTTTTTTTTGATATTTTAAGTAATTAAAAATATATCTAAAAAATTTTAAACAATGGCAAGACATAAGTTCAAAGATAAAAGTTATGTTTTAGAGCATAAGTTCATACAGATTATGCCCTAAGATATAAGTTCACACAAATAGATAAATTATGCTCTATGACATAAGTTCAATGATACAAATTGTGTCTTAAGATAAAAGAGAATTATGTCCCAAGGCACAAGTTATGCTTCAAAATATACATTCAATGGCATAAGTTAATTCACGAGATATAAGTTCAATGACACAAGTTATGCTACAAAAGAAATTATGTCCCAATAGATAAGCTTAATAGCACAGGTTATGTCACAAGATATAAGATCAGTGATACAAATTATGTCCCAAGATATAAATCAGTGGCACAAGTTATAAGTTGAAGTTATGCCCCAAGGCAAAGTTCTCTAATAGTTTTGCCCTACGAATCAGATACTACAAAACGTATTTCCTAGGCAAATATTCTCTACAAAATTTTGCCCTGCAAAATTAGGTCATAATTAAGAATATTTTGACCCATAAATTTTTTTATTATATGAGCAATAGAGATAAACATTTAAAGATTATAAATTTGAGGGATAAAAAATTAAAAACTATCCCAAAAATCCATGCAAAAACTTGAATTTTAAGGGCAGCCTTTTATACCTTTATTTAATTTGTTTCACTTTAAATATATGGTGGTTGAAGTTGTCTCGATAGAATCAAACTTCTTACAAAATTTTCAAAATTACGTGAGTGAAGATATGACAAAAATGGCTGAACTTCAATCATTTTTGTGAACTTCTAAAGTTTGGTCATTTTTACTTGAACTTCATCTCTATATATATGAACATAGAAATGGTTAAAATCAGGCAAAAATAACTAAATTTCAGACAAATATAGCTAAAATTCGAACAAAAATGGTTGAAGTCAAAGTAAAAATAACTAAAATAAGACAAAAATAACTAAGATAAGACAAAAACGATCAAACTTCAATTATATATGTCTAAACTGCAATCATATAAGACCTTAAATATTGTGTCTGAAGTTAGAATTTGTCGAGACTAACTTTAGACATTAGGCATAAATTAATTTGCTAGGTTAAAATCAGATATCCATTCACTTTACCCTCCATCTGGACAAGCTGGAGAAATGATATCAGCTAGCCCCTTTGAACACCTATATGTAAAATATGTTCAGTTTAAAATAATACATATATTTAAAATTAATTTATTTTCATAAACTTCATATTGTTGTTCATGTTATTATTTTTTTCTTCTTCACACGGTCAAACCCTCGAATATTAAGTTGGGTATAAATTCGTAGTAATAGTGATGAATTGGAACCACATTCAAGGTCCAAACTTTAGGCTTTGGCAGAGCATAAATTCAGATCTGATAGTTCAACATTTGAAATTTTAAATTCATGATTCATTTCAAACCAAATAATTGAAGTTGACTCTAAAATGGTTAAACTTTTAAAATTTTTTAAAAAAAAATTAACTAATTCTTCAAATAGAAATCTTAAAATTGACTATTTGTGCAATCCCCACAAGCTACACCACAATCATGAAATTGGTAGGAACCTATTGGGCCAAACACCACAGGCCCAAATGTTTTCTTCATTTATTTGCGGATTTCTTACGCAAATACCATTTTTAAAAATTATAATTATAAAAGTTACAATTTTTTTAATAAAATTACATAAATATAATTACATTTTGTATAATTTTTACTTTATTAAAATATCATTTTAATTAAATATAAAAAAAATTATATACCTAATATAACAATTTAAATACACAAAATAATATAAAATACTCTTTTTCTTTTTTTTTTTTGCAGAAATTTTAAAAATCCTCCAAAAATTCCCTTTATCTTCTCAACATTTATTTTTTCGAAAATTCCTATAATCCCTCTCTCTTCTCTATTTTTTGTTTTTCTAAAAATTTCTCTATCTTCCTCATATTTGTTTTTTCAAAAAATTCAAAAATCCCTCTTTTTTCTCCAATTTTTATTTGACATCCCAAAAATCCCTTTCTTCTCCTTTTGTTTATAAATCAGTTGTGATTTATTACAAATTTATTTTTATTTTATCAAAATATTTTAAGATACTTGAATAAAGTGTGAATTCATCAAAAGGTATTTATGTATTAATAAAAATTGTGTATAATATAAAAAATAGATGCACATATATGCTTCAATTATATAATAGAATATATTGATACACATATGCATAATATAATATATAGTATATGGTGTCTAATATATATTATATTCATAATCTTTATACGTGAAAGACTAAAGTAAAAGAAAAATTTATGGATGAAGAATATGAGAATAATATGAACAATTTTTTTTTAAAAAAAATAATTAATACATATTTAGTATATGTGTTGTGTCAAATTTTTAGTATAAAATTTATTAACAAAAATTTTGCATATATAAAAAATAGATGCACATATATGCTTCAATTATATAATATAATATATTGATACACATATGCATAATATTATATATAGTATATGGTGTCTAGTATATATTTTATTCATAATCTCTATATGTGAAAGACTAAAGTAAAAGAAAAATTTATGGATGATAAATATGAGGATAATATTAATAATTTTTTTTAAAAAAATATAAGAATACATATTTAGCATATTTAGAATATATATGATGTTAAATATAATTATACATATTAAATTTTTACCATATTTAATCTACTTAAATTATGAAATAAATTAATACTTATTTCATTTATAAAAAATTACCATATTTATAATTTTTATTCATTTAATCATATATAATGTATATATTGTATATTATGTAATTAAGAAAATAGTTGTAACTTTTGTAATTACAATTTTAAAAAGTTATATTTATGTAACTTCCCCTTTATTTGCAAGTTATTCGCACAAATGTCTTTATTTTAGGGAGATTTTTAAATTTATGATCTTTAATTTTTGTTCTCCAATACTTTAAGTGACAAATAGGTGATCAAAAATGCCTTTAGTAGAAAAAAAAAGAAAATAATAAAAAGATCACAAGGCATAAGTTAAGTAGCATGAACTAGTGCATTGCACATAAGTTCAGTAGCATAAACTTGTGCCTAAGGGGAAGACGTTCAGTAGCATGAACTAGTACATTGCACATAAGTTCAGTAGCATAAACTTGTGCCTAAGGGGCAGACGTTCAGTAGCATGAACTTCTGTTTTCTAAGGCTAACTTATGTCTTGCGAATTTTATTCGTCTCGTGAGTTTTTTTTCAAAAAAATATTAAAAGTATTTTTATTCCGTTTTTAATACTTAACATACTGAAGGGCAAAAATTAAACACCACACCAAAATAAAAATAGTCGGCGAAAAACTTGTTTATTAGCAAAGTAGCGACCCAAGGCGCTAACGATTGGTTCATGAGTTTCTCCAATAAGCAACATTTTGAGTGTAGTATAAGTAAGGGCATTGAAATATGCTCCCTCTCTTTCTCCTTTTAAAAGAGAATGTGTATATTTTGAAAATGTATTTGAGATGTCTGATATACCTTGTTAAATAAATACTTAAGTACATTTTCTGCATGCCAAATTACTTGTATCATCAATAAATTGTAATTAAATCATTATACTAGTAAGCAGTAAGTGATAATAAGAACTACGAATATAAGAAAATCGATAATTCGTGAAAATTTACATCTCTATATATATGTCTGAAAGTCTTGGACATAATTTTAGAATTTGTGTATCAAAAAAAATTAATTGGACGAGAGATAGATTCAGAGACTAATAATTATATTGTTTAAAATTTACAAGGTCATTTTCGAACATCAAAATTCTTGATGCACCAATTCAACTTATAAAAATAATTAAAATTGCTGAAGAACTAGCAATTCGAGAGACATTAAAAGGAACCCCTCAAAATTATATGGTTAGTCAAAGTTTCACATCTTATGGAGATGCAAAAAAATGTTGTGCACATGATATAAAAAGAAAACAAAACTCTCATGAAAGATAAGTGCTACATGTAAAGATATGTGAAAGCAAATAAGGTGGTTTGATTGGATCCACCCATAAAAATACAAAAATTGGAGCTGTTGTCTCTTTCAATGTCTAACAATTTCATTCCAAGAATTTGATTGATAACAAAAATTATACCAGATAATGAAATCTTAAACGATTTGAGAGATGTGGGGTTTCAAATTTCAATCCTATATATGCTATGATTAGACTAAGGAAGCCCACTCCCTACAGATCTAGTCCTTCCTTCATAGACTTTCTTTTATAATTCTTACTTCTGCATTCGACAAAAACTATGTGATGCTTATCTATGTGGGACGGCTTTACTTTAGGACAAAACATATATATGATCATGTTATGTTTTTCTATCATCTTTCACCTAGTGTCTTGGTCGGTGCGGGGTTGGAATAAATAAAGATGTTTCATAAGATTAGTTATTTTACTTTTTATATAAAATAATTAATTTCATTATTTTTAATATAAATAATAAGATAAAATAATTTTAAACTACATCGAGATATTTTCTCCATAACTTGATTGAAAAAGTACGATTTTTTATACCATCAGACTAAAATTATTGTAAGAGTAAGTAATACAAAAGGGCATCAAAATAGCTTGTTACTGACCTATTAATTAAAGTATACTCATAGTTTTTCAAGAAGTTCACAGTAAAAGTGTACATAATTAATTCTATAATAAATTGAAAGACTATAAAAAGTTGCTACTATATGCCAATTCATAGAATAGAGTAGCGTGACCCAAAATAAGTTAGTAAATCAGTTGTGTCAAATAAGAAACTTAAATTAGTACAGTCAGTTTTTGCTGTTTCTTTATATGATGACTGACGAAATTAGGATTAGTTAATTAGATGAGTAATAATTAGTAAAGTAGTTAAATAAGAACACATATTAGCTGATAAGAGTTTGAATACAAATTGGACATGGCCAGGAAGATTGAACGAGTCAAACATATTAGAATTATATAGAAATTTGCCAACACTACATTGTGTAATGTTGACAAGACAAAGAAAGAGAGAGTGGGCACGGCTACGTTTCTGGTTCGAATACTAGAATGTAAAACACATCGACAATGAGTAGACATTGACAATAGTCCAATACTATGAATATATTCTTACGCCCCACTCTGTTACTTTTTTGGAGTTGAAAAGGTTTAATAAGAAGGAATATAATATATATTAGGTCCTACTTTTATTGTATAATAATGTTCTTACATCTTAACTACTCATTGTTAATTATATTGCATTGTGCATAAGTTTTAAATACAGACAATAGATAAATACTAGAGATTAAAATTGATTTTCCAAGTTCAAAATTGAAAAGAAAACCAACGTACATACGTAACATGTGTAAAACTATGCATCATTTATGTTAATTCTCTAAAGCATCATTAAAGATAATTTTCTGCTGAAAATGTATTATTCATCCTAGAAGTGCAATACATGAATTGCTTGCTGTTTTTATACTTATAAAAGATCTTTTCACTATCCTTTCATAGAATTTTGACAAATATATGAGTAATAGACTTCGAAACTTCCCTTCATCAATCTCTTGACAGGTCAATTCTACTTCCTAATAATTTGGAAAACCAAAGAAGCAAGTAATGAACCCACTAGTATTACTCCTTTCGTTTCAAACTTGTTTGTTTTATTTTATTTTTTTTCTACTTTTGTTACAATCTGCTTATTTTTTGCAAGTCTGTTGTTTTTATATGAAGTGCTTTGGAGGATAGATTAAGCCGAGGGTCTATTAGAAATAACATCTCTAGCTCTAAGGTAGATGTAAGATCAGCATGCATTCTACCTTCTCCAAACCTGACCTTGTGGGGTTACATGTATGTTGTTGTTGTACTCTACTTTTTAGGTTATTTCAAAAAGAATGATTCTTTTCTTTTTTGACAATTCTCTAATTTAACTTTTCATATCACATATTTAAGATCACAAGAATATTTTAATACATTCTACATATTTAAGAGCACACGATCATTCAAAAGTTTTTTCTTAAAATTTGGGTGAAGTCAAAAATCAAACAAACAAAATTGAAACTGGGTGAGTAGATAACTTTAACACAAGTATGATATTCCTAAAGATGAGCAAAACTAAAGAGATGTAACCGAGACATCCGTTGTGTTCTTTCATGAATTCCCCTCAAAAATTCCTTCATGTATCTCTTCTATCTCTGCATCGTCAAATTTTCCTTTCAAAATTCCTTTCTGCATACAAGCCCTCGTAACTATAGGTCTTACAGCACACCACTACATTACTTCCAAATCAATAAACATTCATATTATATATCTTTCTTACTAGGAGTATACATTAAACCCAATAATTTCATAATTCAACATTCATCGATCATTACAGAACACAAACTGGATAGTCCCACCCCTGCCCCCACCCCGGTTCCCTAAATTCCTCCATATGAAGTTTCCCACATCAAATCATCAGTCATGTGTGACTTGTTTATAAATTGAAGCACCATTCCTATATTCCCTCCCTAATTCCCTTAAAAAAAAAAAAAGTAGTAGCACATCACTAGATGGACATGGACTCCCAAAATCAATCAGTGCCACAAGATGATAAACAGGAAAACAATGGGCTCATTCTGGATCTAAGCCTCCTCTGCAATTGGAAACCTGATCGTGATTTGAAGCCGGCGGATAATCAACTACTCAAAACCAGTTATAGTTTTCGCACAATAAGCTCATCGGATGATTCTCAAGCTAATAATGAAGAAAAAGAGCACCAGGTTTTTTCCTGTAACTATTGCCACAGAAATTTTTACAGTTCACAGGCCCTTGGCGGCCATCAAAACGCGCATAAACGGGAGAGAATTACAATGGCGAAGAGAAAGCAGAGCATTGCTGACTCTAGCATGATGGCTATGCATGGTTCCTTCCAAAGGTCTCTTGGCATTCAAGCCCATTCCATGATTCAAAAGCCACACATTTCGTCCAACACCTTCGGGGCACCCGCAATTCCACCCTTATATACGCATTCAGCTGGGACCTGGTCGAGAAGGCGGCTGGATCAGCTGCCGGCGATCAGTCGCCTAATTATGCCTGCAAATCACCGCGTCGGAATAACATCATTCGCTGACGGTGCTGCTAAGTTGAATTTCGGTAACATGAACAAGTTTCCAGCAGTGGTTGGTTCTCATTTGAAGACTAATCATCAACATCAAGAGGATTTGAAGAAGCTGGATTTGTCTCTCAAACTATGAGAATTAGTTGCTATGTTGTTGTATTAGTAGTAGTAGTAATTAAAATTTTCTAGTTACTTTCCTTTTGTTTGACAATTTCCCCCTCTTCATTCACATATCTCTTCCTGTGGGGTGGTTAGAGTTATGTCTGAATTGGTATATTAGTTATAAAGAAATTTATATAATTATTTTATGTTATTTGGGACTCAGTTATTTATGTATTACTTATTTCATCTTCTATCCAACATAAAATAATACATTGATTTCCTCGTAACTTATACGTATATTAGTTAACCAACTACCAAACGTAATATTACTTATACAAAATTTAACATAAAAATATTTAAGAAATCGGTGGCCAGCGAGAATCCCCCGAGCCTATAAATTTTGAATCCAAATGCTCAAATTTCACATTAAAAACTATATAGTACTAGTTTCTTGAAAGCACAAAGGAGTTAACTTTTGTTTGTAAGAAGCCTCAAAGAAATGGTGAAAAATTATGAGATAGAGATTTTGGATGCGTGTGAAATGGGCATTATACACTGAATTTCTTTACTGTTTTGATGAATTATTAACTAGTAGGATAGGGAGCAATAATAATCTTCTGTGATATGTATATATGCATATGGTGGGCAGGGAATGTTCCCCTGAAGTCTTTCAAATGGTACTATAACATTTAAAAGATCCACCATGCAGTTGCTGTAATAGACCATTTATTGACAGGTCTTCATCAATAGGTTTTGTGTAGTCATATGTAAAGGAAGTTTCCTAGTGACCCTACCTCCTACCCCAACAATGATCCTTAATTTGAGCATGTCATAATCTTGTAAACTTAATTGCATGACCTTAATTAATTAAACAAATTGGGGGGGACCAATTATCAGCCTTGTGATACATCCAAATTTCATAAACTCAATGCTATGACATGTTTCATAGTAATAATCTTAGCTCCAAAGGAACAAACAAAAACAACTGTCTTCCACTAACTTCGTACAATGATCAGCAGAAGATATGTTTGTGTAATGAGTGTGAACATCAAACGTATTATTTCATATTCCGTTTCAATTTATGTGATATTTTTTTGCTGGAACAAGTCAGAAAATATGTATCACATCAATTCAAATAGAAAAAGTACATTAATATCAAAATGTAGATTATCAATCAAAGGGAGAGGCCAGATGACATGCATGATGTATGGTTGGTGGGTTACTGAAAATACAGAGAACTCTAGAAATATGTTCCTCCATAATGATTTCATTAGCACAAATGATAACATTTTTCCCCTACTTAATTTAATACAGAGAGCCCAAATGATTTTTGATAATTGTATGTTGAGGCTCTTTTATGCTAAATATTTTATTTATTTGTACCGAGAATTTATATCATATTATACAAAGTTATTATAATTAGTAATTTAATGAGATGAAAATATATATGTTAAAATTAGCTGCAATTAAACCCTAAAAGATTTATGTGGAAACACATTATATCTTATTTATTGGCTTAATTGAAATATCGAATGCAAATAAGTTTTTATCCTTTTCTATTTTTTTCCTTCTCTGCAGTGAATGAAATAAAATTGGAGTACTCCTGTTACTTAGTTGTTCAACTAGCTACCACCATCATGAACTTTTCTGATTAATACTTAATGCAAATAAGTGTCGTTGTAATTAAAAAAAAATTATCTTAAAATAGGTGTTGCTTTAGCTTTTAAAATTTCAAGATAAAAAATTAGTAATTGTTTCCAATTATACCTTACAAAAAATTAGTAATTGTTTTCAACTGTACCTTATGCTAAAAAAGGAATTCTTTTTAATAATGCTTAATACTCCGTCCGTTACTTTTTAGTTGTTAGAATAAGAATTTGCACACCATTAAGAAAAAATAAATCAAAAGGGATTTTAATTTGACTAATATAATCCTATCAATTGGTAGATACTTTTTGAAAACATACAATAATAATTTTTTTCACATTCTAAAGTGACTTACATACTAAGGGCAAAGTTGAAAAAAAGTGATCAATTATTTCTTAAATTTTGAAACTAGCAACTAAAAAGGAACGGAGTAAGTAATACTCTAGAAACATCTAATAAATAGGTATAACATAATAACTCTGGATACAATATACAAATTCTAGTAACCACGCTAAGGTATGTATGAGCTCTTTTTGAGCAGTGTAACATATTTATCCTCTCCCTAGCTAATCTCCGTTTGAATCTGTGCTATAACAAAACTTGTATTTATATTTGTGTTTCTAAAAAACTTTTCCGTTTGAAAGCATGTCCCTTATTTCTGAAATCCATCCACATTTGAAAAACAAATGAATCTGATATATATATTCAATCTATGTATTCTTTCCTTTGTAAGCAACTTTCTGGGAGGCAAGCTATAAAATCATTCCATGTTTAGGAAACATCATTGAATTCCATATAACCTCTGCTTCTTTCACTTTAGGCAGCTGACCAATTAAAGAAACACTTAATAATAAGTATCAGAAAGGGTAAACTGGTATGTTCCCCTGTTATACCAATAAACATTTGATCTTTTAGTGAGTTTAATTTCCGCCGGTACCAACTACTATCAACAAATATTGGAAGATATCCCAAATTTCCATATTAGACTTGTAATTCCTGTTTAGTAGCCAATATTTGCCACAATAATATTTCAACAGAGGCAATATTCCAAGTCCTGCAGCTTAGCACATTTAGCCCACCGCATTTATTAGGAATACAAATCAGTTCCTTCAACGCACTTTATAGATAGAAAATAGAATTGTTGGAAATAAGGAAGGAGGTTTATTAGCGATCAGTGATGAAACTTAGTATGACTAACTAGTCGGTTAGGAGGTTCTTAATTCTGTTACTCACAGCTTAAGCGTGTGAGTTTGTTAGGTAGTTACAAGTCATGTGCTCCTCACATTGACTCTTAGCTAGTACTAGTATAAGTGCAGTCGGTGTAACTCATTATATAAGTATGAAATAAGAAACTCTTCTTCCTCTTTCTAATTTCAAATCTACAAGCATGAAGGCCTAGCTTCCATGGGTTGACCTTATGGTGAGTTTCATCATGGTATCAGAGTAGCGAACCCGAGGTTTTGATTACTTGCAAATTCGCAATTCAGCTGGTGAAATTGAGTTGCGGCCATGGCAGAGTTAATGGAGCTAACTGTTGCGACATTAGGTCACAATCACCCTCTATTTCTTCAACCTTCAGATTCGCCAGGTGCAACACTAATTTTGATCAAGCTCACATGTCCTGAAAATTACAGATTATAGAGTAGATCGATGCGACTTGCTCTATTAGTGAAGGACAAGTTAGGCTTTGTAGATGGAGCATGCTCGAAAACTTCCTATAAAGTAGAATTGGCAGCACAATGGGAAATGATGCAGTAGTACTTTCCTGGATCAATGGAGCTGTAACAACTGGATTGTTACCTATGATAGTGTATACTTCAGATCCTAGACGAGTGTGGGAGGATTTCAAGAAGAGGTTCGATAAATCAAACTTCGCCAGAGTGTATCAGCTTTGAACAGAAGTTGCGACTTTGAGACAAGGTACTGACTTTGTAACTGATTACTATTCCAAGCTGAGAGATTTATGGGATGAACTTGATGTGTTGGTACTTATACCTTCATGTGCCTGTGCTGAAACCAGACCTTACATCGAACACTTAGGACAACAAAGGTTACTAATGTTTCTAATGGGACTAAATGAGTCCTATAGCCATGTACGCAATGTATTGATGAAGTCTGGTGTGCCAAGCGTCAATCAAGCCTATGCAACAGTAGTCCAGGAAAGTCAGAGGATGTTAGGTGTGGTCGATATAAGCAAGAAACCTCTAACTATGTTGGCTAATATGAGCCAGAATTGGCAAATTTTAGAGGAAGGAAGTTGACAGGCCCAGCTTGTATACGCTGTGGTTACAAAGGTCATCCAAGTGAGAACTGCTACAGAGTAGTAGGATATCCTCTAGACTTTAAGAGTAAGAAGAAGTCTAACCAAGCAGGATCAGGTGGCTCCACAAGTTCACAGACTGCTGCAGGAGGTCATAATCAGCTAATGGTTCCAATCAACATGATTTGAACAATTTTAGACCTTATGCTCATAATGCAGCAGCTGATAGTCATGATCAGAGGCATGAACGCACTGCTGAGGAATATGCACAGGTAAAGAATCTCAGACACTACTCAGAACGACTATAAGGCAAATTTCGCAGGTAATGTTTCACTACTATTTGAGGCATATGTTCCTGATTGAATTGTTGACTCTGGTGCTATTCACCACATAACATCCTACAAGGATTTACTAGATTATATGAAATGTTTTGAAGATCAGAAATCCAACATTGTACAACTTCCAACAGGCAATAGAGCATATATAAGAAGTACAGGAACTCAATCATCTTGGGTGATCAAAAAGTGAAGAATGTTCTTCATGTGCCTGACTTTAAGTTCAACCCGCTTTCAGTTGCAAAGCTCACTAGGATTTATCTTGTAGTGTTAGTTTTTTTTCCTAATTTTTGTATGTTGCAAGCACTTTATAGTGGTAGGGTGATTGAGATTGGTAGAGTGTATGATAGTTTATACTTGTTGAAGGATCAAATAAAAGTTGTAATAGATGCAGTAGTAAATGATCACAATATGCTTGATCTGTGGCATCTCAGACTTGGTCACTCCTCTATCAAGGCCATGAAACATATATCATTTATGGGAATTAAATTACATCACTACTAAAGATAAGACTTGCTCTCAAATATGTCCTCCAGCTAAACAAAGTAGACCAACATTTTTTAATAGTTTACATAAATCTAGTCACATTTTTCAGCTTATACATGTTGATATTTAGGGTCCCTATAGATCTCCAACTTATGATAGGAAGCAGTACTTTGTCACAGTTGTGGATGACTATAGCAGGTACACTTGGGTGTGCTTGATTCAATCCAAAGTGAAGTTCAAGTTGTATTAAAAGATTTTTTGTTGATGGTTAACACTCAGTTTGGTGTGAAAGTACAAGTTTTGAGATCTAATAATGTCACAGAGTTTTTTAATCCTACTTGTAAGAATTTGCTCTCATCACTTGGTATAGTACACCAAAGTTTATATGTACACACACGTCAACAAAATGGAACAATAGAAAGGAAGCATAGACATATTTTAGACACCGCTAGAGCCTTAATGTTTCAGGTTGCTGTCCCCCTTAAATATTAGGGTCATTGTGTTAAAGTTGCTACTTACTTAATTAATAGAATACCTACTGTTGTTTTGAATGGACAGGCTCCTTATGAGTTGTTATATGGTGTACAACCTAAGTTAGAACACTTAAGAGTTTTTGGATACTTGTGCTTTGCCTCAATATTGTCAAGGCTAGACAAGTTTGCTAGAGCAAAGAAATCTATTCTCATGGGTTATTCAGAAACAAAAAAAGGCTACTTGTTGTTGGATGTGGAGACACGGACCTTTTTAGTTAGTAGAGATGTTTGCTTTATGGAGAATATTTTTTCTTTTAAGGGAGATGTAGATGATTCTTTTGACATGATTCAAATATAGTCTACTCCTCCTAAAGATGTATATATCACTACTCCTCCAATTCCTAGTTCACCAGTGGTGTCTACTACTGTCATACCAACAACATCAGTATTACCTGATGAACAGCAGATGCCTACTACACCACCTACTTCTTCATCTAGTTCTGAGGACCTAGAAAGTGGTGGTCAAGTGAATGATGAGGCTGCTCCTGCCTCTCTTTTTCCTAACACAGCCTCCTCAGAGGTTCCAAGAAGGCTAGGAAAAACCACTAGGCCTCCAGTTTAGCTCAAGGGTTATGTAGTTTCCAGACCTGCTCAGTCTTCTTGTGTGTATCTTATCGATTATCATATCTATTAGAGCAACTTAAGTATTGCATCTCAGTCTTTTCTTGCCACCATCTCTGCTGTTGTTGAGCCTTTCAGTTTCTAGGAGGCCTCTCAGAACCCTCATTGGGTTGAGGCAATGCGGGCAGAAGTTGCTGCACTCTCACTTGGGAAGTGGTCCCTTTACCTCATGGCAAACAAGCCATTGGCTCTAAATGGATGTATAAGGTGAAGCATAAGGCTAATGGGGATGTTGAAAGGTATAAGACCAGGTTGGTTGCTAAAGGTTACAACCAACACGAGGGCTTAGATTACCATGAGATTTTCCCCCTGTGGCCAAAATGGTCAATATGAGGACTGTTATTAGTATTGCTACCTCTCATGACTGGCCTCTCTTCCAAATGGATATTCACAATGCATTATTGCAAGGTGATCTATCTTAAGAGGTGTACATGGGCTTGCCTAAAGGTTTCCAGAGGCAGGGGGAGTATAAAGTTTGTAGATTGCTCAAGTCATTATATTTGGGCTTAAACAAGCATATAAACAATGGAACCTCAAGTTGACAGAAGCTTTGGTGGATACATGATATGTTCAAGGCCCTCATGAACCCTCTTTGTTTACTAAGTAGCAAGGTGGCCATATAGCTGTTATTCTAATCTATTGAATGATTTGCTGATAACTGGTAGCAACTGAGCCTTAATACAAGAGTTGAAACACTCATTGCATAGTAAGTTCCACATGAAGGACTTAGGTGAATTCGAGTATTTCCTAGGGATAGAAGTATTGAGATCAAAGGCTAGCATACCGCTCTCTCAGAGGAAATATGCCCTGGAACTTATTTTAGACACTGATTTAGTGGTGCCAAACCATCAAGTGTTCCCTTGGAAGCAAACATTAAACTAATCACAGTTGATTATGACGAGGCCACAATAGTGTCAAATGATCCTTTACATAAGGATGTCACTGGTTACTAATGGCTCATAGGTAGATTATTGTATCTCACTATCACTAGATCGGACATAAGCTTTGCAGTTCAATCTTTATCTCAATTCATGCAGCATCCTAAAATATCACATAGGAAAGCTGCATTGAAGCTGGTGAAGTATATCAAAGATTGTCTAGGGTAGGGATTGTTATTAAGCAAAAGTTCAAGTATGAAGTTGGAAGCATTTTGTGACTCAGATCGGGTTGCCTGTCCCAATACTAGAAGATCGGTGACAAGGTATGTCATCAAGTTGGGTGACTCCCTTATTTTCTGAAAGTCCAAGAAGCAACATACAATGAGTAGAAGCTCAGCTGAGGCTAAATATAGAAGCATGCCAGCAGCTGTTGCAGAAGTCATTTGGCTAGTAGGATTATTGAAAGAGTTAACTGTGGTAGTAAACAAACCAGTTCAACTACATTGTGACAGTAAGACAACAATCCAGATTGCTAGTAATCCCATCTTTCATTAGAGGACCAAACATATAGAGATAGATTGCCACTTTGTGAGAGAGAAGATCAAAGATGGCTTGATACTTCCCACTTATGTCAACACAAAGGATCAACTACTAGACCTGCTCACTAAAGGTTTGGAAGCATATCAGCATCATCTACTATTGAGCAAGCTTTGAGGTTTCAATGTCTACTCAACCTCCAGCTTGAGGAGGAGTATTGGAAATAATGAAGGAGGTTGATTAGTGATCAGTGATGAAAGTTAGTATGACTAAGTAGTCGGTTAGGAGATTGTTAATTCCATTACGCACAACTTAAGCATGTGAGTTTGTTAGGTAGTTACAAGTCATGTACTCCTCACATTGACTCCTAGCTAGTACTAGTATAAGTGCAGTCCGTATAACTATTGTATGAGTATGAAATAAGAAACTCTTCATTCTCTGTCTAATTCCAGATCTACAAGCATGGAGGCCTAGCTTCCATGGATTGATCTTATCTTGAGTTTCATCAAGATTAACATTTATGATTTGAAATCTTCCAACATAAGATAAATCCTTAGAGTAAACA
Source organism: Datura wrightii (assembly GCA_035772735.1). Classification (NCBI taxonomy): domain Eukaryota; kingdom Viridiplantae; phylum Streptophyta; class Magnoliopsida; order Solanales; family Solanaceae; genus Datura; species Datura wrightii. Next base: position 157,558,242 of record JASDFA010000010.1, on the reverse strand, counting down.
GTTTCAATTATCATGGTTAGGAGTAGACAGTCCAAATTGGTTCGAATTTTTTAAATATCAAACCAAATTATCTAAGACTCCTTTTTCCTTCAAAGTATCCATATTATACAAGTCATGACCAGTTGCACAAGTACCCTGAAAAGTCAAATCCCCTCCATGCTTCTTCTATAAAATTTAACCACGTCACATGTGAGCCTAATTTAGAGTCACAAACCACCATAATTATTTCCTCTCAACAAATAATTTGGCCCTTTTAATTTACAGCCAGCAAATAAATTCAATTTTATCTCTGTTCAAACCCAAATTTTACATTACTGAAAGGTATCTTTAAGAATTTGGGCCGATTAATTCCTTCAAAGCATGTAGGGGACCAAATCCATTCTTCATCCAAATGGCCCCTAAAGAATGCACCCTGAACTGTTTTATTTGGCCCGATACAATTCATTTTTTCTTTCTTTTCTCCTGTACAATGGGCAAAGGTAATTTCTAATTAAACAAATCATCCCGAAAAAACAAATCGATAATGTGTGTGTGGAGAGAACACACACACATATATATGGAAAATGATTTGACTTAAACCAGAAGATTTGATGAAGATGTAAGTATCCTAGTTTCATAGAACCAAATGTGGTTGCATTAATAATCATCTCTTAAATAACAAGATATAAATTAAATCTTTTCTAGTTGAGCTTTCTTAAGTTAAGTAAAGGTAACGAAGACTAATCTTAGGTTCTAAACAAAAAACATTTTGACTTTCATGAGCATTCTGTTCATTAATAATTATCCTATTAGATTTAGCTCATATGTTTTAATCTGAAAATATTATTTATAGTCTTCCTTTGATATTAATATAATAGTTGTGTTTTTATTTTGTTAAAGTACACCCTCTTTCAGAATTAAAACACAATTTCATGTCAAAATTGTGAGAACCGAAAGTGGAAGAGATTTTTAATTTGTCATAAATTTCACATTAATTGAACAAGTCCAAAGAAGGTAGTTATCGATAATAATTCTTCAGGACAGGAATTACTAAAAGGCACTTATCCAAAAAAAGCCATCCATGTTCTTTTGTTTTCAATCAACGTGTCTCCCTGACAAAGACGTTTCAAAAAAATCATATCAGGCGCCGCTTTTAAAAATGAACAGCATAACTTGTAATTTTAAATTTAATTAAATTTGAATATAAAATCGGATAGTGAATGAGAAATTAAAAGAAAAAAGATATTGTGGGGAAATTGTTGGATGTGAATTAGAAAATGAAAGAAAAATAAATTGGAGGGAAGATTGAAAAAATTCTTTTAAATTTCTTTATAAAAGGAACTTTCTTCCAAGAAGGGGAAAAGGAAAAAGTTGGTGATTGGACTTGCGTTGCACCTGCGTGCCGCGAGTTCTCACCTATGAAATGCAGGTGCAGCGCAAGTCAAGCCTAAATATTTCCTTCTGGTTGTCATTCCGAACATACACCATCTAGACAGGTGTTTGCACACCACTTCACTTCAGTTCTTTGGCAATAAATAAAGGCATTTTGTCTTCATTTCTGATAGAGAATTTTCGAATATTTTGTATATTTTTACACTACTAAAAATTGGCCAAAAAACGAGGGTCATTTCGATGACAACGTTGGTTTTTTGGCTAAAAACGATGAAAAACCGACTGACAAAGGATCGTCGGAATATGTCGCGTCAGAAATAGAAAACCGACGGACAGGGTCGGTTAAAACCGAGGGACACCCGACCCAGTCCGTTGGTTTTAAAAAAATCGAGGAACAGGGTAGATTTGTCCATAGGTTTTTCACAAATATATATATAAAAAATGAGCTACTTGGAATTGAACCCAGGTATTTACTATGGTATTAGACAATTCTACTACTCGACTATATATGCTATTTGATGATATCTTTCCTTCGTTTTTATTTATACTCTTCAACTGCAATTTTGCACTTAAAAAACCAATCCAATCCCTCGATTTTTATTAAAAAATAATAAAAACCCAAGGGAGTTCCTCAGTTTTTTTAAATTTTTTTTTTTGAAAAAGATTCGCGGATTTTTGCGCGAAAAAAATCGATGGGAAATCTACCATGTCCATCAGTTTTTTTTAAAAAAATAATTAAAAAATAAAATAAAAATAAAAACCGACGGACTAAATCGGTTTTCCCTTGGTTTTTAGACCGACTCTGTCCGTCGATTTTTGTTCCCTCGATTTTGACAATATTTTTAGTAGTGTAAAACAAATAAAATCAAGTATGTTGTGTGATTTGTTACTGTTTTTATAGTTCGACAAAGATTTTAGTGTTTGAGGTAGCGTTACACCATTAACAAATATATCTGGTTTATCCTGAGAGGAAATAATCCAAAACTTAGAGTACAGTGAGAAGATTAAATATCTTAAGAATACACAATAAATTCTATAAATTTGAATATTAATTATTATTTTTTATTTTACTGATTTAATTTAAATACGGGAGAACAACATAAATTAATATAATCTTTTCCCCTTTAAATAAATGTGAATGGATTCAAGATTTTCTGATAAAGATGTTTAAACCAAAAAAAATTGAAAAATTATTGGAACGATTCACAGACATATCTTATGATTTTGAAATCCAAATGAAACGGCCTACAAATGCCGTTTTCTTAATACCACTCTACAAAATTGTCTGATTTATCTTGGAGTCATTTAGTTGTAAAAAAAGGGGTAATTAAGGACCCTAATGTTCTGTTAATTAAGATACGAGAAAGGACAGTTAGAGGCATAATTGGCCTCTCAAAACCAATCATGCTATCTGATCTCTACTTTTAAGAGATTATTATTCTATTTCTTCAAAAGTGAATAAAGCAAATACCAGGAATATCAAAAGAACATTCACACGTACAAAGTATCAATTAAACAGGTTAGATTGAATTTGGACCGGAATTAATATGAGTTATGTTAATAAACGAGTGTGTTACAAAAGTTATCAATTAAGTTGAAATGAATTTAAAATATAATTACAATTAACTTATTTAATTTTTATTAAGTTTAATTTTTTTCTTATTTCAACATCTAAAGTTTTTTTTTTCTTTTAAATTTAATTTTTACATGGATTGATCAGAATCACATATGGCCCAAAATTTAAATAGCTAGATTAATAAAAGAGCAGGTGAATGAGTTAGACAATTTATTTTGATGTTTAAGTAAAACAAAAAACACTAAAAAGCCCTAGAAAATTTTAAGAGAAAATTACAATATTTAAAATTTATTATCGTAGAGAAAATAATGACATTAGAGTATGGTTTAATAATTAATAAAATGGATTAAGAATTATGAATGCTCATGTTAAAACTTTTCTTATCTCTTAATTTATGCGGGATGAAAGAAAAAAGATTTTAAATTTTTGAAAGAAAGAAGAAGAACACAAGAAGACAGGGACAAATATGTTGCATTCTCCTTCTTAATATTTTTTGGGAAAAAACCAAATGAATAGTAATATTAGAAAACAACAAGTGTTTTGTCCCATTGACATCACTATTATAGGGTAAATCTAATAGGTCTTTTAAATGGGTTATTTTAGATATTTTTTCCTTGTAAAAACTTGTGATTTATAGTAACATTTTTGCTTATTCCTAAATATGTTACTTTTATCGTAAAAAAAAATCGAAATTTATAGAAAGTTAGATATATTTATCATCGTCTTCATTCTTTTTGAAATGGGATGTATACTAATCTATCATTAGATTACAAAAGAAATAATTATAGTATATAATAATGGAACTTGAGAATGTAAACGAGGGCGTTTCTTGGTTTGTTTCATCAAATAATTGTTTGATTAAGAAAATTTAGAAATATTTATTAGCGGGAGTGTACATAGCTCGGGTTGATTTAGATTTCTTAAATATTAAATTAAATCAATTATATTAGATTTTTAAATTTACAAATCAAATCAGATTAATAAAAGTCGAAATTTTCAACCTCGGATTTCTCTGATTTTTTGATTTTTTTTCGATAAAATCCCCATACAAGACATATAATTTATATATGAAATATTTCTTTAAATCCCGTAATATATAACTATCTAATACGTTTCATAATTCAAAAAAAAAAAACACAAAATATGAGATAGGTGATGACATTATACTAAAATATTCAACTAATGAAATTGCATAAAACAAATATTGATAATTAATAAGTTATAATGAAAATGGTCATACTCTAAAAATACTAAGTCATGCCAAACAAAGTACGACTAATAAGTATTAATTACATAACTAAATATTCAAAAAAAATTAAGTTATGTGCTTTCACTGTGTATAAATTAACCGGCAAAATTAAAGAATAGATATCTAGTATATATTATTGTCATTACTAGTGTTAAAATCATTTCTTTTGTTAGTAATAATATTAATTTGGTTTGGTTTGGTTTGGACGTTATTTGAATTAATAACATGCATCTACGTGCTATAAAAATTACTGGATCATTCATAATTCTAAGTCTAAATTTGAAAAAATACATATTAAAAGACAAAAACTATGAAAAAGTTTAAGAAGTATTTATAAATTACATAAAATATTTATAAAAATTATATACATATAATGTCAGATTGATTTGGTTCGATCGGACTTTTTTTAGTTAAAATTTAACCAAATCAATTATGATTAATTTTTTTTCTAACACCAAATTAAATTAAATCAAACTACTAGTTAAATTTTTTTCTCAATTTAATTCAAATCATCGAATTAATATAATTTATCGATTTTATCAGTAAACGCCTACTGAACTTCAATATTTAAACCTCAGGTAAAATATAAAATTACTGATCTTGATGTGTATTTCAGGTGTTCTCGCCGTTTCTACACATAATAAATCTTCAACTTTTATAGCTTTTTTTTTTTCAAATGAATTCACTTACAAAAATTTCAACATTTATACATTTTTTTCAATTTCAATTACATATATATAATAGTAATTTTCAGATCAATTTATATGCATCTCAATAAGTATCTAGTATTTTCCATCACTCACTAATATAAATATTCTCAACTATTTTGTTGATCACTCGGTCATAACAACACAAGGAGTGTGACTAGAAATTATTTTTTTTAAAAAAAGAAAAACTAAAAAAATGTCCAAATGCCAACCAATAATTTAACTGGTAAAAATTTGGGTAGAGTCCACAGTGCAGAGGAAGGAAAGACATAAATCTGTTTAAAATAGAAGAAATCACAGATCATCATTCCATAATACACTTCAGCCACCATTATAATACACACACACACACTTGAGCTGAGCAGTGAGAGCATTGTCAGCAAAGATTCCAATTTTCCAACCAATCTTTCCTCTCTTTTCCCCCCAACATATTTATATACCCACCCTTCCTCCTCCTCCTCCTCTTACACCAACCGGTACGGCCACTGTATCGCCGCCGGTGGTACCCGCAGTCCCCACTCCACCGTCAAGTGAATATAAAAGAAAAGAAAGAGGACCCACATTTCCTCCTTCATTTACCTACCAACTACTGCCAACATATATCTGATATTCAATTATCGAAATTCAGAGTCTTTTCTTTTTCTTCCATCTCCACTATGCGGGCTACAGATTAAAGAGGGGGACTGAAATTTCCTCTGTTCTTCAAGATGCTCTGCTGCAAGAATTCAGTTAAAAATGGCCGTGGATCGGTGCCGGTGTACCTAAACGTATACGATCTAACCCCAATGAATGGCTACGCTTATTGGCTAGGTCTCGGGGTTTACCATTCCGGCGTTCAA